>JAJOZX010000108.1:1740000-2117843 GCA_023014485.1 Bathynomus jamesi | reverse complement strand
CGTAGAGCACAATTATTGATAATGCCACACATCTTTCAGTAATTGGTTCTCCTACGCGCGCCCCCTCTTCATTATTGGCAAGTTCTCTGCCACAGTGCTCACCTGCTATAGTGCACGCTCCTAAATGAATTTTCTTCCTTACTCAACCCTGTTCTAAGGATACCCCTATTAAACACTCTGTTGTCCACCGTATTGATACGGTAGGCTCACCTGTTTTCACCCGCCCACGTCGCTTAGCTCCAGATCGTCTTGCAATTGTGAGACGAGAGTTTGAACACATGCTCGAACTCGGTATTATACGGCCTTCAAGTAGCCCGTATGCCTCTGCTTTACACATGGTCCCAAAACTTACACCTGGAGACTGGCGTCCATGTGGAGATTATCGTGCTTTGAATGACAACACGATTCCAGATCGCTATCCCCTTCCTCACTTACACGATTTTACTTCTGCTCTCCATGGCACCACAGTATTTTCACGCCTTGACTTGGTGCGAGCCTTTCATCAAATTCCTGTACACCCTGAAGACATACATAAAACTGCTATAACAACCCCTTTTGGGTTATTTGAAATGACAAACATGCCATACGGACTGCGTAATGCGGCCCAAACTTTTCAAGGCTTCATTGATGAAGTGTTGAGAGGTCTCTCCTTCACTTTCACATATGTCGATGACATTCTCATCGCAAGTTCTTCTCCCTCCGAACATATTCAACATTTACGCTTAGTTTTTTCTCGGTTGGCAGAATATGGTGTATTGCTAAACCTGAAAAATGTGTCTTTGCTGTAGATGAACTCACCTTCTTAGGACACAAGGTTACTTCGAAGGGCATCTCTCCTCTCGAAAATAAAGTATCTGTGATAAGGTCTTTCCCACAACCGCAAATTCAAAAGCAACTTCGCCGCTTCTTAGGGATGGTAAACTTCTACCATCGCTTCATTCCTCAGTGTGCAAACATTCTTGCACCCATAACCTCTCTTCTTCGCCAATCAAAAAGGGGTAGATCCACTGTAGTTTTGTGGAACCCCGAAGCTACCAATGCTTTTTCACAAGCAAAAGAGGCTATAGCACAAGCTACATGCCTTGTTCACCCTCAACCAGACGCTCCTCTGAACTTAGCCACTGATGCCTCTGACGTTGCCGTGTCAGGAGTGCTCCAGCAGCTTGTTTCAGGCGTTTGGGAACCTCTCGCATTCTTTTCACGCAAGCTCTCACCTTCACAAATGAGGTACAGCACTTTCGGTCGAGAGTTGCTGGCGATATACCTCTCCATCCGTCATTTCAGGTCATTCCTGGAAGGACGTGACTTTAGCATTTTTACGGATCATCGTCCGTTAATATTTGCTCTCCATTCTCAATCAGACTCTCATGCTCCTACTGAGAGAAGATACCTTGATTTTATTCTTCAATTTACTTCAGACATTCGACACATTTCAGGTTCTTTGAATGTTGTGCCGGATGCGCTGTCTCGCATCTCAGCAATTTCTGACCCTGGACACTCTCACATCAACCTTTCAGAGATGGCTAAGGCTCAGTCCACGGATACAGACCTCCAAGCTCTTATTAATTCACCCACTTCGTTGCAAGTCCGCTCTTTACCAGTTGAACCCAAGTCAGAGTTACAAATTTTGTGTGACGTCTCGACTGAGCATATTCGACCGTTGTCCCACAAGGGCTGCGAAGAGCTGTTTTTGCTAAACTCCATTCCCTTTCTCACCCGGGAATTAAGGCCACCCAAAAATTAATTGCAGCTAGGTTTGTATGGCCAAGTATGAACAAAGATATCCGCAATTGGACTCGATCTTGCCTTCAATGTCAGCGTGCCAAAGTTCACCGACACACAAAGTCAGAAATTGGTACCTTTCCTTTGCCGAAGGCTCGTTTTGAGGCCATACATCTAGACATAGTCGGCCCCCTCTATTCTTCTCGAGGTTATACCTATCTTCTCACTGTCATTGATAGGTTCACAAGATGGCCAGAAGCTGTTCCTTTGACTTCTTGTACTGCTTCTGCAGTAGCTCATGCCTTTGTTTCATGTTGGGTTTCCCGTTTTGGTATACCTGCAACCATTTGCACAGACAGAGGTGCCCAGTTTGAATCGGCCTTATGGAAGGAACTCATGCTCCTTCTGGGACTGAGCGCATCAGAACAACAAGCTATCACCCGCAATCCAATGGGGTGGTAGAACGCTTCCATCGTCAACTTAAAAGTTCCTTGCGAGCCACTGATCCATCTACTACATGGGTGGACAGGCTACCCCTAATCCTACTCGGAATTCCTACTGCTCTGAAGACTGATCTTGCATGCTCTGCAGCAGAATTAGTTTACGGTACCACACTCCGGTTACCCGGAGAATTTTTCACACCTACACCCATTAACCCCACATGTGATCCTGCTTCGTATGTCAAGACATTACGCTCTGTTATGAAGTAAATTCGTCCCACAGCACCTAGAACTTCCACTTCACAAACTACCTTCGTTTCCCCTGATTTACAAACTTGCACACATGTTTTCTTGAGACATGATGCTCACCGCTACCCTCTTCACTGTCCCTATGATGGTCCCTTCCTTGTGCTAGACCGTAGACCCAAAACTTTCATCATTGACAAGGTGGGCAAGCGTGAAACCGTTTCTGTGGACCGCTTGAAACCAGCATACCTTGATTTTTCTCCAACAAAAGATCCTATCCTCCCTCAATCTTCTGTACCTCCACCTCAAATACAGGTACAGCAACCTATCCCTCCTCAATCTTCTGTACCTTCATCTCATATACAGGTACAGGAATCTACCCTTCCTAATTCCTATGTACCACCACCTCATCCGAGGGTACAACAATCTATCATCCCTCTTCCAATTCTCCTTCATTATCGCAACCAACTGTCTTTGAACCAGCCAGTGGCCCCATTGCACAGGCACCAAGAATCCCCTTCCCCCAATGTCCCTACTGCACCTGTAGCACCATCCATGCCTTCAGAACCAGTGCTGCAGGATATTGCCGTCCAAAAGCAAACAATGACTCGTTCTGGAAGAGTCATTCGTAAGCCAGTGCGCTTTGACATTTAAGTGTTTTTTTTTTTACCCCTGACAACGATGTTTTTGGGGGGCAGTACTTGTAGTGCCTTGCACCACAAGATTATTCTTTATTAGTGAAAACTGCCACAAATTGGCATGAGTGAAATATTTAAATCTAAATAAATAAATAAATACAAGTTAAACATGTCCAGTGATCAAATTTAATTCTTAAACATTCAGTGTGGTGTGACTAGACATGAATTGGCTTTTAAGGATTATTTTGGCTTGTTGGTAAAATTGTATAGTAAAAACAAGCTTATGTACAACAACACAAAGGACGCCGTTCACACATTTTTTTATTTGAAAACACGGCGCCAGCAAGCAAAGGTTCTTCGTGGTAAGTTCCTATTTATAATGTTTATATTCTTTACTATTGCATATCTGTATGCAATACCGCATACTGCAGAGATTAACAAGCCTTATAGTGTTTGTGATTAGTACTGTAAGATTAATACTATAAATAATACTGTACAATTCATACAATAAATTACCTTAGGCTAAGTTAGGTCTATCTAGGCAAAAGCCAAATTGTAACTCTAGCCTAGCTGAGGCCTACCGTAGCCTTTGTTTTAGATTAACCTCAGCTCTATTATATTGAAGAGGCATAGGTCTGCCTATTAATTTTCTTAGTATATTTTACTTTATAATATAAGCCTATTATGTTTCATGTATTTTCTTAGCAGGTGGCCTACAAAAGCCAAATTGTAACTCTAGCCTAGCTGAGGCCTACCGTAGCCTTTGTTTTAGATTAACCTCAGCTCTATTATATTGAAGAGGCATAGGCCTGCCTATTAATTTTCTTAGTATATTTTACTTTATAATATAAGCCTATTATGTTTCATGTATTTTCTTAGCAGGTGGCCTACATACTTCCTTAGTTTTCCCATTCAACTTAACACAATCCCATAATGAGAATCAACTGTAATTTATCATCCACAGGTTACTGGGCCTATATAGCATATGTATATTAATTATTAATTTTTGCCATTTTTAGTATTCTTTTTCTCTGAAATATCACTTACAGTATTCTTGTCTGTCTCTTTGCAGACAAGGTTGTCATTGTGGCTATTATTAGTTGTTTATTATTATTAGTGTTACTATTATTAGTTTATTATTATTAGTGTTATTATTAGTGTTACATTATTCGTATATCAATATTAATTCTATTAGTTGTTTAACATTATTTGTATATTAATATTAGTTCCATTAGTTGTTTATCAGTATTAGTTGCAGACTGTTATATATTAGCTAAACGGTGCCACTATTTAATTCTCCATTATATGTCAAAGTTGTTACGGGTAAAAATCCCCTTTGCATTTATAAATAATTGTTGCATATAATTTATTAATCGTTGTCAATAAAATACAAAATTCATATTGATGATTTTATAATCAGTCCTTCCCTTCTTTTATTACAATTAATTTTGCGCCGCAGTGCTGGATGCCAATCTAGTATTTGGGCGCTGGTGACCCTGGCATTTAGTTAATTATCTACGTAAACTTGTAAAGGTCTATAATAATAAAACCGACTCTTATAATTGGTGACACTCCTGGAGTGACCAAACACCGTAATTTCTGCAAAAAAATTTCTAAAAGTTATTTCTCAATTTTTGTCAATATATTCAGTCTGCATCTATAATTTTATTAAATTCACTAGTACTAAGCACTCACCTGTACTGGAAGTGTATTCTATTGCAAAATATATTCCTTTTATTTTGCCTTTTTATAAAATCAGCGTTTTCTAAAGTTTTTTTTGTGCAAATTTACTTATATTTTGCAAACAGCCTATACGCAGACTATTTTTCTGCTAATATTGGGCTACATCCTAAAAATTTTTTTTTTTACGTAACTTTTTGTTATTGGCATTCATAACTCCAATTGAGTCTCATACTCAACCAAGCTTACCTGAAGCCATTATTTACATTCAACAACATTTGTTGAAATCTTGTCAGTTTTTGACACATTTTAAATTTTTTTAGTACCTTGTAACAAAATAATAGCCACAATGACCCACAACAACAACAACCTAGGATCATCCAACGGTGGTACTCCAAATTCACCACCTATAACAGACCTTCTAACAATGTATCAGCCTACCACTCCACAATTCACCGCTGAAGAGCCTGGAATCTTTGTGAGTCAACTGCGGGATTATTTCGCGATAAAAGGAATTACGGACCCACGAACCAAGTTCCTTATCACAAAGAACCTCCTGCCTACACTAGTGCGAAAAATGCTCTGTATGAATTGGTCCACAATTAACCCACCCCTTATATCTCCAGTCTAACTATAGAGTAGATCAAGTCTAGCCTAGAGGGGTCAGCCTAGAGATTCCGGAAATGGTCCAGAGCGGGCAGATAAATTGAGGTCCACAGTAGGATTCCTCACAAGATTAGGTTAGGGCAATCTACCTTCACCTTTGTTAAGCTATGAGTTGATGCTGGGTCTTAGGCCACAATGTAGGCCTAACTTGTCTGACCCAGCTTAATTTAATGTGATTAACTGTTGGTGTAAAAACTCAATTAGTCACTTACTTTTAGTTATTACAGTCTCTCCCTTCTCCGGTTGTCTCATTCGAGAGCGTACTTTGCTGGTACGTCCTCTCGCCCCGTTCTTCGTTTTCGTTCCCTCTTTGTTCTCCTCTTCGCGGGGCTTCTTGTACCAGCGTTGTCTTGGTTTATTCCTCGTTGGTTTAGCGGTAATGTATCTCCATTACCGAGCACGCTCCTCCCACACAGTATATAAATACTAGTGTGGAGAATAACTCTGGTGAGCAACCAATTGGTTTCATCCACCCAGTTATTGACATAAAAGGAATTTATGATTGTTAGATTAACTACCTACCTACTCAGTGAACCATTTTCGTTACCTCCCAACTACCCACTCATCAGTTTTCCATATACTGGGGGCCCCGGGAGATAAAAATTTTGGTGTCATTGTCACCAATTTTTGTCTGAGTGTAGACTAGCTAACTATTTAACTGTAAATGCCTGTTAATCTGATTAACAGTGCCTATCCTCACCTTCTCATGGAGAAGGTGTAGCATTTAATTAGAAGAGAAAATATACATCCATAGGATGAAACTGTCTATGGTCTTTACCATAAGAAAAGAAAAAATGAAAGTTAGAAGATAAAATTACAATTCCCCAGCATCTATTTTTTGTTGTAAAAATAGTCGCGCCTTTAATGCTGTTTGTCGCTGAGGTCTTGTGTCTGTCAATGTTGTAGTAGGATGCGTTACCACTCCTACTGTCAAAGGAATAGTTACTGGAAGTTCAGTGTCTCCAGTTGTTACTGTCAGTGGAGAAGGTTCTCCAAAGTCCATTGTTTTGGGTCCAGACTCTAAAGGGTACAAAAGAGAAATGTCTCTTGTTGTGTCACCCGTTGAAGTCCTTAATTTGACCACTCTTGTTACCCCGTCTGCCCCTGGTCTGAGTTCTGAAACTCTAGCCAGAGGCCAGTATTGTCTTGGAGTACTGTCATGTATGAGAACAAGGTCCCCTACCTTAATTGTGTCAGACCAATCCTTCTTAGTCATTTGTTTATGTCTCTCCCTTAGACCCATCAAGTACTCAGTTTTCCACTGTTTAATGAAATGAGCTTTAACTCTAGTTAAATGTTGTAACTTAGTCTGGAGCTCATCATGTCGTTGAGTCCAGTTTGGGTCTTCTGAAGAGTCTATATTGTAGTCCGGCAGGAGACTAACTTGTTCTCCCCGAATCAAATGATTTGGAGTTAATGGTTCTGGGTCATTAATGTTGTCACTCACATAAGTGAGTGGTCTATTGTTAATGATGTTCTCAATCTCAGCCAGGAGAGTGAGTAACCCAAATAAGTGTATCTGTTTTTTGCCAATTGCTTTCTTCAAGCAATTCTTTACTGTTTGTATATTCCTCTCCCAGATAGAACCATACCAAGGAGAGGCAACCGGAATATACTTCCACTTTATGTTTGTATTTTGTATATATAATTGTGTGATTTCATTGCTTAACAAGTCGTGGATGACTTGTTCACCAGCTTTGAAATATGTAGCATTGTCAGTCCAAACTGTCTTTGGTACTGAATGTCGTGCACAGAATCTCTTAAAGACAGCAACAAAAGATTCTGCTGTAAGGTCCTCCACAACATCCAAATAAACAGCTCGTGAGGCAGCACATGTAAACAGTACAATGTACATTTTTTGTTCAGTGTCACCCACCCCTACAGTCAATGCTCCTGTATAGTCAATGCCTACAGTCTCAAAGGGTCTGTTGAGAGTAACTCTCTCCTCTGGCAAAGCAGGAGGATTTGGTTTCCTATAGGGCCTAGCATGAATACGCCTACATGTGACACACTCACTCAGGACTGTTTTAACAGTGATCCTTCCCTTGGGTATCCAATAAGTTTTTCTTAATGTAGTTAGTGTCTGTGGTACCCCCATATGATATACATCATTGTGTTTTTTCTGATTATTAATGTTGTCAAATAGCTAAATCTAGGTAAAAGGATTGGATTTTTGCTTTTGTATGACAGTTTTGATTTGTCTAATCTCCCTTTACACCTTAGAAGGCCTTCCTCATCTCTGAACAAGTTTAGATCCACAACTACTGATGGTACAGGTTCTTTTGTTTGTTTCCCATTAGTTAAGAATTCTAACTCTTTATTGTACTCTTTTTGTTGGGCTTGGCCTATCCAGTATTGGGTTGCAACTTCTGTATAATTATGATTATTTTTATTTAGCTGTTTGTTAATTGTAGCTAAACAGTTGTGAGCAAACCTCAAACAGTAGGCTGTCACCCTGACAAGTTTGTTGAAATCAGAATACTTTTCATAATTAGTGATTGGTTCAACCTTTTCATTTGAAAAGATTAAATTTAATGTCAAGTTAACTTGTTCCACAGGCCATTGGTCTGTATTACAGAGCCACTTAGGTCCCATAAACCAAGTTTTGTTTGACTTCAACAACTTGTAGGATAAACCTCTGGTCAGAAAGTCTGCTGGATTCTGTTTAGTTGGAACATAGTGAAAGTTTACTTGTAGGCTTTCATTAGCGTCAGCTATTTCTTTTAGCCTATTTCTTACAAAGATATTCTTACTATTAATGCTATCATTCCGTATCCAGGCAAGACAAATCTGACTGTCAAGCCAGACGTGGATATTAGTTATGAACACATCATAGTAAGCATCCTTAAGCAATGAAATGGTTTTAATGGCTAATGTAGCAGCCAATAGTTCCAATTGAGGTATGGTTCGGGTAGGTTTGAGAGGTGCAACTTTCCCTTTTGCATAAATTAGATGACTTTCTGTAGGGCTTACAAGATACGCACAGCACCCATAAGCTTGTGTGCTTGCATCAGCAAACACATGAAGCCTCTGGGGCTTATCCCTAAACCCACAGCACCTTTGAATTTTAATGTTCTGCACTTTTGTTAAATCAGTAGCTAACTTCTTCCAAGATTTTTGATTTTCATTTGTTATTGGATCATCCCACCCAACATTTGTCCTCCAAATTTCTTGGAGGAGAATCTTTGATTTTATTGTTGAAGGCAGGAATAGACCCATAGGATCAAAAATTTTGGAAGCCTCTGATAATATTTGTCTTTTAGTATTTGCTTCCTCATCAAGTTTAAAACCTTTAGTACAGATTGAATCATGACTGTTAGAAGTTGCATCCAAATACCAGTTCATACCTAAAGTTTTAACTCTGTCTGATGGCTCAGTAAGACCATTATTATCTTTTAAAATCTTTTTGTTTAAATCCTCATTATTTGAAATCCACTCTCTAAGTTCAAAGTTACCTTGTTGCATAATGTTTTGAGAGTGTTCATAGACTTCAGATAATTCAGATTTTGTTGTCGTTGAGATAATATTATTCAAAGTGTTGCTATTCTTACAGGTGTTATGTAGGACTGAGTTGAGGCACATAGTATTTGTTGGTCATGCACTGTTTTGGTTTAGGTCTAGGTTGTATTCTGATAGGTCACCCAAAGGGGCTATCCCTGATGGAGTCTGAATAGCTATACCATTACCTATCTCTACTATGCCCTTATGAATAAGATTAATATAATCTGCCCCTATTAGCATTTCAATGTTAGCTACTGTGTTGTTAGTGATATGTCTATCAGCTATTTTGTAGTGTTTTTTCAAATGATTTATGGTTTGTTCTAGTTTGGGTATAACCAGTTTGTTTTGTCCTACTTTAGAAATAATAACTGCTTCAATTTTCTTGAATTTACTTTCTAAATGTAGTTCCAGGTCAATTGTCTTATAGCTATTTTTGTCCGAGTTATCCTTAACAAAGGACGCAATATTGAGGTTTTGTTCATTCGGGTTTGGTGTCAAACCCAATTTATTAACTACATTTTTTGAAACAAATGTTTGTTGAGAACAACAGTCTATAAGACATCTCACTGGAGTGGTACTACCCTCACTATTCACTAAGTCCAAAGTAATAGTTGGTAAAAGAATCTCAGTGTTTCTTGTTACATTGTTTGAACAAGCAGAATGTCCCATGAAAGTGGCATTTTCTTGATTACCTTTGTTTGGGGGAGGTATCTTTTGAGTTTGAGTATTATTGTTTGGACACTTTGGTGAATCACACATTGATGAGACATGTCGTAAACTTTTACAAAACTTACACTTGAATCTTAACCTAGATTTACAGTCTTTCTTATAATGTCCCTGGCCAGTACACTTTTTACACAGGTTCAACTGTTCACATCTTTTAGCCCTTTGGTTAAAGTCTGAATATTTGTCACACCCAGTACTACTGTGTTCATTACTTGCACAAAATTTGCAATGTGGTGTGTAAGTTGAGGCAGCAGTTACATTAAAGTTCTGTAATGTAGGTGTTCGTGTATTATAGTTGGTCACATTTGATTCTCCAGTATCAAGTTTTGTCTGTTTGGCTGTAGCTAGTTGGTCTCTGGGAACAGTCTTTGGTTTATCCATAGTCTGGGTCTTATGTGTTGGAAAATCTCTCAAGTTGTAATTAATTAGGATATTGGGGAAGTTTTCTCTTATTTGTTCTAAATTAGGATAATTTTCTCCCGTCTTTAGAATTAAATTATCTTTAACCCTCGAAGGAAGGCACCTAAGTACTATGCTTTGTATAAGCCAAGATGAAGTTTTAATATCTATCTCATTGCTAACCAGTTGTCCTATAATAGCTTCTAATTTTGTATAAAAATTTTCCATATCACTATGGTTATCTTTTATGGGTGCAAATTCAAAAATTTGTTGAGATAATTCATATACAATCATATCTTTATTAATGTAATTACGTTTTAAAAGATCAATAGCTACTTCATATGAATCCCCTACGGCTGGTAAATAGGCTATTAGGTTATAGGCTGGGCCTTTAAGGGAACTAGTTAAGTAACTAAACTTTTCAACAGTTGAAATATAAGGTTTATTACCTATTAAATTCTCAAATTTGTCAATGAAAGATGGGAATTGTACCGTGTCCCCTTCAAATGTTGGTACTAGCAAAATGGGTAACTGAGCCCTCAATTCTTGTGACTCAGGATTTTGCATGCCACTTAAATTTTGTTGAAGGTTAGCCCTACTTTGATTAAAATCAGAATTAGGTTTTTTTGGTGTTAAGTCAGTCAACCGAGACCGTAGTTCCCTTATTTGCTGTTCAATTGAGCTTACCTGATCATCATCATCAGCGTAAAGGTCTATCAATTGTTCTTCAGCCATTTCGGATTCAACTAACTCTGAAATACTCTCATTAATGGCTATTATTTCCTTCTTTTTAATTTCTAATTTAATAATTACACACTCTATATTTTTCTTACCTGGTTGTGTAATATTGTTAAAAGTGTTCACAGCCTTTGTAACAGCTCCCAACTTTGCCCCCCTTTTCTTTTTTAACTTTTTCAATTCCTCACTGTCCATGTCTAAGTCAAAATTGTTTAACTGGGGATCGTAATGAAATAGAGGACAAGAAGAAATTACCAGAGAAGAGAGAGAACAGACAAAACAGTCAAGTTTAAATTTGGTTTAATCCCCCCCAAGTACTTGTGTGTCACTCAGGTCTAAGCTTATAAGAGAATGAGACTCCTTAAATGTAAATGTTTCCTAGTTAGGCCCTAGGTTGTAGACCTAATTAGGCTTGCTCAGGTTAGGCTTAGGCTAGACCATTTAGCCTAATTCTGCAATTTTTGTTAGTACTGTAAGGTTAAGGTTTGTAAATTCCCCACACACGGACCACCAATGCGAAAAATGCTCTGTATGAATTGGTCCACAATTAACCCACCCCTTATATCTCCAGTCTAACTATAGAGTAGATCAAGTCTAGCCTAGAGGGGTCAGCCTAGAGATTCCGGAAATGGTCCAGAGCGGGCAGATAAATTGAGGTCCACAGTAGGATTCCTCACAAGATTAGGTTAGGGCAATCTACCTTCACCTTTGTTAAGCTATGAGTTGATGCTGGGTCTTAGGCCACAATGTAGGCCTAACTTGTCTGACCCAGCTTAATTTAATGTGATTAACTGTTGGTGTAAAAACTCAATTAGTCACTTACTTTTAGTTATTACAGTCTCTCCCTTCTCCGGTTGTCTCATTCGAGAGCGTACTTTGCTGGTACGTCCTCTCGCCCCGTTCTTCGTTTTCGTTCCCTCTTTGTTCTCCTCTTCGCGGGGCTTCTTGTCTCCAGCGTTGTCTTGGTTTATTCCTCAGTTGGTTTAGCGGTAATGTATCTCCATTACCGAGCACGCTCCTCCCACACAGTATATAAATACTAGTGTGGAGAATAACTCTGGTGAGCAACCAATTGGTTTCATCCACCCAGTTATTGACATAAAAGGAATTTATTAATTGTTAGATTAACTACCTACCTACTCAGTGAACCATTTTCGTTACCTCCCAACTACCCACTCATCAGTTTTCCATAACTAGTATACAAAGTAGTGCGGGATGTGACTCTATTGCCTCCGTCTGACCAAGCTTTTGAGAGCCTCCTCAGCGAGTTAGTTAGGAGACTCGGCCAATCAGAAGAAGAGCGACTCAATGCTCTACTCAAGGACCAAGTTCTTGGGGATCAAACGCCAACAGCCTTCCTGAGGCATCTGCAAGACCTGGCTGGACAGACCAATGCAGACGATAAAAACTCACCCTTAATGCGACGCCGCTTCCTCAATGGTCTCCCCACTGCCCTACGACCAATGCTCCGTTGTATGCCAGATGATACAGACCTCCTCACTATGGCCAAAACAGCTGATAAGATGATGATAGAAATCCACCTTGGCCAAGTAGATAACCACACCCATCACCCCCAAATCTGTGCCACGCAGGACGACACTCAGAGTCTGGCCGCACAATGTCTTAAAGTATCCAACGAAATTCTACAAACAATTAAAGATGAATTTAAAGCACTCCGAATAGAGCTAGCTAACAACAGGGAACGAGAGAGAAGTTCTTCAAGACGAGGACGACCCTCTGATCCAAATAGTCCCAATATGAACCTGGACAACGCCTCGTTCTACCACAACTACAGCCACCGCAAACAGGTCAGTTGGTTGCTCCTAATTCAAATCTATTAGCCTTACCTCATCCTCAATCCTCAATCCCCACTACTCAGCCTCATTCTCAACCTATTTCCTTACCTCAGTCTACTTATGGAAAACTGATGAGTGGGTAGTTGGGAGGTAACGAAAATGGTTCACTGAGTAGGTAGGTAGTTAATCTAACAATCATTAAATTCCTTTTATGTCAATAACTGGGTGGATGAAACCAATTGGTTGCTCACCAGAGTTATTCTCCACACTAGTATTTATATACTGTGTGGGAGGAGCGTGCTCGGTAATAAGGATACATTACCGCTCAACCAACCGAGGAATAAACCAAGACAACGCTGGTACGAGAACCCCCGGGAAGAGGAGAACAAAGGGGGAACGAAAACGAAGAACGGGGCGAGAGGACGTACCAGCAAAGTACGCTCTCGAATGAGACAACCGGAGAAGGGAGAGACTGTAATAACTAAAAGTAAGTGACTAATATGAGTTTTAACACCAAACAGTTAAGAACATTAAATTAAGCTGGGTCAAACAAGTTAGGCCTACATTGTGACCTAAGACCCAGCATCAACTCATAGCTTAACAAAGGTGAAGGTAGATTGCCCTAACCTAATCTTGTGAGGAATCCTACTGTGGACCTCAATTTATCTGCCCGCTCTGGACCATTTCCGGAATCTCTAGGCTGACCCCTCTAGGCTAGACTTGATCTACTCTATAGTTAGACTGGAGATATAAGGGGTGGGTTAATTGTGGACCAATTCATACAGAGCATTTTTCGCATTGGTGGCCGTGTGGGGAACGAACCCAAGACCTCCGCGTTATCAGCACGGCTATTTTTACAACAAAAAATAGATGCTGGGGAATTGTAATTTTATCTTCTAACTTTCATTTTTTCTTTTCTTATGGTAAAGACCATAGACAGTTTCATCCTATGGATGTATATTTTCTCTTCTAATTAAATGCACACCTTCTCCATGAGAAGGTGAGGATAGGCACTGTTAATCAGATTAACAGGCATTTACAGTTAAATAGTTAGCTAGTCTACACTCAGACAAAAATTGGTGACAATGACACCAAATTTTTATCTCCGGGGCCCCAGTATATGGAAAACTGATGAGTGGGTAGTTGGGAGGTAACGAAAATGGTTCACTTAGTAGGTAGGTAGTTAATCTAACAATCATTAAATTCCTTTTATGTCAATAACTGGGTGGATGAAACCAATTGGTTGCTCACCAGAGTTATTCTCCACACTAGTATTTATATACTGTGTGGGAGGAGCGTGCTCGGTAATAAGGATACATTACCGCTCAACCAACCGAGGAATAAACCAAGACAACGCTGGTACGAGAAGCCCCGGAAGAGGAGAACAAAGGGGGAACGAAAACGAAGAACGGGGCGAGAGGACGTACCAGCAAAGTACGCTCTCGAATGAGACAACCGGAGAAGGGAGAGACTGTAATAACTAAAAGTAAGTGACTAATATGAGTTTTAACACCAAACAGTTAAGAACATTAAATTAAGCTGGGTCAAACAAGTTAGGCCTACATTGTGACCTAAGACCCAGCATCAACTCATAGCTTAACAAAGGTGAAGGTAGATTGCCCTAACCTAATCTTGTGAGGAATCCTACTGTGGACCTCAATTTATCTGCCCGCTCTGGACCATTTCCGGAATCTCTAGGCTGACCCCTCTAGGCTAGACTTGATCTACTCTATAGTTAGACTGGAGATATAAGGGGTGGGTTAATTGTGGACCAATTCATACAGAGCATTTTTCGCATTGTTGGGTCTTCTGAAGAGTCTATATTGTAGTCCGGCAGGAGACTAACTTGTTCTCCCCGAATCAAATGATTTGGAGTTAATGGTTCTGGGTCATAATGTTGTCACTCACATAAGTGAGTGGTCTATTGTTAATGATGTTCTCAATCTCAGCCAGGAGAGTGAGTAACCCAAATAGTTTTCCCTATGGCCAAGGTAGGCCATAAGACACTTGTAATAGTTTTCCTATGGCCAAGGTAGGCCATAAGAAAATGTTTAGCCCATGGCCAAGGTAGGCCATAAGACATTTAATGTTTGGCCCATGGCCATAGTAGGCCAAAAGACCAAGGCTCATTGTTTTGGCCTTGGCTGAGGTAGGCCATAAGACCTTTATTGTTTGGCCCATGGCCAAGGTAGGCCAAAAGACCAAGGCTCATTGTTTTGGCCCATGGCCAAGGTGGCCATAAGACCCTTTTGAGTAACCCATGCAATCATTGCTTATGTTCAGATAGGTTGAGTGTATTTGTGGCACATGTAAAGAGTACAGTGTATATATACATATATATACACAGATTGCAAGGAATGCATGTGCCTGTTGAAAAAATCTGTTGAGTGATTCTTCCTTAAAGAAGAATTGGATGCTTGGAGTTGTATGCATTTTAATGCTTGTTCACTAATGTTGTTTAACTGGGGATCGTAATGAAATATTGGGGACAAGAAGAAATTACCAGAGAAGAGAGAGCACAGACAAAACAGCAAGTTTAAATTTGGTTTAATCCCCCCCAAGTACTTGTGTGTCACTCAGGTCTAAGCTTATGAGAGAATGAGACTCCTTAAATGTAAATGTTTCCTAGTTAGGCCCTAGGTTGTAGACCTAATTAGGCTTGCTCAGGTTAGGCTTAGGCTAGACCATTTAGCCTTAATTCTGCAATTTTTGTTAAGTAAGGTTAAGGTTTGTAAATTCCCCACACACGGACCACCAATGCGAAAAATGCTCTGTATGAATTGGTCCACAATTAACCCACCCCTTATATCTCCAGTCTAACTATAGAGTAGATCAAGTCTAGCCTAGAGGGGTCAGCCTAGAGATTCCGGAAATGGTCCAGAGCGGGCAGATAAATTGAGGTCCACAGTAGGATTCCTCACAAGATTAGGTTAGGGCAATCTACCTTCACTTTGTTAATCATGAAAAGTTTAAAGATCGTGCAACGCGCTGTCTCACACCTTGTCCATGGACTCCTAATCCTCCTTTAAAACTAACTAGGCTGGTGTCACAGGCGTCTGACGCTACAGCCTCTCAAGCATCTCAACCTATCCTTTCTTCAACTAACCCACCACTACTCCATCTAATTCTACCTCAATTTTAACTAAGTATTACTCTAGCTCAACCAACCCAACCTTTACCACAAATAATCAACAACCTATTACTACGCACTCAACTACCTCATTTAACACTGTCAAACCAACACATACGTATGCAAGTAAAGTTAAAGAATTGCAACCTACTTATTCAACCACAACTAATTTAATACCTACAACTAATCCTTCAAATACAACACAAACTCCTTCCCACAGCAATACTAACCTTCCTCCACAAAAATTTAATGATTCACAAACTACTGCACCACTTGGTCCAACGTTCACCTTGCATGATCCACTTTCAGGCTATGCATTCCTTATTGACACTGGAGCTCAATACAGTGTTATTCCTGCAACAGCCGCAGACCGTGCAAACGGACCTTCTCCTTTCATTTTACGTGCAGCTAATTCTTCATCTATTCACACTTATGGACGTCGTTCTATTTCAGTTTCTCTTGGACTTAGACGTGTTTTCCGCTGGATATTTCTTGTCGCGGATGTATATACCCCAATGTTAGGCTCCGATTTTCTTTCTGCTAATGATTTATTAGTTGATGTTCGTAGAGCACAATAATTGATAATGCCACACATCTTTCAGTAATTGGTTCTCCTACCGCGCACCCCTCTTCATTATTGGCAAGTTCTCTGCCACAGTGCTCACCTGCTATAGAGCAGCTCCTAAATGAATTTTTCCCTTACTCAACCCTGTTCTAAGGATACCCCTATTAAACACTCTGTTGTCCACCGTATTGATACGGTAGGCTCACCTGTTTTCACCGCCCACGTCGCTTAGCTCCAGATCGTCTTGCAATTGTGAGACGAGAGTTTGAACACATGCTCGAACTCGGTATTATAGCCTTCAAGTAGCCCGTATGCTCTGCTTTACACATGGTCCCAAAACTTACACCTGGAGACTGGCGTCCATGTGGAGATTATCGTGCTTTGAATGACAACACGATTCCAGATCGCTATCCCCTTCCTCACTTACACGATTTTACTTCTGCTCTCCATGGCACCACATATTTTCACGCCTTGACTTGGTGCGAGCCTTTCATCAAATTCCTGTACACCCTGAAGACATACATAAAACTGCTATAACAACCCCTTTTGGGTTATTTGAAATGACAAACATGCCATACGGACTGCGTAATGCGGCCCAAACTTTTCAAGGCTTCATTGATGAAGTGTTGAGAGGTCTCTCCTTCACTTTCACATATGTCGATGACATTCTCATCGCAAGTTCTTCTCCCTCCGAACATATTCAACATTTACGCTTAGTTTTTTCTCGGTTGGCAGAATATGGTGTATTGCTAAACCCTGAAAAATGTGTCTTTGCTGTAGATGAACTCACCTTCTTAGGACACAAGGTTACTTCGAAGGGCATCTCTCCTCTCGAAAATAAAGTATCTGTGATAAGGTCTTTCCCACAACCGCAAACTCAAAAGCAACTTCGCCGCTTCTTAGGGATGGTAAACTTCTACCATCGCTTCATTCCTCAGTGTGCAAACATTCTTGCACCCATAACTTCTCTTCTTCGCCAATCAAAAAGGGGCAGATCCACTGTAGTTTTGTGGAACCCCGAAGCTACCAATGCTTTTTCACAAGCAAAAGAGGCTATAGCACAAGCTACATGCCTTGTTCACCCTCAACCAGACGCTTCTCTGAACTTAGCCACTGATGCCTCTGACGTTGCCGTGTCAGGAGTGCTCCAGCAGCTTGTTTCAGGCGTTTGGGAACCTCTCGCATCTTTTCACGCAAGCTCTCACCTTCACAAATGAGGTACAGCACTTTCGGTCGAGAGTTGCTGGCGATATACCTCTCCATCCGTCATTTCAGGTCATTCCTGGAAGGACGTGACTTTAGCATTTTTACGGATCATCGTCCGTTAATATTTGCTCTCCATTCTCAATCAGACTCTCATGCTCCTACTGAGAGGAGATACCTTGATTTTATTCTTCAATTTACTTCAGACATTCGACACATTTCAGGTTCTTTGAATGTTGTGCCGGATGCGCTGTCTCGCATCTCAGCAATTTCTGACCCTGGACACTCTCACATCAAACCTTTCAGAGATGGCTAAGGCTCAGTCCACGGATACAGACCTCCAAGCTCTTATTAATTCACCCACTTCGTTGCAAGTCCGCTCTTTACCAGTTGAACCCAAGTCAGACTTACAAATTTTGTGTGACGTCTCGACTGAGCATATTCGACCGTTGGACCACAAGGGCTGCGAAGAGCTGTTTTTGCTAAACTCCATTCCCTTCTCACCCGGGAATTAAGGCCACCCAAAAATTAATTGCAGCTAGGTTTGTATGGCCAAGTATGAACAAAGATATCCGCAATGGACTCGATCTTGCCTTCAATGTCAGCGTGCCAAAGTTCACCGACACACAAAGTCAGAAATTGGTACCTTTCCTTTGCCGAAGGCTCGTTTTGAGGCCATACATCTAGACATAGTCGGCCCCCTATTCTTCTCGAGGTTATACCTATCTTCTCACTGTCATTGATAGGTTCACAAGATGGCCAGAAGCTGTTCCTTTGACTTCTTGTACTGTTCTGCAGTAGCTCATGCCTTTGTTTCATGTTGGGTTTCCCGTTTGGTATACCTGCAACCATTTGCACAGACAGAGGTGCCCAGTTTGAATCGGCCTTATGGAAGGAACTCATGCTCCTTCTTGGGACTGAGCGCATCAGAACAACAAGCTATCACCCGCAATCCAATGGGGTGGTAGAACGCTTCCATCGTCAACTTAAAAGTTCCTTGCGAGCCACTGATCCATCTACTACATGGGTGGACAGGCTACCCCTAATCCTACTCGGAATTCGTACTGCTCTGAAGACTGATCTTGCATGCTCTGCAGCAGAATTAGTTTACGGTACCACACTCCGGTTACCCGGAGAATTTTTCACACCTACACCCATTAACCCCACATGTGATCCTGCTTCGTATGTCAAGACATTACGCTCTGTTATGAAGCAAATTCGTCCCACAGCACCTAGAACTTCCACTTCACAAACTTTCGTTTCCCCTGATTACAAACTTGCACACATGTTTTCTTGAGACATGATGCTCACCGCTACCCTCTTCACTGTCCCTATGATGGTCCCTTCCTTGTGCTAGACCGTAGACCAAAACTTTCATCATTGACAAGGTGGGCAAGCGTGAAACCGTTTCTGTGGACCGCTTGAAACCAGCATACCTTGATTTTCTCCAACAAAAGATCCTATCCTCCCTCAATCTTCTGTACCTCCACCTCAAATACAGGTACAGCAACCTATCCCTCCTCAATCTTCTGTACCTTCATCTCATATACAGGTACAGGAATCTACCCTTCCTAATTCCTATGTACCACCACCTCATCCGAGGGTACAACAATCTATCATCCCTCTTCCAATTCTCCTTCATTATCGCAACCAACTGTCTTTGAACCAGCCAGTGGCCCCATTGCACAGGCACCAAGAATCCCGTTCCCCCAATGTCCCTACTGCACCTGTAGCACCATCCATGCCTTCAGAACCAGTGCTGCAGATATTGCCGTCCAAAAGCAAACAATGACTCGTTCTGGAAGAGTCATTCGTAAGCCAGTGCGCTTTGACATTTAAGTGTTTTTTTTTTTACCCCTGACAACCATGTTTTTGGGGGGCAGTACTTGTAGTGCCTTGCACCACAAGATTATTCTTTATTAGTGAAACTGCCACAAATTGGCATGAGTGAAATATTTAAATCTAAATAAATAAATAAATACAAGTTAAACATGTCCAGTGATCAAATTTAATTCTTAAACATTCAGTGTGGTGTGACTAGACATGAATTGGCTTTTAAGGATTATTTTGGCTTGTTGGTAAAATTGTATAGTAAAAACAAGCTTATGTACAACAACACAAAGGACGCCGTTCACACATTTTATTTATTTGAAACACGGCGCCAGCAAGCAAAGGTTCTTCGTGGTAAGTTCCTATTTATAATGTTTATATTCTTTACTATTGCATATCTGTATGCAATACCGCATACTGCAGAGATTAACAAGCCTTATAGTGTTTGTGATTAGTACTGTAAGATTAATACTATAAATAATACTGTACAATTCATACAATAAATTACCTTAGGCTAAGTTAGGTCTATCTAGGCAAAAGCCAAATTGTAACTCTAGCCTAGCTGAGGCCTACCGTAGCCTTTGTTTTAGATTAACCTCAGCTCTATTATATTGAAGAGGCATAGGTCTGCCTATTAATTTTCTTAGTATATTTTACTTATAATATAAGCCTATTATGTTTCATGTATTTTCTTAGCAGGTGGCCTACAAAAGCCAAATTGTAACTCTAGCCTAGCTGAGGCCTACCGTAGCCTTTGTTTTAGATTAACCTCAGCTCTATTATATTGAAGAGGCATAGGCCTGCCTATTAATTTTCTTAGTATATTTTACTTTATAATATAAGCCTATTATGTTTCATGTATTTTCTTAGCAGGTGGCCTACATACTTCCTTAGTTTTCCCATTCAACTTAACACAATCCCATAATGAGAATCAACTGTAATTTATCATCCACAGGTTACTGGGCCTATATAGCATATGTATATTAATTATTAATTTTTGCCATTTTTAGTATTCTTTTTCTCTGAAATATCACTTACAGTATTCTTGTCTGTCTCTTTGCAGACAAGGTTGTCATTGTGGCTATTATTAGTTGTATTATTATTAGTGTTACTATTATTAGTTTATTATTATTAGTGTTATTATTAGTGTTACATTATTCGTATATCAATATTAATTCTATTAGTTGTTTAACATTATTTGTATATTAATATTAGTTCCATTAGTTGTTTATCAGTATTAGTTGCAGACTGTTATATATTAGCTAAACGGTGCCACTATTTAATTCTCCATTATATGTCAAAGTTGTTACGGGTAAAAATCCCCTTTGCATTTATAAATAATTGTTGCATATAATTTATTAATCGTTGTCAATAAAATACAAAATTCATATTGATGATTTTATAATCAGTCCTTCCCTTCTTTTATTACAATTAATTTTGCGCCGCAGTGCTGGATGCCAATCTAGTATTTGGGCGCTGGTGACCCTGGCATTTAGTTAATTATCTACGTAAACTTGTAAAGGTCTATAATAATAAAACCGACTCTTACAATTGGTGACACTCCTGGAGTGACCAAACACCGTAATTTCTGCAAAAAAATTTCTAAAAGTTATTTCTCAATTTTTGTCAATATATTCAGTCTGCATCTATAATTTTATTAAATTCACTAGTACTAAGCACTCGCCTGTACTGGAAGTGTATTCTATTGCAAAATATATTCCTTTTATTTTGCCTTTTTATAAAATCAGCGTTTTCTAAAGTTTTTTTTGTGCAAATTTACTTATATTTTGCAAACAGCCTATACGCAGACTATTTTTCTTCTAATATTGGGCTACTCCTAAAAATTTTTTTTTTTACGTAACTTTTTGTTATTGGCATTCATAACTCCAATTGAGTCTCATACTCAACCAAGCTTACCTGAAGCCATTATTTACATTCAACAACATTTGTTGAAATCTTGTCAGTTTTTGACACATTTTAAATTTTTTTAGTACCTTGTAACAAAATAATAGCCACAATGACCCACAACAACAACAACAACCTAGGATCATCCAACGGTGGTACTCCAAATTCACCACCTATAACAGACCTTCTAACAATGTATCAGCCTACCACTCCACAATTCACCGCTGAAGAGCCTGGAATCTTTGTGAGTCAACTGCGGGATTATTTCGCGATAAAAGGAATTACGGACCCACGAACCAAGTTCCTTATCACAAAGAACCTCCTGCCTACACTAGTATACAAAGTAGTGCGGGATGTGACTCTATTGCCTCCGTCTGACCAAGCTTTTGAGAGCCTCCTCAGCGAGTTAGTTAGGAGACACGGCCAATCAGAAGAAGAGCGACTCAATGCTCTACTCAAGGACCAAGTTCTTGGGGATCAAACGCCAACAGCCTTCCTGAGGCATCTGCAAGACCTGGCTGGACAGACCAATGCAGACGATAAAAACTCACCCTTAATGCGACGCCGCTTCCTCAATGGTCTCCCCACTGCCCTACGACCAATGCTCCGTTGTATGCCAGATGATACAGACCTCCTCACTATGGCCAAAACAGCTGATAAGATGATGATAGAAATCCACCTTGGCCAAGTAGATAACCACACCCATCACCCCCAAATCTGTGCCAGGCAGGACGACACTCAGAGTCTGGCCGCACAATGTCTTAAAGTATCCAACGAAATTCTACAAACAATTAAAGATGAATTTAAAGCACTCCGAATAGAGCTAGCTAACAACAGGGAACGAGAGAGAAGTTCTTCAAGACGAGGACGACCCTCTGGTCCAAATAGTCCCAATATGAACCTGGACAACGCCTCGTTCTACCACAACTACAGCCACCGCAAACAGGTCAGTTGGTTGCTCCTAATTCAAATCTATTAGCCTTACCTCATCCTCAATCCTCAATCCCCACTACTCAGCCTCATTCTCAACCTATTTCCTTACCTCAGTCTACTTATGGAAAACTGATGAGTGGGTAGTTGGGAGGTAACGAAAATGGTTCACTGAGTAGGTAGGTAGTTAATCTAACAATCATTAAATTCCTTTTATGTCAATAACTGGGTGGATGAAACCAATTGGTTGCTCACCAGAGTTATTCTCCACACTAGTATTTATATACTGTGTGGGAGGAGCGTGCTCGGTAATAAGGATACATTACCGCTAACCAACCGAGGATAAACCAAGACAACGCTGGTACGAGAAGCCCCGGAAGAGGAGAACAAAGGGGGAACGAAAACGAAGAACGGGGCGAGAGGACGTACCAGCAAAGTACGCTCTCGAATGAGACAACCGGAGAAGGGAGAGACTGTAATAACTAAAAGTAAGTGACTAATATGAGTTTTAACACCAAACAGTTAAGAACATTAAATTAAGCTGGGTCAAACAAGTTAGGCCTACATTGTGACCTAAGACCCAGCATCAACTCATAGCTTAACAAAGGTGAAGGTAGATTGCCCTAACCTAATCTTGTGAGGAATCCTACTGTGGACCTCAATTTATCTGCCCGCTCTGGACCATTTCCGGAATCTCTAGGCTGACCCCTCTAGGCTAGACTTGATCTACTCTATAGTTAGACTGGAGATATAAGGGGTGGGTTAATTGTGGACCAATTCATACAGAGCATTTTTCGCATTGTTGGGTCTTCTGAAGAGTCTATATTGTAGTCCGGCAGGAGACTAACTTGTTCTCCCCGAATCAAATGATTTGGAGTTAATGGTTCTGGGTCATTAATGTTGTCACTCACATAAGTGAGTGGTCTATTGTTAATGATGTTCTCAATCTCAGCCAGGAGAGTGAGTAACCCAAATAGTTTTCCCTATGGCCAAGGTAGGCCATAAGACACTTGTAATAGTTTTCCCTATGGCCAAGGTAGGCCATAAGAAAATGTTTAGCCCATGGCCAAGGTAGGCCATAAGACATTTAATGTTTGGCCCATGGCCAAGGTAGGCCAAAAGACCAAGGCTCATTGTTTTGGCCCTTGGCTGAGGTAGGCCATAAGACCTTTATTGTTTGGCCCATGGCCAAGGTAGGCCAAAGACCAAGGCTCATTGTTTTGGCCCATGGCCAAGGTAGGCCATAAGACCCTTTTGAGTAACCCATGCAATCATTGCTTATGTTCAGATAGGTTGAGTGTATTTGTGGCACATGTAAAGAGTACAGTGTATATATACATATATATACACAGATTGCAAGGAATGCATGTGCCTGTTGAAAAAATCTGTTGAGTGATTCTTCCTTAAAAGAAGAATTGGATGCTTGGAGTTGTATGCATTTTAAATGCTTGTTCACTAATGTTGTTTAACTGGGGATCGTAATGAAATATTGGGGACAAGAAGAAATTACCAGAGAAGAGAGAGCACAGACAAAACAGCAAGTTTAAATTTGGTTTAATCCCCCCCAAGTACTTGTGTGTCACTCAGGTCTAAGCTTATGAGAGAATGAGACTCCTTAAATGTAAATGTTTCCTAGTTAGGCCCTAGGTTGTAGACCTAATTAGGCTTGCTCAGGTTAGGCTTAGGCTAGACCATTTAGCCTAATTCTGCAATTTTGTTAAGTAAGGTTAAGGTTTGTAAATTCCCCACACACGGACCACCAATGCGAAAAATGCTCTGTATGAATTGGTCCACAATTAACCCACCCCTTATATCTCCAGTCTAACTATAGAGTAGATCAAGTCTAGCCTAGAGGGGTCAGCCTAGAGATTCCGGAAATGGTCCAGAGCGGGCAGATAAATTGAGGTCCACAGTAGGATCCTCACAAGATTAGGTTAGGGCAATCTACCTTCACCTTTGTTAATCATGAAAAGTTTAAAGATCGTGCAACGCGCTGTCTCACACCTTGTCCATGGACTCCTAATCCTCCTTTAAACTAACTAGGCTGGTGTCACAGGCGTCTGACGCTACAGCCTCTCAAGCATCTCAACCTATCCTTTCTTCAACTAAACCCCACCACTACTCCATCTAATTCTACCTCAATTTTAACTAAGTATTACTCTAGCTCAACCAACCCAACCTTTACCACAAATAATCAACAACCTATTACTACGCACTCAACTACCTCATTTAACACTGTCAAACCAACACATACGTATGCAAGTAAAGTTAAAGAATTGCAACCTACTTATTCAACCACAACTAATTTAATACCTACAACTAATCCTTCAAATACAACACAAACTCCTTCCCACAGCAATACTAACCTTCCTCCACAAAAATTTAATGATTCACAAACTACTGCACCACTTGGTCCAACGTTCACCTTGCATGATCCACTTTCAGGCTATGCATTCCTTATTGACACTGGAGCTCAATACAGTGTTATTCCTGCAACAGCCGCAGACCGTGCAAACGGACCTTCTCCTTTCATTTTACGTGCAGCTAATTCTTCATCTATTCACACTTATGGACGTCGTTCTATTTCAGTTTCTCTTGGACTTAGACGTGTTTTCCGCTGGATATTTCTTGTCGCGGATGTATATACCCCAATGTTAGGCTCCGATTTTCTTTCTGCTAATGATTTATTAGTTGATGTTCGTAGAGCACAATTAATTGATAATGCCACACATCTTTCAGAATTGGTTCTCCTACCGCGCACCCCTCTTCATTATTGGCAAGTTCTCTGCCACAGTGCTCACCTGCTATAGAGCAGCTCCTAAATGAATTTTCTTCCCTTACTCAACCCTGTTCTAAGGATACCCCTATTAAACACTCTGTTGTCCACCGTATTGATACGGTAGGCTCACCTGTTTTCACCCGCCCACGTCGCTTAGCTCCAGATCGTCTTGCAATTGTGAGACGAGAGTTTGAACACATGCTCGAACTCGGTATTATACGGCCTTCAAGTAGCCCGTATGCCTCTGCTTTACACATGGTCCCAAAACTTACACCTGGAGACTGGCGTCCATGTGGAGATTATCGTGCTTTGAATGACAACACGATTCCAGATCGCTATCCCCTTCCTCACTTACACGATTTTACTTCTGCTCTCCATGGCACCACAATATTTCACGCCTTGACTTGGTGCGAGCCTTTCATCAAATTCCTGTACACCCTGAAGACATACATAAAACTGCTATAACAACCCCTTTTGGGTTATTTGAAATGACAAACATGCCATACGGACTGCGTAATGCGGCCCAAACTTTTCAAGGCTTCATTGATGAAGTGTTGAGAGGTCTCTCCTTCACTTTCACATATGTCGATGACATTCTCATCGCAAGTTCTTCTCCCTCCGAACATATTCAACATTTACGCTTAGTTTTTTCTCGGTTGGCAGAATATGGTGTATTGCTAAACCCTGAAAAATGTGTCTTTGCTGTAGATGAACTCACCTTCTTAGGACACAAGGTTACTTCGAAGGCATCTCTCCTCTCGAAAATAAAGTATCTGTGATAAGGTCTTTCCCACAACCGCAAACTCAAAAGCAACTTCGCCGCTTCTTAGGGATGGTAAACTTCTACCATCGCTTCATTCCTCAGTGTGCAAACATTCTTGCACCCATAACTTCTCTTCTTCGCCAATCAAAAAGGGGCAGATCCACTGTAGTTTTGTGGAACCCCGAAGCTACCAATGCTTTTTCACAAGCAAAAGAGGCTATAGCACAAGCTACATGCCTTGTCACCCTCAACCAGACGCTTCTCTGAACTTAGCCACTGATGCCTCTGACGTTGCCGTGTCAGGAGTGCTCCAGCAGCTTGTTTCAGGCGTTTGGGAACCTCTCGCATTCTTTTCACGCAAGCTCTCACCTTCACAAATGAGGTACAGCACTTTCGGTCGAGAGTTGCTGGCGATATACCTCTCCATCCGTCATTTCAGGTCATTCCTGGAAGGACGTGACTTTAGCATTTTTACGGATCATCGTCCGTTAATATTTGCTCTCCATTCTCAATCAGACTCTCATGCTCCTACTGAGAGGAGATACCTTGATTTTATTCTTCAATTTACTTCAGACATTCGACACATTTCAGGTTCTTTGAATGTTGTGCCGGATGCGCTGTCTCGCATCTCAGCAATTTCTGACCCTGGACACTCTCACATCAACCTTTCAGAGATGGCTAAGGCTCAGTCCACGGATACAGACCTCCAAGCTCTTATTAATTCACCCACTTCGTTGCAAGTCCGCTCTTTACCAGTTGAACCCAAGTCAGAGTTACAAATTTTGTGTGACGTCTCGACTGAGCATATTCGACCGTTGGTCCCACAAGGGCTGCGAAGAGCGTTTTTGCTAAACTCCATTCCCTTTCTCACCCGGGAATTAAGGCCACCCAAAAATTAATTGCAGCTAGGTTTGTATGGCCAAGTATGAAAAGATATCCGCAATTGGACTCGATCTTGCCTTCAATGTCAGCGTGCCAAAGTTCACCGACACACAAAGTCAGAAATTGGTACCTTTCCTTTGCCGAAGGCTCGTTTGAGGCCATACATCTAGACATAGTCGGCCCCCTCTATTCTTCTCGAGGTTATACCTATCTTCTCACTGTCATTGATAGGTTCACAAGATGGCCAGAAGCTGTTCCTTTGACTTCTTGTACTGCTTCTGCAGTAGCTCATGCCTTTGTTTCATGTTGGTTTCCCGTTTTGGTATACCTGCAACCATTTGCACAGACAGAGGTGCCCAGTTTGAATCGGCCTTATGGAAGGAACTCATGCTCCTTCTTGGGACTGAGCGCATCAGAACAACAAGCTATCACCCGCAATCCAATGGGGTGGTAGAACGCTTCCATCGTCAACTTAAAAGTTCCTTGCGAGCCACTGATCCATCTACTACATGGGTGGACAGGCTACCCCTAATCCTACTCGGAATTCGTACTGCTCTGAAGACTGATCTTGCATGCTCTGCAGCAGAATTAGTTTACGGTACCACACTCCGGTTACCCGGAGAATTTTTCACACCTACACCCATTAACCCCACATGTGATCCTGCTTCGTATGTCAAGACATTACGCTCTGTTATGAAGTAAATTCGTCCCACAGCACCTAGAACTTCCACTTCACAAACTACCTTCGTTTCCCCTGATTTACAAACTTGCACACATGTTTTCTTGAGACATGATGCTCACCGCTACCCTCTTCACTGTCCCTATGATGGTCCCTTCCTTGTGCTAGACCGTAGACCCAAAACTTTCATCATTGACAAGGTGGGCAAGCGTGAAACCGTTTCTGTGGACCGCTTGAAACCAGCATACCTTGATTTTTCTCCAACAAAAGATCCTATCCTCCCTCAATCTTCTGTACCTCCACCTCAAATACAGGTACAGCAACCTATCCCTCCTCAATCTTCTGTACCTTCATCTCATATACAGGTACAGGAATCTACCCTTCCTAATTCCTATGTACCACCACCTCATCCGAGGGTACAACAATCTATCATCCCTCTTCCAATTCTCCTTCATTATCGCAACCAACTGTCTTTGAACCAGCCAGTGGCCCATTGCACAGGCACCAAGAATCCCCTTCCCCCAATGTCCCTACTGCACCTGTAGCACCATCCATGCCTTCAGAACCAGTGCTGCAGGATATTGCCGTCCAAAAGCAAACAATGACTCGTTCTGGAAGAGTCATTCGTAAGCCAGTGCGCTTTGACATTTAAGTGTTTTTTTTTTACCCCTGACAACCATGTTTTTGGGGGGCAGTACTTGTAGTGCCTTGCACCACAAGATTATTCTTTATTAGTGAAAACTGCCACAAATTGGCATGAGTGAAATATTTAAATCTAAATAAATAATAAATACAAGTTAAACATGTCCAGTGATCAAATTTAATTCTTAAACATTCAGTGTGGTGTGACTAGACATGAATTGTCTTTTAAGGATTATTTTGGCTTGTTGGTAAAATTGTATAGTAAAAACAAGCTTATGTACAACAACACAAAGGACGCCGTTCACACATTTTATTTATTTGAAAACACGGCGCCAGCAAGCAAAGGTTCTTCGTGGTAAGTTCCTATTTATAATGTTTATATTCTTTACTATTGCATATCTGTATGCAATACCGCATACTGCAGAGATTAACAAGCCTTATAGTGTTTGTGATTAGTACTGTAAGATTAATACTATAAATAATACTGTACAATTCATACAATAAATTACCTTAGGCTAAGTTAGGTCTATCTAGGCAAAAGCCAAATTGTAACTCTAGCCTAGCTGAGGCCTACCGTAGCCTTTGTTTTAGATTAACCTCAGCTCTATTATATTGAAGAGGCATAGGTCTACCTATTAATTTTCTTAGTATATTTTACTTTATAATATAAGCCTATTATGTTTCATGTATTTTCTTAGCAGGTGGCCTACAAAAGCCAAATTGTAACTCTAGCCTAGCTGAGGCCTACCGTAGCCTTTGTTTTAGATTAACCTCAGCTCTATTATATTGAAGAGGCATAGGCCTGCCTATTAATTTTCTTAGTATATTTTACTTTATAATATAAGCCTATTATGTTTCATGTATTTTCTTAGCAGGTGGCCTACATACTTCCTTAGTTTTCCCATTCAACTTAACACAATCCCATAATGAGAATCAACTGTAATTTATCATCCACAGGTTACTGGGCCTATATAGCATATGTATATTAATTATTAATTTTTGCCATTTTTAGTATTCTTTTTCTCTGAAATATCACTTACAGTATTCTTGTCTGTCTCTTGCAGACAAGGTTGTCATTGTGGCTATTATTAGTTGTTTATTATTATTAGTGTTACTATTATTAGTTTATTATATTAGTGTTATTATTAGTGTTACATTATTTTATATATATATTATATTATTGTTTAACATTATTTGTATATTAATATTAGTTCCATTATTGTTTATCAGTATTAGTTGCAGACTGTTATATATAGCTAAACGGTGCCATTATTTAATTCCGCATTTATATGTCAAAGTTGTTACGGGTAAAAATCCCCTTTGCATTTATAAATAATTGTTGCATATATTTATTAATTGTTGTCAATAAAATACAAAATTCATATTGATGATTTTATAATCAGTCCTTCCCTTTTTATTAAAATTAATTTTTGCGCCGCAGTGCTGGATGCCAATCTAGTATTTGGGCGCTGGTGACCCTGGCATTTAGTTAATTATCTACGTAAACTTGTAAAGGTCTATAATAAAACCGACTCTTACAATTGGTGACCCTCCTGGAGTGACCAAACACCGTAATTTATGAAAAAAAATTTCTAAAAGTTTTTCTCAATTTTTGTCAATATATTCAGTCTGCATCTATAATTTTATTAAATTCACTAGTACTAAGCACTCACCTGTACTGGAAGTGTATTCTATTGCAAAATATATTCCTTTTATTTTGCCTTTTTATAAAATCAGCGTTTTCTAAAGTTTTTTTGTGCAAATTTACTTATATTTTGCAAACAGCCTATACGCAGACTATTTTTCTGCTAATATTGGGCTACATCATAAAAAAAAAATTTTTTACGTAACTTTTTGTTATTGGCATTCATAACTCCAATTGAGTCTCATACTCAACCAAGCTTACCTGAAGCCATTATTTACATTCAACAACATTTGTTGAAATCTTGTCAGTTTTTGACACATTTTTAATTTTTTTAGTACCTTGTAACAAAATAATAGCCACAATGACCCACAACAACAACAACCTAGGATCATCCAACGGTGGTACTCCAAATTCACCACCTATAACAGACCTTCTAACAATGTATCAGCCTACCACTCCACAATTCACCGCTGAAGAGCCTGGAATCTTTGTGAGTCAACTGCGGGATTATTTCGCGATAAAAGGAATTACGGACCCACGAACCAAGTTCCTTATCACAAAGAACCTCCTGCCTACACTAGTATACAAAGTAGTGCGGGATGTGACTCTATTGCCTCCGTCTGACCAAGCTTTTGAGAGCCTCCTCAGCGAGTTAGTCAGGAGACTCGGCCAATCAGAAGAAGAGCGACTCAATGCTCTACTCAAGGACCAAGTTCTTGGGGATCAAACGCCAACAGCCTTCCTGAGGCATCTGCAAGACCTGGCTGGACAGACCAATGAAGACGATAAAAACTCACCCTTAATGCGACGCCGCTTCCTCAATGGTCTCCCCACTGCCCTACGACCAATGCTCCGTTGTATGCCAGAAGATACAGACCTCCTCACTATGGCCAAAACAGCTGATAAGATGATGATTGAAATCCACCTTGGCCAAGTAGATAACCACACCCATCACCCCCAAATCTGTGCCACGCAGGACGACACTCAGAGTCTGGCCGCACAATGTCTTAAAGTATCCAACGAAATTCTACAAACAATTAAAGAGAATTTAAAGCTCTCCGAATAGAGCTAGCTAACAACAGGGAACGAGAGAGAAGTTCTTCAAGACGAGGACGACCCTCTGGTCCAAATAGAGCCTCCCAATATGAACCTGGACAACGCCTCGTTCTACTACAACCACAGCCACCGCAAACAGGTCAGTTGGTTGCTCCTAATTCAAATCTATTAGCCTTACCTCATCCTCAATCCTCAATCCCCACTACTCAGCCTCATTCTCAACCTATTTCCTTACCTCAGTCTACTGTTCATACCCCCCCTTGCTGGTATCATGAAAAGTTTAAAGATCGTGCAACGCGCTGTCTCACACCTTGTCCATGGACTCCTAATCCTCCTTTAAACTAACTAGGCTGGTGTCACAGGCGTCTGACGCTACAGCCTCTCAAGCCTCTCAACCTATCCTTTCTTCAACTAACCCTACCACTACTCCATCTAATTCTACCTCAATTTTAACTAAGTATTACTCTAGCTCAACCAACCCAACCTTTACCACAAATAATCAACAACCTATTACTACGCACTCAACTACCTCATTTAACACTGTCAAACCAACACATACGTATGCAAGTAAAGTTAAAGAATTGCAACCTACTTATTCAACCACAACTAATTTAATACCTACAACTAATCCTTCAAATACAACACAAACTCCTTCCCACAGCAATACTAACCTTCCTCCACAAAAATTTAATGATTCACAAACTACTGCACCACCTGGTCCAACGTTCACCTTGCATGATCCACTTTCAGGCTATGCATTCCTTATTGACACTGGAGCTCAATACAGTGTTATTCCTGCAACAGCCGCAGACCGTGCAAACGGACCTTCTCCTTTCATTTTACGTGCAGCTAATTCTTCATCTATTCACACTTATGGACGTCGTTCTATTTCAGTTTCTCTTGGACTTAGACGTGTTTTCCGCTGGATATTTCTTGTCGCGGATGTATATACCCCAATGTTAGGCTCTGATTTTCTTTCTGCTAATGATTTATTAGTTGATGTTCGTAGAGCACAATTAATTGATAATGCCACACATCTTTCAGTAATTGGTTCTCCTACCGCGCACCCCTCTTCATTATTGGCAAGTTCTCTGCCACAGTGCTCACCTGCTATAGAGCAGCTCCTAAATGAATTTTCTTCCCTTACTCAACCCTGTTCTAAGGATACCCCTATTAAACACTCTGTTGTCCACCGTATTGATACGGTAGGCTCACCTGTTTTCACCCGCCCACGTCGCTTAGCTCCAGATCGTCTTGCAATTGTGAGACGAGAGTTTGAACACATGCTCGAACTCGGTATTATACGGCCTTCAAGTAGCCCGTATGCCTCTGCTTTACACATGGTCCCAAAACCTACACCTGGAGACTGGCGTCCATGTGGAGATTATCGTGCTTTGAATGACAACACGATTCCAGATCGCTATCCCCTTCCTCACTTACACGATTTTACTTCTGCTCTCCATGGCACCACAGTATTTTCACGCCTTGACTTGGTGCGAGCCTTTCATCAAATTCCTGTACACCCTGAAGACATACATAAAACTGCTATAACAACCCCTTTTGGGTTATTTGAAATGACAAAAATGCCATACGGACTGCGTAATGCGGCCCAAACTTTTCAACGCTTCATTGATGAAGTGTTGAGAGGTCTCTCCTTCACTTTCACATATGTCGATGACATTCTCATCGCAAGTTCTTCTCCCTCAGAACATATTCAACATTTACGCTTAGTTTTTTCTCGGTTGGCAGAATATGGTGTATTGCTAAACCCTGAAAAATGTGTCTTTGCTGTAGATGAACTCACCTTCTTAGGACACAAGGTTACTTCGAAGGGCATCTCTCCTCTCGAAAATAAAGTATCTGTGATAAGGTCTTTCCCACAACCGCAAACTCAAAAGCAACTTCGCCGCTTCTTAGGGATGGTAAACTTCTACCATCGCTTCATTCCTCAGTGTGCAAACATTCTTGCACCCATAACCTCTCTTCTTCGCCAATCAAAAAGGGGCAGATCCACTGTAGTTTTGTGGAACCCCGAAGCTACCAATGCTTTTTCACAAGCAAAAGAGGCTATAGCACAAGCTACATGCCTTGTTCACCCTCAACCAGACGCTCCTCTGAACTTAGCCACTGATGCCTCTGACGTTGCCGTGTCAGGAGTGCTCCAGCAGCTTGTTTCAGGCGTTTGGGAACCTCTCGCATTCTTTTCACGCAAGCTCTCACCTTCACAAATGAGGTACAGCACTTTCGGTCGAGAGTTGCTGGCGATATACCTCTCCATCCGTCATTTCAGGTCATTCCTGGAAGGACGTGACTTTAGCATTTTTACGGATCATCGTCCGTTAATATTTGCTCTCCATTCTCAATCAGACTCTCATGCTCCTACTGAGAGAAGATACCTTGATTTTATTCTTCAATTTACTTCAGACATTCGACACATTTCAGGTTCTTTGAATGTTGTGCCGGATGCGCTGTCTCGCATCTCAGCAATTTCTGACCCTGGACACTCTCACATCAACCTTTCAGAGATGGCTAAGGCTCAGTCCACGGATACAGACCTCCAAGCTCTTATTAATTCACCCACTTCGTTGCAAGTCCGCTCTTTACCAGTTGAACCCAAGTCAGACTTACAAATTTTGTGTGACGTCTCGACTGAGCATATTCGACCGTTGGTCCCACAAGGGCTGCGAAGAGCTGTTTTTGCTAAACTCCATTCCCTTTCTCACCCGGGAATTAAGGCCACCCAAAAATTAATTGCAGCTAGGTTTGTATGGCCAAGTATGAACAAAGATATCCGCAATTGGACTCGATCTTGCCTTCAATGTCAGCGTGCCAAAGTTCACCGACACACAAAGTCAGAAATTGGTACCTTTCCTTTGCCGAAGGCTCGTTTTGAGGCCATACATCTAGACATAGTCGGCCCCCTCTATTCTTCTCGAGGTTATACCTATCTTCTCACTGTCATTGATAGGTTCACAAGATGGCCAGAAGCTGTTCCTTTGACTTCTTGTACTGCTTCTGCAGTAGCTCATGCCTTTGTTTCATGTTGGGTTTCCCGTTTTGGAATACCTGCAACCATTTGCACAGACAGAGGTGCCCAGTTTGAATCGGCCTTATGGAAGGAACTCATGCTCCTTCTTGGGACTGAGCGCATCAGAACAACAAGCTATCACCCGCAATCCAATGGGGTGGTAGAACGCTTCCATCGTCAACTTAAAAGTTCCTTGCGAGCCACTGATCCATCTACTACATGGGTGGACAGGCTACCCCTAATCCTACTCGGAATTCGTACTGCTCTGAAGACTGATCTTGCATGCTCTGCAGCAGAATTAGTTTACGGTACCACACTCCGGTTACCCGGAGAATTTTTCACACCTACACCCATTAACCCCACATGTGATCCTGCTTCGTATGTCAAGACATTACGCTCTGTTATGAAGCAAATTCGTCCCACAGCACCTAGAACTTCCACTTCACAAACTACCTTCGTTTCCCCTGATTTACAAACTTGCACACATGTTTTCTTGAGACATGATGCTCACCGCTACCCTCTTCACTGTCCCTATGATGGTCCCTTCCTTGTGCTAGACCGTAGACCCAAAACTTTCATCATTGACAAGGTGGGCAAGCGTGAAACCGTTTCTGTGGACCGCTTGAAACCAGCATACCTTGATTTTTCTCCAACAAAAGATCCTATCCTCCCTCAATCTTCTGTACCTCCACCTCAAATACAGGTACAGCAACCTATCCCTCCTCAATCTTCTGTACCTTCATCTCATATACAGGTACAGCAATCTACCCTTCCTAAATCCTATGTACCACCACCTCATCCGAGGGTACAACAATCTATCATCCCTCTTCCAATTCTCCTTCATTATCGCAACCAACTGTCTTTGAACCAGCCAGTGGCCCCATTGCACAGGCACCAAGAATCCCCTTCCCCCAATGTCCCTACTGCACCTGTAGCACCATCCATGCCTTCAGAACCAGTGCTGCAGGATATTGCCGTCCAAAAGCAAACAATGACTCGTTCTGGAAGAGTCATTCGTAAGCCAGTGCGCTTTGACATTTAAGTGTTTTTTTTTTTACCCCTGACAACCATGTTTTTGGGGGGCAGTACTTGTAGTGCCTTGCACCACAAGATTATTCTTTATTAGTGAAAACTGCCACAAATTGGCATGAGTGAAATATTTAAATCTAAATAAATAAATAAATACAAGTTAAACATGTCCAGTGATCAAATTTAATTCTTAAACATTCAGTGTGGTGTGACTAGACATGAATTGGCTTTTAAGGATTATTTTGGCTTGTTGGTAAAATTGTATAGTAAAAACAAGCTTATGTACAACAACACAAAGGACGCCGTTCACACATTTTATTATTTGAAAACACGGCGCCAGCAAGCAAAGGTTCTTCGTGGTAAGTTCCTATTTATAATGTTTATATTCTTTACTATTGCATATCTGTATGCAATACCGCATACTGCAGAGATTAACAAGCCTTATAGTGTTTGTGATTAGTACTGTAAGATTAATACTATAAATAATACTGTACAATTCATACAATAAATTACCTTAGGCTAAGTTAGGTCTATCTAGGCAAAAGCCAAATTGTAACTCTAGCCTAGCTGAGGCCTACCGTAGCCTTTGTTTTAGATTAACCTCAGCTCTATTATATTGAAGAGGCATAGGTCCTGCCTATTAATTTTCTTAGTATATTTTACTTTATAATATAAGCCTATTATGTTTCATGTATTTTCTTAGCAGGTGGCCTACAAAAGCCAAATTGTAACTCTAGCCTAGCTGAGGCCTACCGTAGCCTTTGTTTTAGATTAACCTCAGCTCTATTATATTGAAGAGGCATAGGCCTGCCTATTAATTTTCTTAGTATATTTTACTTTATAATATAAGCCTATTATGTTTCATGTATTTTCTTAGCAGGTGGCCTACATACTTCCTTAGTTTTCCCATTCAACTTAACACAATCCCATAATGAGAATCAACTGTAATTTATCATCCACAGGTTACTGGGCCTATATAGCATATGTATATTAATTATTAATTTTTGCCATTTTTATATTCTTTTTCTCTGAAATATCACTTACAGTATTCTTGTCTGTCTCTTTGCAGACAAGGTTGTCATTGTGGCTATTATTAGTGTTATTATTATTAGTGTTACTATTATTAGTTTATTATATTAGTGTTATTATTAGTGTACATTATTCGTATATAATATTAATTCTATTAGTTGTTTAACATTATTTGTATATTAATATTAGTTCCATTAGTTGTTTATCAGTATTAGTTGCAGACTGTTATATATTAGCTAAACGGTGCCACTATTTAATTCTCCATTATATGTCAAAGTTGTTACGGGTAAAAATCCCCTTTGCATTTATAAATAATTGTTGCATATAATTTATTAATGTTGTCAATAAAATACAAAATTCATATTGATGATTTTATAATCAGTCCTTCCCTTTTTTATTAAAATTAATTTTGCGCCGCAGTGCTGGATGCCAATCTAGTATTTGGGCGCTGGTGACCCTGGCATTTAGTTAATTATCTACGTAAACTTGTAAAGGTCTATAATAATAAAACCGACTCTTACAATTGGTGACACTCCTGGAGTGACCAAACACCGTAATTTATGCAAAAAAATTCTAAAAGTTTTTCTCAATTTTTGTCAATATATTCAGTCTGCATCTATAATTTTATTAAATTCACTAGTACTAAGCACTCACCTGTACTGGAAGTGTATTCTATTGCAAAATATATTCCTTTTATTTTGCCTTTTTATAAAATCAGCGTTTTCTAAAGTTTTTTTGTGCAAATTTACTTATATTTTGCAAACAGCCTATACGCAGACTATTTTTCTGCTAATATTGGGCTACATCATAAAAAAAAATTTTTTACGTAACTTTTTGTTATTGGCATTCATAACTCCAATTGAGTCTCATACTCAACCAAGCTTACCTGAAGCCATTATTTACATTCAACAACATTTGTTGAAATCTTGTCAGTTTTTGACACATTTTTAATTTTTTTAGTACCTTGTAACAAAATAATAGCCACAATGACCCACAACAACAACAACCTAGGATCATCCAACGGTGGTACTCCAAATTCACCACCTATAACAGACCTTCTAACAATGTATCAGCCTACCACTCCACAATTCACCGCTGAAGAGCCTGGAATCTTTGTGAGTCAACTGCGGGATTATTTCGCGATAAAAGGAATTACGGACCCACGAACCAAGTTCCTTATCACAAAGAACCTCCTGCCTACACTAGTATACAAAGTAGTGCGGGATGTGACTCTATTGCCTCCGTCTGACCAAGCTTTTGAGAGCCTCCTCAGCGAGTTAGTCAGGAGACTCGGCCAATCAGAAGAAGAGCGACTCAATGCTCTACTCAAGGACCAAGTTCTTGGGGATCAAACGCCAACAGCCTTCCTGAGGCATCTGCAAGACCTGGCTGGACAGACCAATGAAGACGATAAAAACTCACCCTTAATGCGACGCCGCTTCCTCAATGGTCTCCCCACTGCCCTACGACCAATGCTCCGTTGTATGCCAGATGATACAGACCTCCTCACTATGGCCAAAACAGCTGATAAGATGATGATTGAAATCCACCTTGGCCAAGTAGATAACCACACCCATCACCCCCAAATCTGTGCCACGCAGGACGACACTCAGAGTCTGGCCGCACAATGTCTTAAAGTATCCAACGAAATTCTACAAACAATTAAAGAGAATTTAAAGCTCTCCGAATAGAGCTAGCTAACAACAGGGAACGAGAGAGAAGTTCTTCAAGACGAGGACGACCCTCTGGTCCAAATAGAGCCTCCCAATATGAACCTGGACAACGCCTCGTTCTACTACAACCACAGCCACCGCAAACAGGTCAGTTGGTTGCTCCTAATTCAAATCTATTAGCCTTACCTCATCCTCAATCCTCAATCCCCACTACTCAGCCTCATTCTCAACCTATTTCCTTACCTCAGTCTACTGTTCATACCCCCCCTTGCTGGTATCATGAAAAGTTTAAAGATCGTGCAACGCGCTGTCTCACACCTTGTCCATGGACTCCTAATCCTCCTTTAAACTAACTAGGCTGGTGTCACAGGCGTCTGACGCTACAGCCTCTCAAGCCTCTCAACCTATCCTTTCTTCAACTAACCCTACCACTACTCCATCTAATTCTACCTCAATTTTAACTAAGTATTACTCTAGCTCAACCAACCCAACCTTTACCACAAATAATCAACAACCTATTACTACGCACTCAACTACCTCATTTAACACTGTCAAACCAACACATACGTATGCAAGTAAAGTTAAAGAATTGCAACCTACTTATTCAACCACAACTAATTTAATACCTACAACTAATCCTTCAAATACAACACAAACTCCTTCCCACAGCAATACTAACCTTCCTCCACAAAAATTTAATGATTCACAAACTACTGCACCACCTGGTCCAACGTTCACCTTGCATGATCCACTTTCAGGCTATGCATTCCTTATTGACACTGGAGCTCAATACAGTGTTATTCCTGCAACAGCCGCAGACCGTGCAAACGGACCTTCTCCTTTCATTTTACGTGCAGCTAATTCTTCATCTATTCACACTTATGGACGTCGTTCTATTTCAGTTTCTCTTGGACTTAGACGTGTTTTCCGCTGGATATTTCTTGTCGCGGATGTATATACCCCAATGTTAGGCTCTGATTTTCTTTCTGCTAATGATTTATTAGTTGATGTTCGTAGAGCACAATTAATTGATAATGCCACACATCTTTCAGTAATTGGTTCTCCTACCGCGCACCCCTCTTCATTATTGGCAAGTTCTCTGCCACAGTGCTCACCTGCTATAGAGCAGCTCCTAAATGAATTTTCTTCCCTTACTCAACCCTGTTCTAAGGATACCCCTATTAAACACTCTGTTGTCCACCGTATTGATACGGTAGGCTCACCTGTTTTCACCCGCCCACGTCGCTTAGCTCCAGATCGTCTTGCAATTGTGAGACGAGAGTTTGAACACATGCTCGAACTCGGTATTATACGGCCTTCAAGTAGCCCGTATGCCTCTGCTTTACACATGGTCCCAAAACCTACACCTGGAGACTGGCGTCCATGTGGAGATTATCGTGCTTTGAATGACAACACGATTCCAGATCGCTATCCCCTTCCTCACTTACACGATTTTACTTCTGCTCTCCATGGCACCACAGTATTTTCACGCCTTGACTTGGTGCGAGCCTTTCATCAAATTCCTGTACACCCTGAAGACATACATAAAACTGCTATAACAACCCCTTTTGGGTTATTTGAAATGACAAAAATGCCATACGGACTGCGTAATGCGGCCCAAACTTTTCAACGCTTCATTGATGAAGTGTTGAGAGGTCTCTCCTTCACTTTCACATATGTCGATGACATTCTCATCGCAAGTTCTTCTCCCTCAGAACATATTCAACATTTACGCTTAGTTTTTTCTCGGTTGGCAGAATATGGTGTATTGCTAAACCCTGAAAAATGTGTCTTTGCTGTAGATGAACTCACCTTCTTAGGACACAAGGTTACTTCGAAGGGCATCTCTCCTCTCGAAAATAAAGTATCTGTGATAAGGTCTTTCCCACAACCGCAAACTCAAAAGCAACTTCGCCGCTTCTTAGGGATGGTAAACTTCTACCATCGCTTCATTCCTCAGTGTGCAAACATTCTTGCACCCATAACCTCTCTTCTTCGCCAATCAAAAAGGGGCAGATCCACTGTAGTTTTGTGGAACCCCGAAGCTACCAATGCTTTTTCACAAGCAAAAGAGGCTATAGCACAAGCTACATGCCTTGTTCACCCTCAACCAGACGCTCCTCTGAACTTAGCCACTGATGCCTCTGACGTTGCCGTGTCAGGAGTGCTCCAGCAGCTTGTTTCAGGCGTTTGGGAACCTCTCGCATTCTTTTCACGCAAGCTCTCACCTTCACAAATGAGGTACAGCACTTTCGGTCGAGAGTTGCTGGCGATATACCTCTCCATCCGTCATTTCAGGTCATTCCTGGAAGGACGTGACTTTAGCATTTTTACGGATCATCGTCCGTTAATATTTGCTCTCCATTCTCAATCAGACTCTCATGCTCCTACTGAGAGAAGATACCTTGATTTTATTCTTCAATTTACTTCAGACATTCGACACATTTCAGGTTCTTTGAATGTTGTGCCGGATGCGCTGTCTCGCATCTCAGCAATTTCTGACCCTGGACACTCTCACATCAACCTTTCAGAGATGGCTAAGGCTCAGTCCACGGATACAGACCTCCAAGCTCTTATTAATTCACCCACTTCGTTGCAAGTCCGCTCTTTACCAGTTGAACCCAAGTCAGACTTACAAATTTTGTGTGACGTCTCGACTGAGCATATTCGACCGTTGGTCCCACAAGGGCTGCGAAGAGCTGTTTTTGCTAAACTCCATTCCCTTTCTCACCCGGGAATTAAGGCCACCCAAAAATTAATTGCAGCTAGGTTTGTATGGCCAAGTATGAACAAAGATATCCGCAATTGGACTCGATCTTGCCTTCAATGTCAGCGTGCCAAGTTCACCGACACACAAAGTCAGAAATTGGTACCTTTCCTTTGCCGAAGGCTCGTTTTGAGGCCATACATCTAGACATAGTCGGCCCCCTCTATTCTTCTCGAGGTTATACCTATCTTCTCACTGTCATTGATAGGTTCACAAGATGGCCAGAAGCTGTTCCTTTGACTTCTTGTACTGCTTCTGCAGTAGCTCATGCCTTTGTTTCATGTTGGGTTTCCCGTTTTGGTATACCTGCAACCATTTGCACAGACAGAGGTGCCCAGTTTGAATCGGCCTTATGGAAGGAACTCATGCTCCTTCTTGGGACTGAGCGCATCAGAACAACAAGCTATCACCCGCAATCCAATGGGGTGGTAGAACGCTTCCATCGTCAACTTAAAAGTTCCTTGCGAGCCACTGATCCATCTACTACATGGGTGGACAGGCTACCCCTAATCCTACTCGGAATTCGTACTGCTCTGAAGACTGATCTTGCATGCTCTGCAGCAGAATTAGTTTACGGTACCACACTCCGGTTACCCGGAGAATTTTTCACACCTACACCCATTAACCCCACATGTGATCCTGCTTCGTATGTCAAGACATTACGCTCTGTTATGAAGCAAATTCGTCCCACAGCACCTAGAACTTCCACTTCACAAACTACCTTCGTTTCCCCTGATTTACAAACTTGCACACATGTTTTCTTGAGACATGATGCTCACCGCTACCCTCTTCACTGTCCCTATGATGGTCCCTTCCTTGTGCTAGACCGTAGACCCAAAACTTTCATCATTGACAAGGTGGGCAAGCGTGAAACCGTTTCTGTGGACCGCTTGAAACCAGCATACCTTGATTTTTCTCCAACAAAAGATCCTATCCTCCCTCAATCTTCTGTACCTCCACCTCAAATACAGGTACAGCAACCTATCCCTCCTCAATCTTCTGTACCTTCATCTCATATACAGGTACAGGAATCTACCCTTCCTAATTCCTATGTACCACCACCTCATCCGAGGGTACAACAATCTATCATCCCTCTTCCAATTCTCCTTCATTATCGCAACCAACTGTCTTTGAACCAGCCAGTGGCCCCATTGCACAGGCACCAAGAATCCCCTTCCCCCAATGTCCCTACTGCACCTGTAGCACCATCCATGCCTTCAGAACCAGTGCTGCAGATATTGCCGTCCAAAAGCAAACAATGACTCGTTCTGGAAGAGTCATTCGTAAGCCAGTGCGCTTTGACATTTAAGTGTTTTTTTTTTTACCCCTGACAACCATGTTTTTGGGGGGCAGTACTTGTAGTGCCTTGCACCACAAGATTATTCTTTATTAGTGAAAACTGCCACAAATTGGCATGAGTGAAATATTTAAATCTAAATAAATAAATAAATACAAGTTAAACATGTCCAGTGATCAAATTTAATTCTTAAACATTCAGTGTGGTGTGACTAGACATGAATTGGCTTTTAAGGATTATTTTGGCTTGTTGGTAAAATTGTATAGTAAAAACAAGCTTATGTACAACAACACAAAGGACGCCGTTCACACATTTTATTTATTTGAAAACACGGCGCCAGCAAGCAAAGGTTCTTCGTGGTAAGTTCCTATTTATAATGTTTATATTCTTTACTATTGCATATCTGTATGCAATACCGCATACTGCAGAGATTAACAAGCCTTATAGTGTTTGTGATTAGTACTGTAAGATTAATACTATAAATAATACTGTACAATTCATACAATAAATTACCTTAGGCTAAGTTAGGTCTATCTAGGCAAAAGCCAAATTGTAACTCTAGCCTAGCTGAGGCCTACCGTAGCCTTTGTTTTAGATTAACCTCAGCTCTATTATATTGAAGAGGCATAGGTCTGCCTATTAATTTTCTTAGTATATTTTACTTTATAATATAAGCCTATTATGTTTCATGTATTTTCTTAGCAGGTGGCCTACAAAAGCCAAATTGTAACTCTAGCCTAGCTGAGGCCTACCGTAGCCTTTGTTTTAGATTAACCTCAGCTCTATTATATTGAAGAGGCATAGGCCTGCCTATTAATTTTCTTAGTATATTTTACTTTATAATATAAGCCTATTATGTTTCATGTATTTTCTTAGCAGGTGGCCTACATACTTCCTTAGTTTTCCCATTCAACTTAACACAATCCCATAATGAGAATCAACTGTAATTTATCATCCACAGGTTACTGGGCCTATATAGCATATGTATATTAATTATTAATTTTTGCCATTTTTAGTATTCTTTTTCTCTGAAATATCACTTACAGTATTCTTGTCTGTCTCTTTGCAGACAAGGTTGTCATTGTGGCTATTATTAGTTGTTTATTATTATTAGTGTTACTATTATTAGTTTATTATTATTAGTGTTATTATTAGTGTTACATTATTCGTATATCAATATTAATTCTATTAGTTGTTTAACATTATTTGTATATTAATATTAGTTCCATTAGTTGTTTATCAGTATTAGTTGCAGACTGTTATATATTAGCTAAACGGTGCCACTATTTAATTCTCCATTATATGTCAAAGTTGTTACGGGTAAAAATCCCCTTTGCATTTATAAATAATTGTTGCATATAATTTATTAATCGTTGTCAATAAAATACAAAATTCATATTGATGATTTTATAATCAGTCCTTCCCTTCTTTTATTACAATTAATTTTGCGCCGCAGTGCTGGATGCCAATCTAGTATTTGGGCGCTGGTGACCCTGGCATTTAGTTAATTATCTACGTAAACTTGTAAAGGTCTATAATAATAAAACCGACTCTTACAATTGGTGACACTCCTGGAGTGACCAAACACCGTAATTTCTGCAAAAAAAATTTCTAAAAGTTATTTCTCAATTTTTGTCAATATATTCAGTCTGCATCTATAATTTTATTAAATTCACTATACTAAGCACTCGCCTGTACTGGAAGTGTATTCTATTGCAAAATATATTCCTTTTATTTTGCCTTTTTATAAAATCAGCGTTTTCTAAAGTTTTTTTTGTGCAAATTTACTTATATTTTGCAAACAGCCTATACGCAGACTATTTTTCTTCTAATATTGGGCTACATCCTAAAAATTTTTTTTTACGTAACTTTTTGTTATTGGCATTCATAACTCCAATTGAGTCTCATACTCAACCAAGCTTACCTGAAGCCATTATTTACATTCAACAACATTTGTTGAAATCTTGTCAGTTTTTGACACATTTTAAATTTTTTTAGTACCTTGTAACAAAATAATAGCCACAATGACCCACAACAACAACAACCTAGGATCATCCAACGGTGGTACTCCAAATTCACCACCTATAACAGACCTTCTAACAATGTATCAGCCTACCACTCCACAATTCACCGCTGAAGAGCCTGGAATCTTTGTGAGTCAACTGCGGGATTATTTCGCGATAAAAGGAATTACGGACCCACGAACCAAGTTCCTTATCACAAAGAACCTCCTGCCTACACTAGTATACAAAGTAGTGCGGGATGTGACTCTATTGCCTCCGTCTGACCAAGCTTTTGAGAGCCTCCTCAGCGAGTTAGTTAGGAGACTCGGCCAATCAGAAGAAGAGCGACTCAATGCTCTACTCAAGGACCAAGTTCTTGGGGATCAAACGCCAACAGCCTTCCTGAGGCATCTGCAAGACCTGGCTGGACAGACCAATGCAGACGATAAAAACTCACCCTTAATGCGACGCCGCTTCCTCAATGGTCTCCCCACTGCCCTACGACCAATGCTCCGTTGTATGCCAGATGATACAGACCTCCTCACTATGGCCAAAACAGCTGATAAGATGATGATAGAAATCCACCTTGGCCAAGTAGATAACCACACCCATCACCCCCAAATCTGTGCCACGCAGGACGACACTCAGAGTCTGGCCGCACAATGTCTTAAAGTATCCAACGAAATTCTACAAACAATTAAAGATGAATTTAAAGCACTCCGAATAGAGCTAGCTAACAACAGGGAACGAGAGAGAAGTCCTTCAAGACGAGGACGACCCTCTGGTCCAAATAGTCCCAATATGAACCTGGACAACGCCTCGTTCTACCACAACTACAGCCACCGCAAACAGGTCAGTTGGTTGCTCCTAATTCAAATCTATTAGCCTTACCTCATCCTCAATCCTCAATCCCCACTACTCAGCCTCATTCTCAACCTATTTCCTTACCTCAGTCTACTGTTCATACCCCCCCTTGCTGGTATCATGAAAAGTTTAAAGATCGTGCAACGCGCTGTCTCACACCTTGTCCATGGACTCCTAATCCTCCTTTAAACTAACTTGGCTGGTGTCACAGGCGTCTGACGCTACAGCCTCTCAAGCATCTCAACCTATCCTTTCTTCAACTAACCCCACCACTACTCCATCTAATTCTACCTCAATTTTAACTAAGTATTACTCTAGCTCAACCAACCCAACCTTTACCACAAATAATCAACAACCTATTACTACGCACTCAACTACCTCATTTAACACTGTCAAACCAACACATACGTATGCAAGTAAAGTTAAAGAATTGCAACCTACTTATTCAACCACAACTAATTTAATACCTACAACTAATCCTTCAAATACAACACAAACTCCTTCCCACAGCAATACTAACCTTCCTCCACAAAAATTTAATGATTCACAAACTACTGCACCACTTGGTCCAACGTTCACCTTGCATGATCCACTTTCAGGCTATGCATTCCTTATTGACACTGGAGCTCAATACAGTGTTATTCCTGCAACAGCCGCAGACCGTGCAAACGGACCTTCTCCTTTCATTTTACGTGCAGCTAATTCTTCATCTATTCACACTTATGGACGTCGTTCTATTTCAGTTTCTCTTGGACTTAGACGTGTTTTCCGCTGGATATTTCTTGTCGCGGATGTATATACCCCAATGTTAGGCTCCGATTTTCTTTCTGCTAATGATTTATTAGTTGATGTTCGTAGAGCACAATTAATTGATAATGCCACACATCTTTCAGTAATTGGTTCTCTTACCGCGCACCCCTCTTCATTATTGGCAAGTTCTCTGCCACAGTGCTCACCTGCTATAGAGCAGCTCCTAAATGAATTTTCTTCCCTTACTCAACCCTGTTCTAAGGATACCCCTATTAAACACTCTGTTGTCCACCGTATTGATACGGTAGGCTCACCTGTTTTCACCCGCCCACGTCGCTTAGCTCCAGATCGTCTTGCAATTGTGAGACGAGAGTTTGAACACATGCTCGAACTCGGTATTATACGGCCTTCAAGTAGCCCGTATGCCTCTGCTTTACACATGGTCCCAAAACTTACACCTGGAGACTGGCGTCCATGTGGAGATTATCGTGCTTTGAATGACAACACGATTCCAGATCGCTATCCCCTTCCTCACTTACACGATTTTACTTCTGCTCTCCATGGCACCACAATATTTTCACGCCTTGACTTGGTGCGAGCCTTTCATCAAATTCCTGTACACCCTGAAGACATACATAAAACTGCTATAACAACCCCTTTTGGGTTATTTGAAATGACAAACATGCCATACGGACTGCGTAATGCGGCCCAAACTTTTCAAGGCTTCATTGATGAAGTGTTGAGAGGTCTCTCCTTCACTTTCACATATGTCGATGACATTCTCATCGCAAGTTCTTCTCCCTCCGAACATATTCAACATTTACGCTTAGTTTTTTCTCGGTTGGCAGAATATGGTGTATTGCTAAACCCTGAAAAATGTGTCTTTGCTGTAGATGAACTCACCTTCTTAGGACACAAGGTTACTTCGAAGGGCATCTCTCCTCTCGAAAATAAAGTATCTGTGATAAGGTCTTTCCCACAACCGCAAACTCAAAAGCAACTTCGCCGCTTCTTAGGGATGGTAAACTTCTACCATCGCTTCATTCCTCAGTGTGCAAACATTCTTGCACCCATAACTTCTCTTCATCGCCAATCAAAAAGGGGCAGATCCACTGTAGTTTTGTGGAACCCCGAAGCTACCAATGCTTTTTCACAAGCAAAAGAGGCTATAGCACAAGCTACATGCCTTGTTCACCCTCAACCAGACGCTTCTCTGAACTTAGCCACTGATACCTCTGACGTTGCCGTGTCAGGAGTGCTCCAGCAGCTTGTTTCATGCGTTTGGGAACCTCTCGCATTCTTTTCACGCAAGCTCTCACCTTCACAAATGAGGTACAGCACTTTCGGTCGAGAGTTGCTGGCGATATACCTCTCCATCCGTCATTTCAGGTCATTCCTGGAAGGACGTGACTTTAGCATTTTTACGGATCATCGTCCGTTAATATTTGCTCTCCATTCTCAATCAGACTCTCATGCTCCTACTGAGAGGAGATACCTTGATTTTATTCTTCAATTTACTTCAGACATTCGACACATTTCAGGTTCTTTGAATGTTGTGCCGGATGCGCTGTCTCGCATCTCAGCAATTTCTGACCCTGGACACTCTCACATCAACCTTTCAGAGATGGCTAAGGCTCAGTCCACGGATACAGACCTCCAAGCTCTTATTAATTCACCCGACTCGTTGCAAGTCCGCTCTTTACCAGTTGAACCCAAGTCAGACTTACAAATTTTGTGTGACGTCTCGACTGAGCATATTCGACCGTTGGACCCACAAGGGCTGCGAAGAGCTGTTTTTGCTAAACTCCATTCCCTTTCTCACCCGGGAATTAAGGCCACCCAAAAAAATTGCAGCTAGGTTTGTATGGCCAAGTATGAACAAAGATATCCGCAATTGGACTCGATCTTGCCTTCAATGTCAGCGTGCCAAAGTTCACCGACACACAAAGTCAGAAATTGGTACCTTTCCTTTGCCGAAGGCTCGTTTTGAGGCCATACATCTAGACATAGTCGGCCCCCTCTATTCTTCTCGAGGTGTATACCTATCTTCTCACTGTCATTGATAGGTTCACAAGATGGCCAGAAGCTGTTCCTTTGACTTCTTGTACTGCTTCTGCAGTAGCTCATGCCTTTGTTTCATGTTGGGTTTCCCGTTTTGGTATACCTGCAACCATTTGCACAGACAGAGGTGCCCAGTTTGAATCGGCCTTATGGAAGGAACTCATGCTCCTTCTTGGACTGAGCGCATCAGAACAACAAGCTATCACCCGCAATCCAATGGGGTGGTAGAACGCTTCCATCGTCAACTTAAAAGTTCCTTGCGAGCCACTGATCCATCTACTACATGGGGGACAGGCTACCCCTAATCCTACTCGGAATTCGTACTGCTCTGAAGACTGATCTTGCATGCTCTGCAGCAGAATTAGTTTACGGTACCACACTCCGGTTACCCGGAGAATTTTTCACACCTACACCCATTAACCCCACATGTGATCCTGCTTCGTATGTCAAGACATTACGCTCGTTATGAAGCAAATTCGTCCCACAGCACCTAGAACTTCCACTTCACAAACTACCTTCGTTCCCCTGATTTACAAACTTGCACACATGTTCTTGAGACATGATGCTCACCGCTACCCTCTTCACTGTCCCTATGATGGTCCCTTCCTGTGCTAGACCGTAGACCCAAAACTTTCATCATTGACAAGGTGGGCAAGCGTGAAACCGTTTCTGTGGACCGCTTGAAACCAGCATACCTTGATTTTTCTCCAACAAAAGATCCATCCTCTCAATCTTCTGTACCTCCACCTCAAATACAGGTACAGCAACCTATCCCTCCTCAATCTTCTGTACCTTCATCTCATATACAGGTACAGGAATCTACCCTTCCTAATTCCTATGTACCACCACCTCATCCGAGGGTACAACAATCTATCATCCCTCTTCCAATTCTCCTTCATTATCGCAACCAACTGTCTTTGAACAGCCAGTGGCCCCATTGCACAGGCACCAAGAATCCCCTTCCCCCAATGTCCCTACTGCACCTGTAGCACCATCCATGCCTTCAGAACCAGTGCTGCAGGATATTGCCGTCCAAAAGCAAACAATGACTCGTTCTGGAAGAGTCATTCGTAAGCCAGTGCGCTTTGACATTTAAGTGTTTTTTTTTTACCCCTGACAACCATGTTTTTGGGGGGGCAGTACTTGTAGTGCCTTGCACCACAAGATTATTCTTTATTAGTGAAAACTGCCACAAATTGGCATGAGTGAAATATTTAAATCTAAATAAATAAATAAATACAAGTTAAACATGTCCAGTGATCAAATTTAATTCTTAAACATTCAGTGTGGTGTGACTAGACATGAATTGGTCTTTTAAGGATTATTTTGGCTTGTGGTAAAATTGTATAGTAAAAACAAGCTTATGTACAACAACACAAAGGACGCCGTTCACACATTTTATTTATTTGAAAACACGGCGCCAGCAAGCAAAGGTTCTTCGTGGTAAGTTCCTATTTATAATGTTTATATTCTTTACTATTGCATATCTGTATGCAATACCGCATACTGCAGAGATTAACAAGCCTTATAGTGTTTGTGATTAGTACTGTAAGATTAATACTATAAATAATACTGTACAATTCATACAATAAATTACCTTAGGCTAAGTTAGGTCTATCTAGGCAAAAGCCAAATTGTAACTCTAGCCTAGCTGAGGCCTACCGTAGCCTTTGTTTTAGATTAACCTCAGCTCTATTATATTGAAGAGGCATAGGCTGCCTATTAATTTTCTTAGTATATTTTACTTTATAATATAAGCCTATTATGTTTCATGTATTTTCTTAGCAGGTGGCCTACATACTTCCTTAGTTTTCCCATTCAACTTAACACAATCCCATAATGAGAATCAACTGTAATTTATCATCCACAGGTTACTGGGCCTATATAGCATATGTATATTAATTATTAATTTTTGCCATTTTTAGTATTCTTTTTCTCTGAAATATCACTTACAGTATTCTTGTCTGTCTCTTTGCAGACAAGGTTGTCATTGTGGCTATTATTAGTTGTTTATTATTATTAGTGTTACTATTATTAGTTTATTATTATTAGTGTTACATTATTCGTATATCAATATTAATTCTATTAGTTGTTTAACATTATTTGTATATTAATATTAGTTCCATTAGTTGTTTATCAGTATTAGTTGCAGACTGTTATATATTAGCTAAACGGTGCCACTATTTAATTCTCCATTATATGTCAAAGTTGTTACGGGTAAAAATCCCCTTTGCATTTATAAATAATTGTTGCATATAATTTATTAATCGTTGTCAATAAAATACAAAATTCATATTGATGATTTTATAATCAGTCCTTCCCTCTTTTATTACAATTAATTTGCGCCGCAGTGCTGGATGCCAATCTAGTATTTGGGCGCTGGGTGAACCTGGCATTTAGTTAATTATCTACGTAAACTTGTAAAGGTCTATAATAATAAAACCGACTCTTACAATTGGTGACACTCCTGGAGTGACCAAACACCGTAATTTCTGCAAAAAAATTTCTAAAAGTTATTTCTCAATTTTTGTCAATATATTCAGCTGCATCTATAATTTTATTAAATTCACTAGTACTAAGCACTGTACTGGAAGTGTATTCTATTGCAAAATATATTCCTTTTATTTTGCCTTTTTATAAAATCAGCGTTTTCTAAAGTTTTTTTTGTGCAAATTTACTTATATTTTGCAAAAAGCCTATACGCAGAACTATTTTTCTGCTAATATTGGGCTACATCCTAAAAATTTTTTTTACGTAACTTTTTGTTATTGGCATTCATAACTCCAATTGAGTCTCATACTCAACCAAGCTTACCTGAAGCCATTATTTACATTCAACAACATTTGTTGAAATCTTGTCAGTTTTTGACACATTTTAAATTTTTTAGTACCTTGTAACAAAATAATAGCCACAATGACCCACAACAACAACAACCTAGGATCATCCAACGGTGGTACTCCAAATTCACCACCTATAACAGACCTTCTAACAATGTATCAGCCTACCACTCCACAATTCACCGCTGAAGAGCCTGGAATCTTTGTGAGTCAACTGCGGGATTATTTCGCGCGATAAAAGGAATTACGGACCCACGAACCAAGTTCCTTATCACAAAGAACCTCCTGCCTACACTAGTATACAAAGTAGTGCGGGATGTGACTCTATTGCTCCGTCTGACAAGCTTTTGAGAGCTCCTCAGCGAGTTAGTAGGAGACTCGGCCAATCAGAAGAAGAGCGACTCATGCTCTACTCAAGGACCAAGTTTGGGGATCAAACGCCAACAGCCTTCCTGAGGCATCGCAAGACCTGGCTGGACAGACCAATGCAGACGATAAAAACTCACCCTTAATGCGACGCCGCTTCCTCAATGGTCTCCCCACTGCCCTACGACCAATGCTCCGTTTGTATGCCAGATGATACAGACCTCCTCACTATGGCCAAAACAGCTGATAAGATGATGATAGAAATCCACCTTGCCAAGTAGATAAACCACACCCATCACCCCCAAATCTGTGCCACGCAGGACGACACTCAGAGTCTGGCCGCACAATGTCTTAAAGTATCCAACGAAATTCTACAAACAATTAAAGATGAATTTAAGCACTCGAATAGAGCTAGCTAACAACAGGGAACGAGAGAGAAGTCCTTCAAGACGAGGACGACCCTCTGGTCCAAATAGTCCCAATATGAACCTGGACAAACGCCTCGTTCTACCACAACTACAGCCACCGCAAACAGGTCAGTTGGTTGCTCTAATTCAAATCTATTAGCCTTACCTCATCCTCAATCCTCAAATCCCCACTACTCAGCCTCATTCTCAACCTATTTCCTTACCTCAGTCTACTGTTCATACCCCCCCTTGCTGGTATCATGAAAAGTTTAAAGATCGTGCAACGCGCTGTCTCACACCTTGTCCATGGACTCCTAATCCTCCTTTAAACTAACTTGGCTGGTGCACAGGCGTTGACGCTACAGCCTCTCAAGCATCTCAACCTATCCTTTCTTCAACTAACCCCACACTACTCCATCTAATTCTACCTCAATTTTAACTAAGTATTACCTCTAGCTCAACCAACCCAACCTTACCACAAATAATCAACAACCTATTACTACGCACTCAACTACCTCATTTAACACTGTCAAACCAACACATACGTATGCAAGTAAAGTTAAAGAATTGCAACCTACTTATTCAACCACAAACTAATTTAATACCTACAAACTAATCCTTCAAATACAACACAAACTCCTTCCCACAGCAATACTAACCTTCCTCCACAAAAATTTAATGATTCACAAACTACTGCACCACTTGGTCCAACGTTCACCTTGCATGATCCACTTTCAGGCTATGCATTCCTTATTGACACTGGAGCTCAATACAGTGTTATTCCTGCAACAGCCGCAGGACGTGCAAACGGACCTTCTCCTTTCATTTTTACGTGCAGCTAATTCTTCATCTATTCACACTTATGGACGTCGTTCTATTTCAGTTTCTCTTGGACTTAGACGTGTTTTCCGCTGGATATTTCTTGTCGCGGATGTATATACCCCAATGTTAGGCTCCGATTTTCTTCTGCTAATGATTTATTAGTTGATGTTCGTAGAGCACAATTAATTGATAATGCCACACATCTTTCAGTAATTGGTTCTCTTACCGCGCACCCCTCTTCATTATGGCAAGTTCTCTGCCACAGTGCTCACCTGCTATAGAGCAGCTCCTAAATGAATTTTCTTCCCTTACTCAACCCTGTTCTAAGGATACCCCTATTAAAACACTCTGTTGTCCACCGTATTGATACGGTAGGCTCACCTGTTTTCACCCGCCCACGTCGCTTAGCTCCAGATCGTCTTGCAATTGTGAGACGAGAGTTTGAACACATGCTCGAACTCGGTATTATACGGCCTTCAAGTAGCCCGTATGCCTCTGCTTTACACATGGTCCCAAAACTTACACCTGGAGACGGCGTCCATGTGGAGATTATCGTGCTTTGAATGACAACACGATTCCAGATCGCTATCCCTTCCTCACTTACACGATTTTACTTCTGCTCTCCATGGCACCACAATATTTTCACGCCTTGACTGGTGCGAGCCTTTCATCAAATTCCTGTACACCCTGAAGACATACACAAAACTGCTATAACAACCCCTTTTGGGTTATTTGAAATGACAAACATGCCATACGGACTGCGTAATGGGCCCAAAACTTTTCAAGGCTTCATTGATGAAGTGTTGAGAGGTCTCTCCTTCACTTTCACATATGTCGATGACATTCTCATCGCAAGTTCTTCTCCCTCCGAACATATTCAACATTTACGCTTAGTTTTTTCTCGGTTGGCAGAATATGGTGTATTGCTAAACCCTGAAAAATGTGTCTTTGCTGTAGATGAACTCCCTCTTAGGACACAAGGTTACTTCGAAGGGCATCTCTCTCTCGAAAATAAAAGTATCTGTGATAAGGTCTTTCCCACAACCGCAAACTCAAAAGCAACTTCGCGCTTCTTAGGGATGGTAAACTTCTACCATCGCTTCATTCCTCAGTGTGCAAACATTCTTGCACCCATAACTTCTCTTCATCGCCAATCAAAAAGGGCAGATCCACTGTAGTTTTGTGGAACCCCGAAGCTACCAATGCTTTTTCACAAGCAAAAGAGGCTATAGCACAAGCTACATGCCTTGTTCACCCTCAACCAGACGCTTCTCTGAACTTAGCCACTGATACCTCTGACGTTCCCGTGTCAGGAGTGCTCCAGCAGCTGTTTCATGCGTTTGGGAACCTCTCGCATTCTTTTCACGCAAGCTCTCACCTTCACAAATGAGGTACAGCACTTTCGGTCGAGAGTTGCTGGCGATATACCTCTCCATCCGTCATTCAGGTCATTCCGAAGGACGTGACTTTAGCATTTTTACGGATCATCGTCCGTTAATATTTGCTCTCCATTCTCAATCAGACTCTCATGCTCCTACTGAGAGGAGATACCTTGATTTTATTCTTCAATTTACTTCAGACATTCGACACATTTCAGGTTCTTTGAATGTTGTGACGGATGCGCTGTCTCGCATCTCAGCAATTTCTGACCCTGGACACTCTCACATCAACCTTTCAGAGATGGCTAAGGCTCAGTCCACGGATACGACCTCCAAGCTCTTATTAATTCACCGACTTCGTTGCAAGTCCGCTCTTTACCAGTTGAACCCAAGTCAGACTTACAAATTTTGTGTGACGTCTCGACTGAGCATATTCGACCGTTGGACCCACAAGGGCTGCGAAGAGCTGTTTTTGCTAAACTCCATTCCCTTTCTCACCCGGGAATTAAGCCACCCAAAAATTAATTGCAGCTAGGTTTGTATGGCCAAGTATGAACAAAGATATCCGCAATTGGACTCGATCTTGCCTTCAATGTCAGCGTGCCAAAGTTCACCGACACACAAAGTCAGAAATTGGTACCTTTCCTTTGCCGAAGGCTCGTTTTGAGGCCATACATCTAGACATAGTCGGCCCCCTCTATTCTTCTCGAGGTTATACCTATCTTCTCACTGTCATTGATAGGTTCACAAGATGGCCAGAAGCTGTTCCTTTGACTTCTTGTACTGCTTCTGCAGTAGCTCATGCCTTTGTTTCATGTTGGGTTTCCCGTTTTGGTATACCTGCAACCATTTGCACAGACAGAGGTGCCCAGTTTGAATCGGCCTTATGGAAGGAACTCATGCTCCTTCTTGGGGCTGAGCGCATCAGAACAACAAGCTATCACCCGCAATCCAATGGGGTGGTAGAACGCTTCCATCGTCAACTTAAAAGTTCCTTGCGAGCCACTGATCCATCTACTACATGGGTGGACAGGCTACCCCTAATCCTACTCGGAATTCGTACTGCTCTGAAGACTGATCTTGCATGCTCTGCAGCAGAATTAGTTTACGGTACCACACTCCGGTTACCCGGAGAATTTTTCACACCTACACCCATTAACCCCACATGTGATCCTGCTTCGTATGTCAAGACATTACGCTCTGTTATGAAGCAAATTCGTCCCACAGCACCTAGAACTTCCACTTCACAAACTACCTTCGTTTCCCCTGATTTACAAACTTGCACACATGTTTTCTTGAGACATGATGCTCACCGCTACCCTCTTCACTGTCCCTATGATGGTCCCTTCCTTGTGCTAGACCGTAGACCCAAAACTTTCATCATTGACAAGGTGGGCAAGCGTGAAACCGTTTCTGTGGACCGCTTGAAACCAGCATACCTTGATTTTTCTCCAACAAAAGATCCTATCCTCCCTCAATCTTCTGTACCTCCACCTCAAATACAGGTACAGCAACCTATCCCTCCTCAATCTTCTGTACCTTCATCTCATATACAGGTACAGGAATCTACCCTTCCTAATTCCTATGTACCACCACCTCATCCGAGGGTACAACAATCTATCATCCCTCTTCCAATTCTCCTTCATTATCGCAACCAACTGTCTTTGAACCAGCCAGTGGCCCCATTGCACAGGCACCAAGAATCCCCTTCCCCAATGTCCCTACTGCACCTGTAGCACCATCCATGCCTTCAGAACCAGTGCTGCAGGATATTGCCGTCCAAAAGCAAACAATGACTCGTTCTGGAAGAGTCATTCGTAAGCCAGTGCGCTTTGACATTTAAGTGTTTTTTTTTTTACCCCTGACAACCATGTTTTTGGGGGGCAGTACTTGTAGTGCCTTGCACCACAAGATTATTCTTTATTAGTGAAAACTGCCACAAATTGGCATGAGTGAAATATTTAAATCTAAATAAATAAATAAATACAAGTTAAACATGTCCAGTGATCAAATTTAATTCTTAAACATTCAGTGTGGTGTGACTAGACATGAATTGTCTTTTAAGGATTATTTTGGCTTGTTGGTAAAATTGTATAGTAAAAACAAGCTTATGTACAACAACACAAAGGACGCCGTTCACACATTTTATTTATTTGAAAACACGGCGCCAGCAAGCAAAGGTTCTTCGTGGTAAGTTCCTATTTATAATGTTTATATTCTTTACTATTGCATATCTGTATGCAATACCGCATACTGCAGAGATTAACAAGCCTTATAGTGTTTGTGATTAGTACTGTAAGATTAATACTATAAATAATACTGTACAATTCATACAATAAATTACCTTAGGCTAAGTTAGGTCTATCTAGGCAAAAGCCAAATTGTAACTCTAGCCTAGCTGAGGCCTACCGTAGCCTTTGTTTTAGATTAACCTCAGCTCTATTATATTGAAGAGGCATAGGTCTGCCTATTAATTTTCTTAGTATATTTTACTTTATAATATAAGCCTATTATGTTTCATGTATTTTCTTAGCAGGTGGCCTACATACTTCCTTAGTTTTCCCATTCAACTTAACACAATCCCATAATGAGAATCAACTGTAATTTATCATCCACAGGTTACTGGGCCTATATAGCATATGTATATTAATTATTAATTTTTGCCATTTTAGTATTCTTTTTCTCTGAAATATCACTTACAGTATTCTTGTCTGTCTCTTTGCAGACAAGGTTGTCATTGTGGCTATTATTAGTTGTTTATTATTATTAGTGTTACTATTATTAGTTTATTATTATTAGTGTTACATTATTCGTATATCAATATTAATTCTATTAGTTGTTTAACATTATTTGTATATTAATATTAGTTCCATTAGTTGTTTATCAGTATTAGTTGCAGACTGTTATATATTAGCTAAACGGTGCCACTATTTAATTCTCCATTATATGTCAAAGTTGTTAGGGTAAAAATCCCCTTTGCATTTATAAATAATTGTTGCATATAATTTATTAATCGTTTTCAATAAAATACAAAAATTCATATTGATGATTTTATAATCAGTCCTTCCCTACTTTTATTACAATTAATTTTGCGCCGCAGTTCTGGATGCCAATCTAGTATTTGGGCGCTGGTGAACCTGGCATTTAGTTAATTATCTACGTAAACTTGTAAAGGTCTATAATAATAAAACCGACTCTTACAATTGGTGACACTCCTGGAGTGACCAAACACCGTAATTTCTGCAAAAAAATTTCTAAAAGTTATTTCTCAATTTTTGTCAATATATTCAGTCTGCATCTATAATTTTATTAAATTCACTAGTACTAAGCACTCACCTGTACTGGAAGTGTATTCTATTGCAAAATATATTCCTTTTATTTTGCCTTTTTATAAAATCAGCGTTTTCTAAAGTTTTTTTTGTGCAAATTTACTTATATTTTGCAAACAGCCTATACGCAGACTATTTTTCTGCTAATATTGGGCTACATCCTAAAAATTTTTTTTTTTACGTAACTTTTTGTTATTGGCATTCATAACTCCAATTGAGTCTCATACTCAACCAAGCTTACCTGAAGCCATTATTTACATTCAACAACATTTGTTGAAATCTTGTCAGTTTTTGACACATTTTAAATTTTTTTAGTACCTTGTAACAAAATAATAGCCACAATGACCCACAACAACAACAACCTAGGATCATCCAACGGTGGTACTCCAAATTCACCACCTATAACAGACCTTCTAACAATGTATCAGCCTACCACTCCACAATTCACCGCTGAAGAGCCTGGAATCTTTGTGAGTCAACTGCGGGATTATTTCGCGATAAAAGGAATTACGGACCCACGAACCAAGTTCCTTATCACAAAGAACCTCCTGCCTACACTAGTGCGAAAAATGCTCTGTATGAATTGGTCCACAATTAACCCACCCCTTATATCTCCAGTCTAACTATAGAGTAGATCAAGTCTAGCCTAGAGGGTCAGCCTAGAGATTCCGGAAATGGTCCAGAGCGGGCAGATAAATTGAGGTCCACAGTAGGATTCCTCACAAGATTAGGTTAGGGCAATCTACCTTCACCTTTGTTAAGCTATGAGTTGATGCTGGGTCTTAGGCCACAATGTAGGCCTAACTTGTCTGACCCAGCTTAATTTAATGTGATTAACTGTTGGTGTAAAAACTCAATTAGTCACTTACTTTTAGTTATTACAGTCTCTCCCTTCTCCGGTTGTCTCATTCGAGAGCGTACTTTGCTGGTACGTCCTCTCGCCCCGTTCTTCGTTTTCGTTCCCTCTTTGTTCTCCTCTTCGCGGGGCTTCTTGTCTCAGCGTTGTCTTGGTTTATTCCTCAGTTGGTTTTAGCGTAATGTATCTCCATTACCGAGCACGCTCCTCCCACACAGTATATAAATACTAGTGTGGAGAATAACTCTGGTGAGCAACCAATTGGTTTCATCCACCCAGTTATTGACATAAAGGAATTTAATGATTGTTAGATTAACTACCTACCTACTAAGTGAACCATTTTCGTTACCTCCCAACTACCCACTCATCAGTTTTCCATATACTGGGGGCCCCGGGAGATAAAAATTTTGGTGTCATTGTCACCAATTTTTGTCTGAGTGTAGACTAGCTAACTATTTAACTGTAAATGCCTGTTAATCTGATTAACAGTGCCTATCCTCACCTTCTCATGGAGAAGGTGTAGCATTTAATTAGAAGAGAAAATATACATCCATAGGATGAAACTGTCTATGGTCTTTACCATAAGAAAAAAAAAATGAAAGTTAGAAGATAAAATTACAATTCCCCAGCATCTATTTTTTGTTGTAAAAATAGTCGCGCCTTTAATGCTGTTTGTCGCTGAGGTCTTGTGTCTGTCAATGTTGTAGTAGGATGCGTTACCACTCCTACTGTCAAAGGAATAGTTACTGGAAGTTCAGTGTCTCCAGTTGTTACTGTCAGTGGAGAAGGTTCTCCAAAGTCCATTGTTTTGGGTCCAGACTCTAAAGGGTACAAAAGAGAAATGTCTCTTGTTGTGTCACCCGTTGAAGTCCTTAATTTGACCACTCTTGTTACCCGTCTGCCCCTGGTCTGAGTTCTGAAACTCTAGCCAGAGGCCAGTATTGTCTTGGAGTACTGTCATGTATGAGAACAAGGTCCCCTACCTTAATTGTGTCAGACCAATCCTTCTTAGTCATTTGTTTATTCTCTCCCTTAGACCCATCAAGTACTCAGTTTTCCACTGTTTAATGAAATGAGCTTTAACTCTAGAAATGTTGTAACTTAGTCTGGAGCTCATCATGTCGTTGAGTCCAGTTTGGGTCTTCTGAAGAGTCTATATTGTAGTCCGGCAGGAGACTAACTTGTTCTCCCGAATCAAATGATTTGGAGTTAATGGTTCTGGGTCATTAATGTTGTCACTCACATAAGTGAGTGGTCTATTGTTAATGATGTTCTCAATCTCAGCCAGGAGAGTGAGTAACCCAAATAGTTTTCCCTATGGCCAAGGTAGGCCATAAGACACTTGTAATAGTTTTCCCTATGGCCAAGGTAGGCCATAAGAAAATGTTTAGCCCATGGCCAAGGTAGGCCATAAGACATTTAATGTTTGGCCCATGGCCAAGGTAGGCCAAAAGACCAAGGCTCATTGTTTTGGCCCTTGGCTGAGGTAGGCCATAAGACCTTTATTGTTTGGCCCATGGCCAAGGTAGGCCAAAAGACCAAGGCTCATTGTTTTGGCCCATGGCCAAGGTAGGCCATAAGACCCTTTTGAGTAACCCATGCAATCATTGCTTATGTTCAGATAGGTTGAGTGTATTTGTGGCACATGTAAAGAGTACAGTGTATATATACATATATATACACAGATTGCAAGGAATGCATGTGCCTGTTGAAAAAATCTGTTGAGTGATTCTTCCTTAAAAGAAGAATTGGATGCTTGGAGTTGTATGCATTTTAAATGCTTGTTCACTAATGTTGTTTAACTGGGGATCGTAATGAAATATTGGGGACAAGAAGAAATTACCAGAGAAGAGAGAGCACAGACAAAACAGCAAGTTTAAATTTGGTTTAATCCCCCCAAGTACTTGTGTGTCACTCAGGTCTAAGCTTATGAGAGAATGAGACTCCTTAAATGTAAATGTTTCCTAGTTAGGCCCTAGGTTGTAGACCTAATTAGGCTTGCTCAGGTTAGGCTTAGGCTAGACCATTTAGCCTAATTCTGCAATTTTTGTTAAGTAAGTTAAGGTTTGTAAATTCCCCACACACGGACCACCAATGCGAAAAATGCTCTGTATGAATTGGTCCACAATTAACCCACCCCTTATATCTCCAGTCTAACTATAGAGTAGATCAAGTCTAGCCTAGAGGGGTCAGCCTAGAGATTCCGGAAATGGTCCAGAGCGGGCAGATAAATTGAGGTCCACAGTAGGATTCCTCACAAGATTAGGTTAGGGCAATCTACCTTCACCTTTGTTAATCATGAAAAGTTTAAAGATCGTGCAACGCGCTGTCTCACACCTTGTCCATGGACTCCTAATCCTCCTTTAAACTAACTAGGCTGGTGTCACAGGCGTCTGACGCTACAGCCTCTCAAGCATCTCAACCTATCCTTTCTTCAACTAACCCACCACTACTCCATCTAATTCTACCTCAATTTTAACTAAGTATTACTCTAGCTCAACCAACCCAACCTTTACCACAAATAATCAACAACCTATTACTACGCACTCAACTACCTCATTTAACACTGTCAAACCAACACATACGTATGCAAGTAAAGTTAAAGAATTGCAACCTACTTATTCAACCACAACTAATTTAATACCTACAACTAATCCTTCAAATACAACACAAACACCTTCCCACAGCAATACTAACCTTCCTCCACAAAAATTTAATGATTCACAAACTACTGCACCACTTGGTCCAACGTTCACCTTGCATGATCCACTTTCAGGCTATGCATTCCTTATTGACACTGGAGCTCAATACAGTGTTATTCCTGCAACAGCCGCAGACCGTGCAAACGGACCTTCTCCTTTCATTTTACGTGCAGCTAATTCTTCATCTATTCACACTTATGGACGTCGTTCTATTTCAGTTTCTCTTGGACTTAGACGTGTTTTCCGCTGGATATTTCTTGTCGCGGATGTATATACCCCAATGTTAGGCTCCGATTTTCTTTCTGCTAATGATTTATTAGTTGATGTTCGTAGAGCACAATTAATTGATAATGCCACACATCTTTCAGTAATTGGTTCTCCTACCGCGCACCCCTCTTCATTATTGGCAAGTTCTCTGCCACAGTGCTCACCTGCTATAGAGCAGCTCCTAAATGAATTTTCTTCCCTTACTCAACCCTGTTCTAAGGATACCCCTATTAAACACTCTGTTGTCCACCGTATTGATACGGTAGGCTCACCTGTTTTCACCCGCCCACGTCGCTTAGCTCCAGATCGTCTTGCAATTGTGAGACGAGAGTTTGAACACATGCTCGAACTCGGTATTATACGGCCTTCAAGTAGCCCGTATGCCTCTGCTTTACACATGGTCCCAAAACTTACACCTGGAGACTGGCGTCCATGTGGAGATTATCGTGCTTTGAATGACAACACGATTCCAGATCGCTATCCCCTTCCTCACTTACACGATTTTACTTCTGCTCTCCATGGCACCACAATATTTTCACGCCTTGACTTGGTGCGAGCCTTTCATCAAATTCCTGTACACCCTGAAGACATACATAAAACTGCTATAACAACCCCTTTTGGGTTATTTGAAATGACAAACATGCCATACGGACTGCGTAATGCGGCCCAAACTTTTCAAGGCTTCATTGATGAAGTGTTGAGAGGTCTCTCCTTCACTTTCACATATGTCGATGACATTCTCATCGCAAGTTCTTCTCCCTCCGAACATATTCAACATTTACGCTTAGTTTTTTCTCGGTTGGCAGAATATGGTGTATTGCTAAACCCTGAAAAATGTGTCTTTGCTGTAGATGAACTCACCTTCTTAGGACACAAGGTTACTTCGAAGGGCATCTCTCCTCTCGAAAATAAAGTATCTGTGATAAGGTCTTTCCCACAACCGCAAACTCAAAAGCAACTTCGCCGCTTCTTAGGGATGGTAAACTTCTACCATCGCTTCATTCCTCAGTGTGCAAACATTCTTGCACCCATAACTTCTCTTCTTCGCCAATCAAAAAGGGGCAGATCCACTGTAGTTTTGTGGAACCCCGAAGCTACCAATGCTTTTTCACAAGCAAAAGAGGCTATAGCACAAGCTACATGCCTTGTTCACCTCAACCAGACGCTTCTCTGAACTTAGCCACTGATGCCTCTGACGTTGCCGTGTCAGGAGTGCTCCAGCAGCTTGTTTCAGGCGTTTGGGAACCTCTCGCATTCTTTTCACGCAAGCTCTCACCTTCACAAATGAGGTACAGCACTTTCGGTCGAGAGTTGCTGGCGATATACCTCTCCATCCGTCATTTCAGGTCATTCCTGGAAGGACGTGACTTTAGCATTTTTACGGATCATCGTCCGTTAATATTTGCTCTCCATTCTCAATCAGACTCTCATGCTCCTACTGAGAGGAGATACCTTGATTTTATTCTTCAATTTACTTCAGACATTCGACACATTTCAGGTTCTTTGAATGTTGTGCCGGATGCGCTGTCTCGCATCTCAGCAATTTCTGACCCTGGACACTCTCACATCAACCTTTCAGAGATGGCTAAGGCTCAGTCCACGGATACAGACCTCCAAGCTCTTATTAATTCACCCACTTCGTTGCAAGTCCGCTCTTTACCAGTTGAACCCAAGTCAGACTTACAAATTTTGTGTGACGTCTCGACTGAGCATATTCGACCGTTGGACCCACAAGGGCTGCGAAGAGCTGTTTTTGCTAAACTCCATTCCCTTTCTCACCCGGGAATTAAGGCCACCCAAAAATTAATTGCAGCTAGGTTTGTATGGCCAAGTATGAACAAAGATATCCGCAATTGGACTCGATCTTGCCTTCAATGTCAGCGTGCCAAAGTTCACCGACACACAAAGTCAGAAATTGGTACCTTTCCTTTGCCGAAGGCTCGTTTTGAGGCCATACATCTAGACATAGTCGGCCCCCTCTATTCTTCTCGAGGTTATACCTATCTTCTCACTGTCATTGATAGGTTCACAAGATGGCCAGAAGCTGTTCCTTTGACTTCTTGTACTGCTTCTGCAGTAGCTCATGCCTTTGTTTCATGTTGGGTTTCCCGTTTTGGTATACCTGCAACCATTTGCACAGACAGAGGTGCCCAGTTTGAATCGGCCTTATGGAAGGAACTCATGCTCCTTCTTGGGACTGAGCGCATCAGAACAACAAGCTATCACCCGCAATCCAATGGGGTGGTAGAACGCTTCCATCGTCAACTTAAAAGTTCCTTGCGAGCCACTGATCCATCTACTACATGGGTGGACAGGCTACCCCTAATCCTACTCGGAATTCGTACTGCTCTGAAGACTGATCTTGCATGCTCTGCAGCAGAATTAGTTTACGGTACCACACTCCGGTTACCCGGAGAATTTTTCACACCTACACCCATTAACCCCACATGTGATCCTGCTTCGTATGTCAAGACATTACGCTCTGTTATGAAGCAAATTCGTCCCACAGCACCTAGAACTTCCACTTCACAAACTACCTTCGTTTCCCCTGATTTACAAACTTGCACACATGTTTTCTTGAGACATGATGCTCACCGCTACCCTCTTCACTGTCCCTATGATGGTCCCTTCCTTGTGCTAGACCGTAGACCCAAAACTTTCATCATTGACAAGGTGGGCAAGCGTGAAACCGTTTCTGTGGACCGCTTGAAACCAGCATACCTTGATTTTTCTCCAACAAAAGATCCTATCCTCCCTCAATCTTCTGTACCTCCACCTCAAATACAGGTACAGCAACCTATCCCTCCTCAATCTTCTGTACCTTCATCTCATATACAGGTACAGGAATCTACCCTTCCTAATTCCTATGTACCACCACCTCATCCGAGGGTACAACAATCTATCATCCCTCTTCCAATTCTCCTTCATTATCGCAACCAACTGTCTTTGAACCAGCCAGTGGCCCCATTGCACAGGCACCAAGAATCCCCTTCCCCCAATGTCCCTACTGCACCTGTAGCACCATCCATGCCTTCAGAACCAGTGCTGCAGGATATTGCCGTCCAAAAGCAAACAATGACTCGTTCTGGAAGAGTCATTCGTAAGCCAGTGCGCTTTGACATTTAAGTGTTTTTTTTTTTACCCCTGACAACCATGTTTTTGGGGGGCAGTACTTGTAGTGCCTTGCACCACAAGATTATTCTTTATTAGTGAAAACTGCCACAAATTGGCATGAGTGAAATATTTAAATCTAAATAAATAAATAAATACAAGTTAAACATGTCCAGTGATCAAATTTAATTCTTAAACATTCAGTGTGGTGTGACTAGACATGAATTGGCTTTTAAGGATTATTTTGGCTTGTTGGTAAAATTGTATAGTAAAAACAAGCTTATGTACAACAACACAAAGGACGCCGTTCACACATTTTATTTATTTGAAAACACGGCGCCAGCAAGCAAAGGTTCTTCGTGGTAAGTTCCTATTTATAATGTTTATATTCTTTACTATTGCATATCTGTATGCAATACCGCATACTGCAGAGATTAACAAGCCTTATAGTGTTTGTGATTAGTACTGTAAGATTAATACTATAAATAATACTGTACAATTCATACAATAAATTACCTTAGGCTAAGTTAGGTCTATCTAGGCAAAAGCCAAATTGTAACTCTAGCCTAGCTGAGGCCTACCGTAGCCTTTGTTTTAGATTAACCTCAGCTCTATTATATTGAAGAGGCATAGGTCTGCCTATTAATTTTCTTAGTATATTTTACTTTATAATATAAGCCTATTATGTTTCATGTATTTTCTTAGCAGGTGGCCTACAAAAGCCAAATTGTAACTCTAGCCTAGCTGAGGCCTACCGTAGCCTTTGTTTTAGATTAACCTCAGCTCTATTATATTGAAGAGGCATAGGCCTGCCTATTAATTTTCTTAGTATATTTTACTTTATAATATAAGCCTATTATGTTTCATGTATTTTCTTAGCAGGTGGCCTACATACTTCCTTAGTTTTCCCATTCAACTTAACACAATCCCATAATGAGAATCAACTGTAATTTATCATCCACAGGTTACTGGGCCTATATAGCATATGTATATTAATTATTAATTTTTGCCATTTTTAGTATTCTTTTTCTCTGAAATATCACTTACAGTATTCTTGTCTGTCTCTTTGCAGACAAGGTTGTCATTGTGGCTATTATTAGTTGTTTATTATTATTAGTGTTACTATTATTAGTTTATTATTATTAGTGTTATTATTAGTGTTACATTATTCGTATATCAATATTAATTCTATTAGTTGTTTAACATTATTTGTATATTAATATTAGTTCCATTAGTTGTTTATCAGTATTAGTTGCAGACTGTTTATATTAGCTAAACGGTGCCACTATTTAATTCTCCATTATATGTCAAAGTTGTTACGGGTAAAAATCCCCTTTGCATTTATAAATAATTGTTGCATATAATTTATTAATCGTTGTCAATAAAATACAAAATTCATATTGATGATTTTATAATCAGTCCTTCCCTTCTTTTATTACAATTAATTTTGCGCCGCAGTGCGATGCCAATCTAGTATTTGGGCGCTGGTGAACCTGGCATTTAGTTAATTATCTACGTAAACTTGTAAAGGTCTATAATAATAAAACCGACTCTTACAATTGGTGACACTCCTGGAGTGACCAAACACCGTAATTTCTGCAAAAAAATTTCTAAAAGTTATTTCTCAATTTTTGTCAATATATTCAGTCTGCATCTATAATTTTATTAAATTCACTAATACTAAGCACTCGCCTGTACTGGAAGTGTATTCTATTGCAAAATATATTCCTTTTATTTTGCCTTTTTATAAAATCAGCGTTTTCTAAAGTTTTTTTTGTGCAAATTTACTTATATTTTGCAAACAGCCTATACGCAGACTATTTTTCTTCTAATATTGGGCTACATCCTAAAAATTTTTTTTTACGTAACTTTTTGTTATTGGCATTCATAACTCCAATTGAGTCTCATACTCAACCAAGCTTACCTGAAGCCATTATTTACATTCAACAACATTTGTTGAAATCTTGTCAGTTTTTGACACATTTTAAATTTTTTTAGTACCTTGTAACAAAATAATAGCCACAATGACCCACAACAACAACAACCTAGGATCATCCAACGGTGGTACTCCAAATTCACCACCTATAACAGACCTTCTAACAATGTATCAGCCTACCACTCCACAATTCACCGCTGAAGAGCCTGGAATCTTTGTGAGTAAACTGCGGGATTATTTCGCGATAAAAGGAATTACGGACCCACGAACCAAGTTCCTTATCACAAAGAACCTCCTGCCTACACTAGTGCGAAAAATGCTCTGTATGAATTGGTCCACAATTAACCCACCCCTTATATCTCCAGTCTAACTATAGAGTAGATCAAGTCTAGCCTAGAGGGGTCAGCCTAGAGATTCCGGAAATGGTCCAGAGCGGGCAGATAAATTGAGGTCCACAGTAGGATTCCTCACAAGATTAGGTTAGGGCAATCTACCTTCACCTTGTTAAGCTATGAGTTGATGCTGGGTCTTAGGCCACAATGTAGGCCTAACTTGTCTGACCCAGCTTAATTTAATGTGATTAACTGTTGGTGTAAAAACTCAATTAGTCACTTACTTTTAGTTATTACAGTCTCTCCCTTCTCCGGTTGTCTCATTCGAGAGCGTACTTTGCTGGTACGTCCTCTCGCCCCGTTCTTCGTTTTCGTTCCCTCTTTGTTCTCCTCTTCGCGGGGCTTCTTGTCTCCAGCGTTGTCTTGGTTTATTCCTCAGTTGGTTTAGCGGTAATGTATCTCCATTACCGAGCACGCTCCTCCCACACAGTATATAAATACTAGTGTGGAGAATAACTCTGGTGAGCAACCAATTGGTTTCATCCACCCAGTTATTGACATAAAAGGAATTTATTAATTGTTAGATTAACTACCTACCTACTCAGTGAACCATTTTCGTTACCTCCCAACTACCCACTCATCAGTTTTCCATATACTGGGGGCCCCGGGAGATAAAATTTTGGTGTCATTGTCACCAATTTTTGTCTGAGTGTAGACTAGCTAACTATTTAACTGTAAATGCCTGTTAATCTGATTAACAGTGCCTATCCTCACCTTCTCATGGAGAAGGTGTAGCATTTAATTAGAAGAGAAAATATACATCCATAGGATGAAACTGTCTATGGTCTTTACCATAAGAAAAGAAAAAATGAAAGTTAGAAGATAAAATTACAATTCCCCAGCATCTATTTTTGTTGTAAAATAGTCGCGCCTTTAATGCTGTTTGTCGCTGAGGTCTTGTGTCTGTCAATGTTGTAGTAGGATGCGTTACCACTCCTACTGTCAAAGGAATAGTTACTGGAAGTTCAGTGTCTCCAGTTGTTACTGTCAGTGGAGAAGGTTCTCCAAAGTCCATTGTTTTGGGTCCAGACTCTAAAGGGTACAAAAGAGAAATGTCTCTTGTTGTGTCACCCGTTGAAGTCCTTAATTTGACCACTCTTGTTACCCCGTCTGCCCCTGGTCTGAGTTCTGAAACTCTAGCCAGAGGCCAGTATTGTCTTGGAGTACTGTCATGTATGAGAACAAGGTCCCCTACCTTAATTGTGTCAGACCAATCCTTCTTAGTCATTTGTTTATGTCCTCCCTTAGACCCATCAAGTACTCAGTTTTCCACTGTTTAATGAAATGAGCTTAACTCTAGTTAAATGTTGTAACTTAGTCTGGAGCTCATCATGTCGTTGAGTCCAGTTTGGGTCTTCTGAAGAGTCTATATTGTAGTCCGGCAGGAGACTAACTTGTTCTCCCCGAATCAAATGATTTGGAGTTAATGGTTCTGGGTCATTAATGTTGTCACTCACATAAGTGAGTGGTCTATTGTTAATGATGTTCTCAATCTCAGCCAGGAGAGTGAGTAACCCAAATAAGTGTATCTGTTTTTTGCCAATTGCTTTCTTCAAGCAATTCTTTACTGTTTGTATATTCCTCTCCCAGATAGAACCATACCAAGGAGAGGCAACCGGAATATACTTCCACTTTATGTTTGTATTTTGTATATATAATTGTGTGATTTCATTGCTTAACAAGTCGTGGATGACTTTTTCACCAGCTTTGAAATATGTAGCATTGTCAGTCCAAACTGTCTTTGGTACTGAATGTCGTGCACAGAATCTCTTAAAGACAGCAACAAAAGATTCTGCTGTAAGGTCCTCCACAACATCCAAATAAACAGCTCGTGAGGCAGCACATGTAAACAGTACAATGTACATTTTTTGTTCAGTGTCACCCACCCCTACAGTCAATGCTCCTGTATAGTCAATGCCTACAGTCTCAAAGGGTCTGTTGAGAGTAACACTCTCCTCTGGCAAAGCAGGAGGATTTGTTTCCTATAGGGCCTAGCATGAATACGCCTACATGTGACACACTCACTCAGGACTGTTTTAACAGTGATCCTTCCCTTGGGTATCCAATAAGTTTTTCTTAATGTAGTTAGTGTCTGTGGTACCCCCATATGATATACATCATTGTGTGTTTTTCTGATTATTAATGTTGTCAAATAGCTAAATCTAGGTAAAAGGATTGGATTTTTGCTTTTGTATGACAGTTTTGATTTGTCTAATCTCCCTTTACACCTTAGAAGGCCTTCCTCATCTCTGAACAAGTTTAGATCCACAACTACTGATGGTACAGGTTCTTTTGTTTGTTTCCCATTAGTTAAGAATTCTAACTCTTTATTGTACTCTTTTTGTTGGGCTTGGCCTATCCAGTATTGGGTTGCAACTTCTGTATAATTATGATTATTTTTATTTAGCTGTTTGTTAATTGTAGCTAAACAGTTGTGAGCAAACCTCAAACAGTAGGCTGTCACCCTGACAAGTTTGTTGAAATCAGAATACTTTTCATAATTAGTGATTGGTTCAACCTTTTCATTTGAAAAGATTAAATTTAATGTCAAGTTAACTTGTTCCACAGGCCATTGGTCTGTATTACAGAGCCACTTAGGTCCCATAAACCAAGTTTTGTTTGACTTCAACAACTTGTAGGATAAACCTCTGGTCAGAAAGTCTGCTGGATTCTGTTTAGTTGGAACATAGTGAAAGTTTACTTGTAGGCTTTCATTAGCGTCAGCTATTTCTTTTAGCCTATTTCTTACAAAGATATTGTAGTGAATACTCTTATTTTAGTTTCAAGTTAAATGTTAATTTTACAGTCTTGAATTTCGGAATAGTTATAAATTCATTTTAAATTAGTTACCCATCATAATTCAATTGTGAACCACATTAATACTAATTTTATGTATACTATATTATTTTATTGTATGTAAACATAATTAATTATATATCACAATTGTCAGTTAATTATTTATATTCAAATAATTATTTTAATCTAATACCATGTCCATTTTACAAATAAATAATAGAAATCCAAGGGTTATATTTTCCACCTTTGGTACTGTCGCAGTTTCGCCTAACGGACTCAATACGGCTAGTGAGATAATCACTGGTTGGCACTTAACCAGCGGCAGTGCTTATGGCTACATCATCCAGGTTAACCTATACCGGATAGATGCGCTACGGTCCCAAGCCGTAGCTTGCCTAGGCCGACGACGACGACGTAAACCAACAATTGGTGACCCCCGGAGTTGGGTTCCCCCCTTTTTACCCGAACGACTAGGATTAGACTGTAACGTCGTTCGTGCCCATCACCCCCTTCACCCGAGCGACTAGGACCAGACTGTAACGTCGTTCGTGCCCATCACCCCCTTCACCCGAGCGACTAGGATCAGACTGTAATGTCGCTCGTGCCCTCTGCCCCTCACCCCTGCCCGTACGCTCTGTGCCTGCGCTCGTCTCAACCTCCACTCCTTCGTTGGTAACTTGTCGTCTTGCTTGTACGTCAGCAAGCATAGGAGAAGATGCCTGACGACGCTGGTGCCATCTCCCACTTGAGCGTAAAGCTCCCCGTCTTCTGGCCGGGTGATCCATTTATTTGGTTCCACCAAGTGGAATCACAATTCAACTTGGGAAGGATCACCGCTAGCAGGACGAAATACGATCATGTTTTGTCCTCTCTACCAGCGAGCATCATCTCTGAAGTCCGTGACGTCATCGTGTCTACTTCCACGAGTGAGGACCCATACAACGATCTGAAGTCTGCCATCCTGTGCCGCACCACTGTCTCCGAGCGTGAGAAACTACATCAGTTAATCTCAAAAGAAGAACTTGGAGACCGTAAGCCCACTCAAATGCTGAGGGCTATGCAGTGCGCTCTAGGCGAACGCGCACAAACCTTCGATAAGGACATCTTTAGACAGTTGTTCTTGCAGAAACTTCCTCCATCAGCTCAGCGTGTCTTGGCCACTATGGATCCTGCTACTCCAGTTGATAAACTAGCAGAAACTGCCGACAAAGTAGTGGAGATTGACACAGCTCCGGTCAACAACGTGAACACACAATCGGAACTGGAGTTGAAAGTGAAAGAGTTAAGTCAACGACTCAACCACGTTTGTTCTCTGCTACAAAATCAACGGCAAAGAAGCCATTCTCGGTCAAGATTTACGAAGAGGCATCGTTCGAGTTCCGGGAAGATCTGCTTCTACCACTCGAAATTTGGAAAGAAGGCTAGGAAGTGCATCTCCCCTTGCAATTTTTCGTCGGAAAACCCCAGCAGCGAGTCCTAATGGCGTCTAGTACTCGCACTGCCAACCTGTTATTCATAAAGGACAGGAACTCTGGTGTCAATTTCTTGGTTGATACCGGAGCGTCAGTCAGTGTATTCCCTCAAAAATCTGGTCATAAGCACTCGGAATCTCCGCCTCTATACGCTGCTAACGGTTCACGCATACCCACGTACGGTACTCAGTCGCGTGAACTAAACTTGGGCCTTCACCGATCCTTCAAGTGGATTTTCATCTGTGCTCAAGTGCAGCATCCCATAATCGGCGCTGACTTCCTCCAGCATTTCAAACTCCTGGTGGATCTTGACAAGCGACGCTTATGCGACCAGGCCACACTGCTTTCTGTTCTTGCCAAACAGGTTGCCCTTCCGGACGCCTCGAACTCTGCACTTTCCCTCGTTCCCCCTCGATTGACTAGCCAACAGAACATCTTTGTTTCCCCAGCCCTCCAGTCTTGCACCCACGTTTTCGTTCGTGTACCTGTCCCAAAACGGCCTCTCCAATGTCCATATGACGGGCCCTATGAAGTTCTCCGACGTACGCGCAAATCATTTCTCATCCAGCGCGGTTCCAAGGTCGACAAGGTTTCTATCGATCGTCTTAAGCCTGCGTTTTTGGAATCAACCTTAAGCGAGGTACATGTAGCTACCAAAAAGATCCAGCGGAAATCTGTGTCGTTCGGAACTCTTTGAACTTCCTCTCTGGTGGGGGAGTGTGTAGTGAATACTCTTATTTTAGTTTCAAGTTAAATGTTAATTTTACAGTCTTGAATTTCGGAATAGTTATAAATTCATTTTAAATTAGTTACCCATCATAATTCAATTGTGAACCACATTAATACTAATTTTATGTATACTATATTATTTTATTGTATGTAAACATAATTAATTATATATCACAATTGTCAGTTAATTATTTATATTCAAATAATTATTTTAATCTAATACCATGTCCATTTTACAAATAAATAATAGAAATCCAAGGGTTATATTTTCCACCTTTGGTACTGTCGCAGTTTCGCCTAACGGACTCAATACGGCTAGTGAGATAATCACTGGTTGGCACTTAACCAGCGGCAGTGCTTATGGCTACATCATCCAGGTTAACCTATACCGGATAGATGCGCTACGGTCCCAAGCCGTAGCTTGCCTAGGCCGACGACGACGACGTAAACCAACAATATTCTTACTATTAATGCTATCATTCCGTATCCAGGCAAGACAAATCTGACTGTCAAGCCAGACGTGGATATTAGTTATGAACACATCATAGTAAGCATCCTTAAGCAATGAAATGGTTTTAATGGCTAATGTAGCAGCCAATAGTTCCAATTGAGGTATGGTTCGGGTAGGTTTGAGAGGTGCAACTTTCCCTTTTGCATAAATTAGATGACTTTCTGTAGGGCTTACAAGATACGCACAGCACCCATAAGCTTGTGTGCTTGCATCAACAAACACATGAAGCCTCTGGGGCTTATCCCTAAGCCCACAGCACCTTTGAATTTTAATGTTCTGCACTTTTGTTAAATCAGTAGCTAACTTCTTCCAAGATTTTTGATTTTCATTTGTTATTGGATCATCCCACCCAACATTTGTCCTCCAAATTTCTTGGAGGAGAATCTTTGATTTTATTGTTGAAGGCAGGAATAGACCCATAGGATCAAAAATTTTGGAAGCCTCTGATAATATTTGTCTTTTAGTATTTGCTTCCTCATCAAGTTTAAAACCTTTAGTACAGATTGAATCATGACTGTTAGAAGTTGCATCCAAATACCAGTTCATACCTAAAGTTTTAACTCTGTCTGATGGCTCAGTAAGACCATTATTATCTTTTAAAATCTTTTTGTTTAAATCCTCATTATTTGAAATCCACTCTCTAAGTTCAAAGTTACCTTGTTGCATAATGTTTTGAGAGTGTTCATAGACTTCAGATAATTCAGATTTTGTTGTCGTTGAGATAATATTATTCAAAGTGTTGCTATTCTTACAGGTGTTATGTAGGACTGAGTTGAGGCACATAGTATTTGTTGGTCATGCACTGTTTTGGTTTAGGTCTAGGTTGTATTCTGATAGGTCACCCAAAGGGGCTATCCCTGATGGAGTCTGAATAGCTATACCATTACCTATCTCTACTATGCCCTTATGAATAAGATTAATATAATCTGCCCCTATTAGCATTTCAATGTTAGCTACTGTGTTGTTAGTGATATGTCTATCAGCTATTTTGTAGTGTTTTTTCAAATGATTTATGGTTTGTTCTAGTTTGGGTATAACCAGTTTGTTTTGTCCTACTTTAGAAATAATAACTGCTTCAATTTTCTTGAATTTACTTTCTAAATGTAGTTCCAGGTCAATTGTCTTATAGCTATTTTTGTCCGAGTTATCCTTAACAAAGGACGCAATATTGAGGTTTTGTTCATTCGGGTTTGGTGTCAAACCCAATTTATTAACTACATTTTTTGAAACAAATGTTTGTTGAGAACAACAGTCTATAAGACATCTCACTGGAGTGGTACTACCCTCACTATTCACTAAGTCCAAAGTAATAGTTGGTAAAAGAATCTCAGTGTTTCTTGTTACATTGTTTGAACAAGCAGAATGTCCCATGAAAGTGGCATTTTCTTGATTACCTTTGTTTGGGGGAGGTATCTTTTGAGTTTGAGTATTATTGTTTGGACACTTTGGTGAATCACACATTGATGAGACATGTCGTAAACTTTTACAAAACTTACACTTGAATCTTAACCTAGATTTACAGTCTTTCTTATAATGTCCCTGGCCAGTACACTTTTTACACAGGTTCAACTGTTCACATCTTTTAGCCCTTTGGTTAAAGTCTGAATATTTGTCACACCCAGTACTACTGTGTTCATTACTTGCACAAAATTTGCAATGTGGTGTGTAAGTTGAGGCAGCAGTTACATTAAAGTTCTGTAATGTAGGTGTTCGTGTATTATAGTTGGTCACATTTGATTCTCCAGTATCAAGTTTTGTCTGTTTGGCTGTAGCTAGTTGGTCTCTGGGAACAGTCTTTGGTTTATCCATAGTCTGGGTCTTATGTGTTGGAAAATCTCTCAAGTTGTAATTAATTAGGATATTGGGGAAGTTTTCTCTTATTTGTTCTAAATTAGGATAATTTTCTCCCGTCTTTAGAATTAAATTATCTTTAACCCTCGAAGGAAGGCACCTAAGTACTATGCTTTGTATAAGCCAAGATGAAGTTTTAATATCTATCTCATTGCTAACCAGTTGTCCTATAATAGCTTCTAATTTTGTATAAAAATTTTCCATATCGCTATGGTTATCTTTTATGGGTGCAAATTCAAAAATTTGTTGAGATAATTCATATACAATCATATCTTTATTAATGTAATTACGTTTTAAAAGATCAATAGCTACTTTATATGAATCCCCTACGGCTGGTAAATAGGCTATTAGGTTATAGGCTGGGCCTTTAAGGGAACTAGTTAAGTAACTAAACTTTTCAACAGTTGAAATATAAGGTTTATTACCTATTAAATTCTCAAATTTGTCAATGAAAGATGGGAATTGTACCGTGTCCCCTTCAAATGTTGGTACTAGCAAAATGGGTAACTGAGCCCTCAATTCTTGTGACTCAGGATTTTGCATGCCACTTAAATTTTATTGAAGGTTAGCCCTACTTTGATTAAAATCAGAATTAGGTTTATTTGGTGTTAAGTCAGTCAACCGAGACCGTAGTTCCCTTATTTGCTGTTCAATTGAGCTTACCTGATCATCATCATCAGCGTAAAGGTCTATCAATTGTTCTTCAGCCATTTCGGATTCAACTAACTCTGAAATACTCTCATTAATGGCTATTATTTCCTTCTTTTTAATTTCTAATTTAATAATTACACACTCTATATTTTTCTTACCTGGTTGTGTAATATTGTTAAAAGTGTTCACAGCCTTTGTAACAGCTCCCAACTTTGCCCCCCTTTTCTTTTTTAACTTTTTCAATTCCTCACTGTCCATGTCTAAGTCAAAATTGTTTAACTGGGGATCGTAATGAAATAGAGGACAAGAAGAAATTACCAGAGAAGAGAGAGAACAGACAAAACAGTCAAGTTTAAATTTGGTTTAATCCCCCCCAAGTACTTGTGTGTCACTCAGGTCTAAGCTTACTGTATAAGAGAATGAGACTCCTTAAATGTAAATGTTTCCTAGTTAGGCCCTAGGTTGTAGACCTAATTAGGCTTGCTCAGGTTAGGCTTAGGCTAGACCATTTAGCCTAATTCAGCAATTTTTGTTAAGTAAGGTTAAGGTTTGTAAATTCCCCACACACGGACCACCAATGCGAAAAATGCTCTGTATGAATTGGTCCACAATTAACCCACCCCTTATATCTCCAGTCTAACTATAGAGTAGATCAAGTCTAGCCTAGAGGGGTCAGCCTAGAGATTCCGGAAATGGTCCAGAGCGGGCAGATAAATTGAGGTCCACAGTAGGATTCCTCACAAGATTAGGTTAGGGCAATCTACCTTCACCTTTGTTAAGCTATGAGTTGATGCTGGGTCTTAGGCCACAATGTAGGCCTAACTTGTCTGACCCAGCTTAATTTAATGTGATTAACTGTTGGTGTAAAAACTCAATTAGTCACTTACTTTTAGTTATTACAGTCTCTCCCTTCTCCGGTTGTCTCATTCGAGAGCGTACTTTGCTGGTACGTCCTCTCGCCCCGTTCTTCGTTTTCGTTCCCTCTTTGTTCTCCTCTTCGCGGGGCTTCTTGTCTCCAGCGTTGTCTTGGTTTATTCCTCAGTTGGTTTAGCGGTAATGTATCTCCATTACCGAGCACGCTCCTCCCACACAGTATATAAATACTAGTGTGGAGAATAACTCTGGTGAGCAACCAATTGGTTTCATCCACCCAGTTATTGACATAAAAGGAATTTATTAATTGTTAGATTAACTACCTACCTACTCAGTGAACCATTTTCGTTACCTCCCAACTACCCACTCATCAGTTTTCCATAACTAGTATACAAAGTAGTGCGGGATGTGACTCTATTGCCTCCGTCTGACCAAGCTTTTGAGAGCCTCCTCAGCGAGTTAGTTAGGAGACTCGGCCAATCAGAAGAAGAGCGACTCAATGCTCTACTCAAGGACCAAGTTCTTGGGGATCAAACGCCAACAGCCTTCCTGAGCATCTGCAAGACCTGGCTGGACAGACCAATGAGACGATAAAAACTCACCCTTAATGCGACGCCGCTTCCTCAATGGTCTCCCCACTGCCCTACGACCAATGCTCCGTTGTATGCCAGATGATACAGACCTCCTCACTATGGCCAAAACAGCTGATAAGATGATGATAGAAATCCACCTTGGCCAAGTAGATAACCACACCCATCACCCCCAAATCTGTGCCACGCAGGACGACACTCAGAGTCTGGCCGCACAATGTCTTAAAGTATCCAACGAAATTCTACAAACAATTAAAGATGAATTTAAAGCTCTCCGAATAGAGCTAGCTAACAACAGGGAACGAGAGAGAAGTTCTTCAAGACGAGGACGACCCTCTGGTCCAAATAGAGCCTCCCAATATGAACCTGGACAACGCCTCGTTCTACTACAACCACAGCCACCGCAAACAGGTCAGTTGGTTGCTCCTAATTCAAATCTATTAGCCTTACCTCATCCTCAATCCTCAATCCCCACTACTCAGCCTCATTCTCAACCTATTTCCTTACCTCAGTCTACTGTTCATACCCCCCCTTGCTGGTATCATGAAAAGTTTAAAGATCGTGCAACGCGCTGTCTCACACCTTGTCCATGGACTCCTAATCCTCCTTTAAACTAACTAGGCTGGTGTCACAGGCGTCTGACGCTACAGCCTCTCAAGCATCTCAACCTATCCTTTCTTCAACTAACCCTACCACTACTCCATCTAATTCTACCTCAATTTTAACTAAGTATTCTCTAGCTCAACCAACCCAACCTTTACCACAAATAATCAACAACCTATTACTACGCACTCAACTACCTCATTTAACACTGTCAAACCAACACATACGTATGCAAGTAAAGTTAAAGAATTGCAACCTACTTATTCAACCACAACTAATTTAATACCTACAACTAATCCTTCAAATACAACACAAACTCCTTCCCACAGCAATACTAACCTTCCTCCACAAAAATTTAATGATTCACAAACTACTGCACCACTGGTCCAACGTTCACCTTGCATGATCCACTTTCAGGCTATGCATTCCTTATTGACACTGGAGCTCAATACAGTGTTATTCCTGCAACAGCCGCAGACCGTGCAAACGGACCTTCTCCTTTCATTTTACGTGCAGCTAATTCTTCATCTATTCACACTTATGGACGTCGTTCTATTTCAGTTTCTCTTGGACTTAGACGTGTTTTCCGCTGGATATTTCTTGTCGCGGATGTATATACCCCAATGTTAGGCTCCGATTTTCTTTCTGCTAATGATTTATTAGTTGATGTTCGTAGAGCACAATTAATTGATAATGCCACACATCTTTCAGTAATTGGTTCTCCTACCGCGCACCCCTCTTCATTATTGGCAAGTTCTCTGCCACAGTGCTCACCTGCTATAGTGCAGCTCCTAAATGAATTTTCTTCCTTACTCAACCCTGTTCTAAGGATACCCCTATTAAACACTCTGTTGTCCACCGTATTGATACGGTAGGCTCACCTGTTTTCACCCGCCCACGTCGCTTAGCTCCAGATCGTCTTGCAATTGTGAGACGAGAGTTTGAACACATGCTCGAACTCGGTATTATACGGCCTTCAAGTAGCCCGTATGCCTCTGCTTTACACATGGTCCCAAAACTACACCTGGAGACTGGCGTCCATGTGGAGATTATCGTGCTTTGAATGACAACACGATTCCAGATCGCTATCCCCTTCCTCACTTACACGATTTTACTTCTGCTCTCCATGGCACCACAGTATTTTCACGCCTTGACTTGGTGCGAGCCTTTCATCAAATTCCTGTACACCCTGAAGACATACATAAAACTGCTATAACAACCCCTTTTGGGTTATTTGAAATGACAAACATGCCATACGGACTGCGTAATGCGGCCCAAACTTTTCAAGGCTTCATTGATGAAGTGTTGAGAGGTCTCTCCTTCACTTTCACATATGTCGATGACATTCTCATCGCAAGTTCTTCTCCCTCCGAAACATATTCAACATTTACGCTTAGTTTTTTCTCGGTTGGCAGAATATGGTGTATTGCTAAACCCTGAAAAATGTGTCTTTGCTGTAGATGAACTCACCTTCTTAGGACACAAGGTTACTTCGAAGGGCATCTCTCCTCTCGAAAATAAAGTATCTGTGATAAGGTCTTTCCCACAACCGCAAATCAAAAGCAACTTCGCCGCTTCTTAGGGATGGTAAACTTCTACCATCGCTTCATTCCTCAGTGTGCAAACATTCTTGCACCCATAACCTCTCTTCTTCGCCAATCAAAAAGGGGTAGATCCACTGTAGTTTTGTGGAACCCCGAAGCTACCAATGCTTTTTCACAAGCAAAAGAGGCTATAGCACAAGCTACATGCCTTGTTCACCCTCAACCAGACGCTCCTCTGAACTTAGCCACTGATGCCTCTGACGTTGCCGTGTCAGGAGTGCTCCAGCAGCTTGTTTCAGGCGTTTGGGAACCTCTCGCATTCTTTTCACGCAAGCTCTCACCTTCACAAATGAGGTACAGCACTTTCGGTCGAGAGTTGCTGGCGATATACCTCTCCATCCGTCATTTCAGGTCATTCCTGGAAGGACGTGACTTTAGCATTTTTACGGATCATCGTCCGTTAATATTTGCTCTCCATTCTCAATCAGACTCTCATGCTCCTACTGAGAGAAGATACCTTGATTTTATTCTTCAATTTACTTCAGACATTCGACACATTTCAGGTTCTTTGAATGTTGTGCCGGATGCGCTGTCTCGCATCTCAGCAATTTCTGACCCTGGACACTCTCACATCAACCTTTCAGAGATGGCTAAGGCTCAGTCCACGGATACAGACCTCCAAGCTCTTATTAATTCACCCACTTCGTTGCAAGTCCGCTCTTTACCAGTTGAACCCAAGTCAGACTTACAAATTTTGTGTGACGTCTCGACTGAGCATATTCGACCGTTGGTCCCACAAGGGCTGCGAAGAGCTGTTTTTGCTAAACTCCATTCCCTTTCTCACCCGGGAATTAAGGCCACCCAAAAATTAATTGCAGCTAGGTTTGTATGGCCAAGTATGAACAAAGATATCCGCAATTGGACTCGATCTTGCCTTCAATGTCAGCGTGCCAAAGTTCACCGACACACAAAGTCAGAAATTGGTACCTTTCCTTTGCCGAAGGCTCGTTTTGAGGCCATACATCTAGACATAGTCGGCCCCCTCTATTCTTCTCGAGGTTATACCTATCTTCTCACTGTCATTGATAGGTTCACAAGATGGCCAGAAGCTGTTCCTTTGACTTCTTGTACTGCTTCTGCAGTAGCTCATGCCTTTGTTTCATGTTGGGTTTCCCGTTTTGGATACCTGCAACCATTTGCACAGACAGAGGTGCCCAGTTTGAATCGGCCTTATGGAAGGAACTCATGCTCCTTCTTGGGACTGAGCGCATCAGAACAACAAGCTATCACCCGCAATCCAATGGGGTGGTAGAACGCTTCCATCGTCAACTTAAAAGTTCCTTGCGAGCCACTGATCCATCTACTACATGGGTGGACAGGCTACCCCTAATCCTACTCGGAATTCGTACTGCTCTGAAGACTGATCTTGCATGCTCTGCAGCAGAATTAGTTTACGGTACCACACTCCGGTTACCCGGAGAATTTTTCACACCTACACCCATTAACCCCACATGTGATCCTGCTTCGTATGTCAAGACATTACGCTCTGTTATGAAGCAAATTCGTCCCACAGCACCTAGAACTTCCACTTCACAAACTACCTTCGTTTCCCCTGATTTACAAACTTGCACACATGTTTTCTTGAGACATGATGCTCACCGCTACCCTCTTCACTGTCCCTATGATGGTCCCTTCCTTGTGCTAGACCGTAGACCCAAAACTTTCATCATTGACAAGGTGGGCAAGCGTGAAACCGTTTCTGTGGACCGCTTGAAACCAGCATACCTTGATTTTTCTCCAACAAAAGATCCTATCCTCCCTCAATCTTCTGTACCTCCACCTCAAATACAGGTACAGCAACCTATCCCTCCTCAATCTTCTGTACCTTCATCTCATATACAGGTACAGGAATCTACCCTTCCTAATTCCTATGTACCACCACCTCATCCGAGGGTACAACAATCTATCATCCCTCTTCCAATTCTCCTTCATTATCGCAACCAACTGTCTTTGAACCAGCCAGTGGCCCCATTGCACAGGCACCAAGAATCCCCTTCCCCCAATGTCCCTACTGCACCTGTAGCACCATCCATGCCTTCAGAACCAGTGCTGCAGGATATTGCCGTCCAAAAGCAAACAATGACTCGTTCTGGAAGAGTCATTCGTAAGCCAGTGCGCTTTGACATTTAAGTGTTTTTTTTTTTACCCCTGACAACCATGTTTTTGGGGGGCAGTACTTGTAGTGCCTTGCACCACAAGATTATTCTTTATTAGTGAAAACTGCCACAAATTGGCATGAGTGAAATATTTAAATCTAAATAAAAAAATAAATACAAGTTAAACATGTCCAGTGATCAAATTTAATTCTTAAACATTCAGTGTGGTGTCACTAGACATGAATTGGCTTTTAAGGATTATTTTGGATTGTTGGTAAAATTGTATAGTAAAAACAAGCTTATGTACAACAACACAAAGGACGCCGTTCACACATTTTATTTATTTGAAAACACGGCGCCAGCAAGCAAAGGTTCTTCGTGGTAAGTTCCTATTTATAATGTTTATATTCTTTACTATTGCATATCTGTATGCAATACCGCATACTGCAGAGATTAACAAGCCTTATAGTGTTTGTGATTAGTACTGTAAGATTAATACTATAAATAACTGTACAATTCATACAATAAATTACCTTAGGCTAAGTTAGGTCTATCTAGGCAAAAGCCAAATTGTAACTCTAGCCTAGCTGAGGCCTACCGTAGCCTTTGTTTTAGATTAACCTCAGCTCTATTATATTGAAGAGGCATAGGTCTGCCTATTAATTTTCTTAGTATATTTTACTTTATAATATAAGCCTATTATGTTTCATGTATTTTCTTAGCAGGTGGCCTACAAAAGCCAAATTGTAACTCTAGCCTAGCTGAGGCCTACCGTAGCCTTTGTTTTAGATTAACCTCAGCTCTATTATATTGAAGAGGCATAGGCCTGCCTATTAATTTTCTTAGTATATTTTACTTTATAATATAAGCCTATTATGTTCATGTATTTTCTTAGCAGGTGGCCTACATACTTCCTTAGTTTTCCCATTCAACTTAACACAATCCCATAATGAGAATCAACTGTAATTTATCATCCACAGGTTACTGGGCCTATATAGCATATGTATATTAATTATTAATTTTTGCCATTTTTATTATTCTTTTTCTCTGAAATATCACTTACAGTATTCTTGTCTGTCTCTTTGCAGACAAGGTTGTCATTGTGGCTATTATTAGTTGTTTATTATTATTAGTGTTACTATTATTAGTTTATTATTATTAGTGTTATTATTAGTGTTACATTATTCGTATATCAATATTAATTCTATTAGTTGTTTAACATTATTTGTATATTAATATTAGTTCCATTAGTTGTTTATCAGTATTAGTTGCAGACTGTTTTATATTAGCTAAACGGTGCCACTATTTAATTCTCCATTATATGTCAAAGTTGTAACGGGTAAAAATCCCCTTTGCATTTATAAATAATTGTTGCATATAATTTATTAATCGTTGTCAATAAAATACAAAATTCATATTGATGATTTTATAATCAGTCCTTCCCTTCTTTTATTACAATTAATTTTGCGCCGCAGTGCTGGATGCCAATCTAGTATTTGGGCGCTGGTGACCCTGGCATTTAGTTAATTATCTACGTAAACTTGTAAAGGTCTATAATAATAAAACCGACTCTTACAATTGGTGACACTCCTGGAGTGACCAAACACCGTAATTTCTGCAAAAAAAATTCTAAAAGTTTTTTCTCAATTTTTGTCAATATATTCAGTCTGCATCTATAATTTTATTAAATTCACTAGTACTAAGCACTCACCTGTACTGGAAGTGTATTCTATTGCAAAATATATTCCTTTTATTTTGCCTTTTTATAAAATCAGCGTTTTCTAAAGTTTTTTTTGCAAATTTACTTATATTTTGCAAACAGCCTATACGCAGACTATTTTTCTGCTAATATTGGGCTACATCCTAAAATTTTTTTTTTACGTAACTTTTTGTTATTGGCATTCATAACTCCAATTGAGTCTCATACTCAACCAAGCTTACCTGAAGCCATTATTTACATTCAACAACATTTGTTGAAATCTTGTCAGTTTTTGACACATTTTAATTTTTTTAGTACCTTGTAACAAAATAATAGCCACAATGACCCACAACAACAACAACCTAGGATCATCCAACGGTGGTACTCCAAATTCACCACCTATAACAGACCTTCTAACAATGTATCAGCCTACCACTCCACAATTCACCGCTGAAGAGCCTGGAATCTTTGTGAGTCAACTGCGGGATTATTTCGCGATAAAAGGAATTACGGACCCACGAACCAAGTTCCTTATCACAAAGAACCTCCTGCCTACACTAGTATACAAAGTAGTGCGGGATGTGACTCTATTGCCTCCGTCTGACCAAGCTTTTGAGAGCCTCCTCAGCGAGTTAGTTAGGAGACTCGGCCAATCAGAAGAAGAGCGACTCAATGCTCTACTCAAGGACCAAGTTCTTGGGGATCAAACGCCAACAGCCTTCCTGAGGCATCTGCAAGACCTGGCTGGACAGACCAATGCAGACGATAAAAACTCACCCTTAATGCGACGCCGCTTCCTCAATGGTCTCCCCACTGCCCTACGACCAATGCTCCGTTGTATGCCAGATGATACAGACCTCCTCACTATGGCCAAAACAGCTGATAAGATGATGATAGAAATCCACCTTGGCCAAGTAGATAACCACACCCATCACCCCCAAATCTGTGCCACGCAGGACGACACTCAGAGTCTGGCCGCACAATGTCTTAAAGTATCCAACGAAATTCTACAAACAATTAAAGATGAATTTAAAGCACTCCGAATAGAGCTAGCTAACAACAGGGAACGAGAGAGAAGTTCTTCAAGACGAGGACGACCCTCTGGTCCAAATAGTCCCAATATGAACCTGGACAACGCCTCGTTCTACTACAACCACAGCCACCGCAAACAGGTCAGTTGGTTGCTCCTAATTCAAATCTATTAGCCTTACCTCATCCTCAATCCCCAATACTCAGCCTCATTCTCAACCTATTTCCTTACCTCAGTCTACTGTTCATACCCCCCCTTGCTAGTATCATGAAAAATTTAAAGATCGTGCAACGCGCTGTCTCACACCTTGTCCATGGACTCCTAATCCTCCTTTAAACTAACTAGGCTGGTGTCACAGGCGTCTGACGCTACAGCCTCTCAAGCATCTCAACCTATCCTTTCTTCAACTAACCCCACCACTACTCCATCTAATTCTACCTCAATTTTAACTAAGTATTACTCTAGCTCAACCAACCCAACCTTTACCACAAATAATCAACAACCTATTACTACGCACTCAACTACCTCATTTAACACTGTCAAACCAACACATACGTATGCAAGTAAAGTTAAAGAATTGCAACCTACTTATTCAACCACAACTAATTTAATACCTACAACTAATCCTTCAAATACAACACAAACTCCTTCCCACAGCAATACTAACCTTCCTCCACAAAAATTTAATGATTCACAAACTACTGCACCACTTGGTCCAACGTTCACCTTGCATGATCCACTTTCAGGCTATGCATTCCTTATTGACACTGGAGCTCAATACAGTGTTATTCCTGCAACAGCCGCAGACCGTGCAAACGGACCTTCTCCTTTCATTTTACGTGCAGCTAATTCTTCATCTATTCACACTTATGGACGTCGTTCTATTTCAGTTTCTCTTGGACTTAGACGTGTTTTCCGCTGGATATTTCTTGTCGCGGATGTATATACCCCAATGTTAGGCTCCGATTTTCTTTCTGCTAATGATTTATTAGTTGATGTTCGTAGAGCACAATTAATTGATAATGCCACACATCTTTCAGTAATTGGTTCTCCTACCGCGCACCCCTCTTCATTATTGGCAAGTTCTCTGCCACAGTGCTCACCTGCTATAGAGCAGCTCCTAAATGAATTTTCTTCCCTTACTCAACCCTGTTCTAAGGATACCCCTATTAAACACTCTGTTGTCCACCGTATTGATACGGTAGGCTCACCTGTTTTCACCCGCCCACGTCGCTTAGCTCCAGATCGTCTTGCAATTGTGAGACGAGAGTTTGAACACATGCTCGAACTCGGTATTATACGGCCTTCAAGTAGCCCGTATGCCTCTGCTTTACACATGGTCCCAAAACCTACACCTGGAGACTGGCGTCCATGTGGAGATTATCGTGCTTTGAATGACAACACGATTCCAGATCGCTATCCCCTTCCTCACTTACACGATTTTACTTCTGCTCTCCATGGCACCACAGTATTTTCACGCCTTGACTTGGTGCGAGCCTTTCATCAAATTCCTGTACACCCTGAAGACATACATAAAACTGCTATAACAACCCCTTTTGGGTTATTTGAAATGACAAAAATGCCATACGGACTGCGTAATGCGGCCCAAACTTTTCAACGCTTCATTGATGAAGTGTTGAGAGGTCTCTCCTTCACTTTCACATATGTCGATGACATTCTCATCGCAAGTTCTTCTCCCTCAGAACATATTCAACATTTACGCTTAGTTTTTTCTCGGTTGGCAGAATATGGTGTATTGCTAAACCCTGAAAAATGTGTCTTTGCTGTAGATGAACTCACCTTCTTAGGACACAAGGTTACTTCGAAGGGCATCTCTCCTCTCGAAAATAAAGTATCTGTGATAAGGTCTTTCCCACAACCGCAAACTCAAAAGCAACTTCGCCGCTTCTTAGGGATGGTAAACTTCTACCATCGCTTCATTCCTCAGTGTGCAAACATTCTTGCACCCATAACCTCTCTTCTTCGCCAATCAAAAAGGGGCAGATCCACTGTAGTTTTGTGGAACCCCGAAGCTACCAATGCTTTTTCACAAGCAAAAGAGGCTATAGCACAAGCTACATGCCTTGTTCACCCTCAACCAGACGCTCCTCTGAACTTAGCCACTGATGCCTCTGACGTTGCCGTGTCAGGAGTGCTCCAGCAGCTTGTTTCAGGCGTTTGGGAACCTCTCGCATTCTTTTCACGCAAGCTCTCACCTTCACAAATGAGGTACAGCACTTTCGGTCGAGAGTTGCTGGCGATATACCTCTCCATCCGTCATTTCAGGTCATTCCTGGAAGGACGTGACTTTAGCATTTTTACGGATCATCGTCCGTTAATATTTGCTCTCCATTCTCAATCAGACTCTCATGCTCCTACTGAGAGAAGATACCTTGATTTTATTCTTCAATTTACTTCAGACATTCGACACATTTCAGGTTCTTTGAATGTTGTGCCGGATGCGCTGTCTCGCATCTCAGCAATTTCTGACCCTGGACACTCTCACATCAACCTTTCAGAGATGGCTAAGGCTCAGTCCACGGATACAGACCTCCAAGCTCTTATTAATTCACCCACTTCGTTGCAAGTCCGCTCTTTACCAGTTGAACCCAAGTCAGACTTACAAATTTTGTGTGACGTCTCGACTGAGCATATTCGACCGTTGGTCCCACAAGGGCTGCGAAGAGCTGTTTTTGCTAAACTCCATTCCCTTTCTCACCCGGGAATTAAGGCCACCCAAAAATTAATTGCAGCTAGGTTTGTATGGCCAAGTATGAACAAAGATATCCGCAATTGGACTCGATCTTGCCTTCAATGTCAGCGTGCCAAAGTTCACCGACACACAAAGTCAGAAATTGGTACCTTTCCTTTGCCGAAGGCTCGTTTTGAGGCCATACATCTAGACATAGTCGGCCCCCTCTATTCTTCTCGAGGTTATACCTATCTTCTCACTGTCATTGATAGGTTCACAAGATGGCCAGAAGCTGTTCCTTTGACTTCTTGTACTGCTTCTGCAGTAGCTCATGCCTTTGTTTCATGTTGGGTTTCCCGTTTTGGAATACCTGCAACCATTTGCACAGACAGAGGTGCCCAGTTTGAATCGGCCTTATGGAAGGAACTCATGCTCCTTCTTGGGACTGAGCGCATCAGAACAACAAGCTATCACCCGCAATCCAATGGGGTGGTAGAACGCTTCCATCGTCAACTTAAAAGTTCCTTGCGAGCCACTGATCCATCTACTACATGGGTGGACAGGCTACCCCTAATCCTACTCGGAATTCGTACTGCTCTGAAGACTGATCTTGCATGCTCTGCAGCAGAATTAGTTTACGGTACCACACTCCGGTTACCCGGAGAATTTTTCACACCTACACCCATTAACCCCACATGTGATCCTGCTTCGTATGTCAAGACATTACGCTCTGTTATGAAGCAAATTCGTCCCACAGCACCTAGAACTTCCACTTCACAAACTACCTTCGTTTCCCCTGATTTACAAACTTGCACACATGTTTTCTTGAGACATGATGCTCACCGCTACCCTCTTCACTGTCCCTATGATGGTCCCTTCCTTGTGCTAGACCGTAGACCCAAAACTTTCATCATTGACAAGGTGGGCAAGCGTGAAACCGTTTCTGTGGACCGCTTGAAACCAGCATACCTTGATTTTTCTCCAACAAAAGATCCTATCCTCCCTCAATCTTCTGTACCTCCACCTCAAATACAGGTACAGCAACCTATCCCTCCTCAATCTTCTGTACCTTCATCTCATATACAGGTACAGCAATCTACCCTTCCTAAATCCTATGTACCACCACCTCATCCGAGGGTACAACAATCTATCATCCCTCTTCCAATTCTCCTTCATTATCGCAACCAACTGTCTTTGAACCAGCCAGTGGCCCCATTGCACAGGCACCAAGAATCCCCTTCCCCCAATGTCCCTACTGCACCTGTAGCACCATCCATGCCTTCAGAACCAGTGCTGCAGGATATTGCCGTCCAAAAGCAAACAATGACTCGTTCTGGAAGAGTCTACAGATCTACAGATCTACAGAAGCTAAGGCTAACAAAGACCCTAAGATACACTCTAAGGCTAGCCCGAGAGAAAGGAAAGAGTAGGGGGTTAAGAGAAGAGAAGAGAATAAGGGGTTAAGTAAGGAGCAACACCTATCATTCGTGGGTTAACATTCATTCAGAAAAAGAGGAAAAGTGTCTCACCATCATCATCCGCCGGCCACTGCCGACAAGTCAGAAAAATAGTCGAGAGAATAGGAGAGGGGTGAAAGGTGAAAAGAAGTAAAATAAGAACGCTTACAAACCATGCAAACACAGTCTTAACTCACTGTCATACCATGCAAACTACAAAACATGCAAGAATAGAGTTAGAGACATGCAAAGTAAGGAGAGGATAAGAAGAAAAAAAAAAAAAAAAAAAAAAGTAGGTAAGTTAAGCAAAAAGTGGGTTAGTTTACGCTATGAGCTACATCTACATTCGTGTTAGTCTAATTTTTTTAATAATTTATTGCTGGCATCACACGCTGGCATGTCACAAGCTGGCATTCATCGTCAAGACTCATCCTCGAGCACCCACACCAGAGCTTCTGTTGCTAACTTTGTTGTTTTTAAATTAAACAACGTTAATACCTTTAAAATGTCTGTCAAGACGGTTCTTAAACATATTAACGCTGGTAGAATGAACGACTGACGCGGAAGATTATTCCATTTATCAATTACTTTAAACGTAAAGAAGTTTTAGCGATATTAGTAATAAAACGCCTGCCACGCAACTTAAATCCGTTATTGCGAGTATTACTATTATCAAAAGTGAACAATTTGTCAAAATTTACGTTATCGATGTTATTAACGATTTTGAAAACTTCAATAAGCCCCCCCCTTAATCTCCTAGTTTCGAGTGAATACAGGTCTAACTCATTAATCCTATCTTCATAAGGCTTATTGCGCAATGACGGAATAAGTTTCGTGGCACGACGCTGAACCCTTTCTAACCTATCAATATCCTCACGCAAGTACGGGCACCAAAACTGAACTGCATATTCTAAATGAGGCCTGACTATGGACTTGTAAAGGGGCAATATAATATCCTTCGATTTAAATTCGAAATTACGCGCTATGAAACCTAACATCCTATTAGCTTTTGCGCAAGACTCCAGCACTGGTTCCTAACCTTTAAATCCTTAGATACGCGTACGCCTAAATCTACTTCCTCGTCACGCTCGCTAACTCCCTATCATCCATCGTATACGCGTAATTATTATTGCGAGAACCTATATGCAAAACTTTACATTTGTCTACGTTAAATTGCATCTGCCACTTATCTGTCCACTCCATAATCCTATTTACATCGTCTTGAATCCTATTTCTATCGTCCTCGTTAACAACCTTACCGCCTATTTTAGTATCGTCCGCGAATTTTGACACGTTACTAGTCAATCCTATATCTATGTCGTTAATGTAAATTACGAATAGCAATCGGCCTAACACTGAACCCTGTGGGACACCGCTACCTACATCTAACCACCCTGATTCACTACCATTAACTACGACCCTCTGTCTCCTAGCACGAAGCCATTCTTCTAACCAGTTAGCTACCTGACCGCGTATACCGTACGCTTTAACCTTCGCAATTAGTCTTCTATGCGGAACTGTATCGAACGCCTTTTTAAAATCTAAATAAATAACGTCAGCTGCTCTATGCCTATCGTATTCGCGCACTATTTCGTTATAAAATTCTAACAAATTAGTTAAACAAGACCTATGGCGTCGAAACCCATGCTGACTACTATTAATCAAATCTCTACTTTCTAAGTGATCGATAATACGATCCCTAACTACGGATTCCAAAAGTTTACCTACAATTGACGTTAAGCTAATGGGCCTATAATTGCTAGCTACCGCGCGGTCGCCTTTTTTAAAAATAGGCGTGACGTTAGCTAATTTAAAGTCTTCAGGAATAATCCCCGTTTCGAGTGACTGATTAAAGATCTTCGTTAAGGGGCCTACGATAACTTCTTTCAAATCTTTCAAATGTCTGGGATAAAAAGCGTCAGGGCCTGGAGCCTTGCTAACTTTTAGCCTATCGATATAATGTGCAATCTCATCCTCGTAAACAGTTATTTCTTCCAAAATAGTCTCGCTACTAAATGGAACGATATCATCCACGTCGGGGACATTATTTACGTCTTCTACGGTAAAAACTGTCGCAAAAAAGTTATTGAAAATACCCGCCATCGCCTGAGCGTCAGAAGCCAAAGCGCCATTAACATCCACTAGAGGGCCTATGTTATTTTTTACCGGTTTACGATTATTAACGTATTCAAAAAACTTTTTTGGATTATGTTTACTATCCGCAGCTATAAGTATCTCTAAATTACGCTTGGCATTCCTAACTGATCTTTTAACCTGACGTCTAAGCTCGATATATCTATTAAAGTTAGCTACCTGGCCATTACGCTTACTAAGTCTATACGCTCTATACGCTCGTTTATAAACTCTCCTATTTCCCTACTCCACCACTTCGGTCTACCACGATTACTAGCGCGCTTGGGCCTACGAGGAATAAACTCCCTTTCAATATTCCTAAAACTTTCTTTAATGCCACCCAACGCAAATTTGTGTCATTACCCATAAATAAGTTATCCCAGTCCACTACTCTCATCCTATCCGCGAAACTATCAAAATTAGCCCTACGAAAATCAGGGACTTCTATTACGTTACTATCCTGTGTTTTCTATCATAACTTAAACCTAAGAATTTGATGATCGCTACATCCTAAACTCTCGCCTACTTCTAAACCTTCGACTATATTCTCGCCGTTCGTCATCACCAAATCTAAAATTATCACCGCGCGTTGGTTCGGTAACTATCTGTCGTAAAAAGTTATCGTCCATAAACTCAACCAATCTCAAACCCTCTTCATTACCGTAAAATTCTCGTAATTAACATTAGGGCAGTTAAAGTCTCCGACAATTATACTATTCCGATTGTCAATAAAATTACCAAGAAGTGAGTAAAATCTAGTATCTATATCGAGGGGTTGAACGGAGGTCTATAAACAACAACAAAAATAAAACTAATACTACGCGCCCTAACTTCAACACAGATCGCATTAATTGCTGCCGGAAAATCTAACTTAACTCGATAGCCCTAAGGGAATTACGAATGTACAGCAAACGCCGCCTCCAAATCTATGTAACCTATCATTAGTAAAGAGTTTAAAACCCGGTATCTCAAGTTCCCCAACAAGTCCCGAGTCACGGTATTTAACCAAGTTTCAGTGATAGCAACTACATCATAGTTGCCGGAATAAATTACCGCCTTAAATTCACTTAATTTATTTCTAATACTACGCGCGTTGCAATAAAAAACGTTTAAGTTATTTTTTACCACGGGCCCGCGTTTTAAACTATTTATCACGTCGGGCCCGCGTTTCCAGGACCCACAACGTTTAAAGAAGGCTTCGACCTATACAGCTTTCGCACGCTTTCGTCTATTAACCTACCTAGCCTAGCATTACCTATTTCATTAAAATGCACCCCATCTTTTATAAAAAGGCTAGGATCATTGAATTCGGACCACAGCTTTACGAAGGGTACACTTTCCTCAGCACAAATCTCTTCTAATTTATTATTCAAAAATATTGTTTTGGATGTAATTCTAAGACCCACCCGTGCCTAGGGGTAATACCTAGAACTAAAGACCTATCTGACCTCGCCTTCAGGGACCTAATTAACACCCTATATCTCTCCAAAAGGTCAGGCACTCTCGTATCGGGCCTATACGAGTCGTTGCCTCCTACCATCGTCACCAACATTGAGTGACGGGAAGCAACGTCAACCCTATCCACTTCGTCTCTAACTCTGTCAACCTGGCCCCTGGGAGACAGACCCTCCTCCTCTTGGTTGGATTCCGTTTAACGAATTCTTTGTCCATGTGGCGCACTAAAGAATCCCCAATTAAAATAGTTTCCCCCTCATTCACGTCCCTTTCCAAATGGGCGAAAGGGTTCGAAACCTCGATAGGGGGGATTCCTATCACCTAATGTACGCGGCCTAGCTCCACCCTTAACCTCTCTAAATCCCTCGCTATCTACTACTCTCGGACTAACCTTAACCTCTTCCTCAACTCTATCTAACCTTCCCGACAAGCTACCTAAACTAGAAACTAAGTTACGCACCTCACCCTTCAAATTACTAACGTCTTCAACGTTAATATTGGTTCGGCTTCCGTCAACCGTAGCCCTAACCCTGCCATCATCAAGCGTTGCAAGTTTATCCGCTACCTCACGTACACTGCGTTTTATGTCCACTAATTCCTCCATGAACTCGCAAAAGAAACAAACTGATCTATCGGTAATCGCCACTGGACCGCCGTTATATTCCTTAAATTCCGAATACCACCGGTTAACCCTATACCTAACACACGACGCTTTCTGCGACGGCATCGCGGAGTTAAAAATTTAAACCGTCACAGGTATAAGGTAAATTAAGCCGGCACGCTATGAAAACTTCTAAATCGCTAAAAACCACTAATATTCAATTACTTAACTATAACAATGTAAATTTAAACGCAAGTATATAAAATTCAAAAACTATCCAAAGTAAAATTCTTGGGGGACAGTACTTGTAGTGCCTTGCACCACAAGATTATTCTTTATTAGTGAAAACTGCCACAAATTGGCATGAGTGAAATATTTAAATCTAAATAAATAAATATATACAAGTTAAACATGTCCAGTGATCAAATTTAATTCTTAAACATTCAGTGTGGTGTGACTAGACATGAATTGGCTTTTAAGGATTATTTTGGATTGTTGGTAAAATTGTATAGTAAAAACAAGCTTATGTACAACAACACAAAGGACGCCGTTCACACATTTTATTTATTTGAAAACACGGCGCCAGCAAGCAAAGGTTCTTCGTGGTAAGTTCCTATTTATAATGTTTATATTCTTTACTATTGCATATCTGTATGCAATACCGCATACTGCAGAGATTAACAAGCCTTATAGTGTTTGTGATTAGTACTGTAAGATTAATACTATAAATAATAATGTACAATTCATACAATAAATTACCTTAGGCTAAGTTAGGTCTATCTAGGCAAAAGCCAAATTGTAACTCTAGCCTAGCTGAGGCCTACCGTAGCCTTTGTTTTAGATTAACCTCAGCTCTATTATTTGAAGAGGCATAGGCCTGCCTATTAATTTTCTTAGTATATTTTACTTTATAATATAAGCCTATTATGTTTCATGTATTTTCTTAGCAGGGGCCTACAAAAGCCAAATTGTAACTCTAGCCTAGCTGAGGCCTACCGTAGCCTTTGTTTTAGATTAACCTCAGCTCTATTATATTGAAGAGGCATAGGCCTGCCTATTAATTTTCTTAGTATATTTTACTTTATAATATAAGCCTATTATGTTTCATGTATTTTCTTAGCAGGTGGCCTACAAAAGCCAATTGTAACTCTAGCCTAGCTGAGGCCTACCGTAGCCTTTGTTTTAGATTAACCTCAGCTCTATTATATTGAAGAGGCATAGGCCTGCCTATTAATTTTCTTAGTATATTTTACTTTATAATATAAGCCTATTATGTTTCATGTATTTTCTTAGCAGGTGGCCTACATACTTCCTTAGTTTTCCCATTCAACTTAACACAATCCCATAATGAGAATCAACTGTAATTTATCATCCACAGGTTACTGGGCCTATATAGCATATGTATATTAATTATTAATTTTTGCCATTTTTTATTTCTTTTCTCTGAAATATCACTTACAGTATTCTTGTCTGTCTCTTTGCAGACAAGGTTGTCATTGTGGCTATTATTAGTTGTTTATTATTATTAGTGTTACTATATTGTTATATTATTAGTGTTATTTTATTTACATTATTCGTATATAATATTATTTATAGTTTTAACATTATTTGTATATTAATATTAGTTCCATTAGTTGTTTATCAGTATTAGTTGCAGACTGTTATATATTAGCTAAACGGTGCCATTTTAATTCTCCATTATATGTCAAAGTTGTTACGGGTAAAAATCCCCTTTGCATTTATAAATAATTGTTGCATATAGTTTATTAATTGTTGTCAATAAAATACAAAATTCATATTGATGATTTTATAATCAGTCCTTCCCTTTTTTATTAAAATTAATTTTGCGCCGCAGTGCTGGATGCCAATCTAGTATTTGGGCGCTGGTGACCCTGGCATTTAGTTAATTATCTACGTAAACTTGTAAAGGTCTATAATAATAAAACCGACTCTTACAATTGGTGACCTCCCGGAGTGACCAAACACCGTAATTTATGCAAAAAAAATTTCTAAAAGTTTTTCTCAATTTTTGTCAATATATTCAGTCTGCATCTATAATTTTATTAAATTCACTAGTACTAAGCACTCACCTGTACTGGAAGTGTATTCTATTGCAAAATATATTCCTTTTATTTTGCCTTTTTATAAAATCAGCGTTTTCTAAAGTTTTTTTTGCAAATTTACTTATATTTTGCAAACAGCCTATACGCAGACTATTTTTCTGCTAATATTGGGCTACATCATAAAAAAAAATTTTTACGTAACTTTTTGTTATTGGCATTCATAACTCCAATTGAGTCTCATACTCAACCAAGCTTACCTGAAGCCATTATTTACATTCAACAACATTTGTTGAAATCTTGTCAGTTTTTGACACATTTTAATTTTTTTAGTACCTTGTAACAAAATAATAGCCACAATGACCCACAACAACAACAACCTAGGATCATCCAACGGTGGTACTCCAAATTCACCACCTATAACAGACCTTCTAACAATGTATCAGCCTACCACTCCACAATTCACCGCTGAAGAGCCTGGAATCTTTGTGAGTCAACTGCGGGATTATTTCGCGATAAAAGGAATTACGGACCCACGAACCAAGTTCCTTATCACAAAGAACCTCCTGCCTACACTAGTATACAAAGTAGTGCGGGATGTGACTCTATTGCCTCCGTCTGACCAAGCTTTTGAGAGCCTCCTCAGCGAGTTAGTCAGGAGACTCGGCCAATCAGAAGAAGAGCGACTCAATGCTCTACTCAAGGACCAAGTTCTTGGGGATCAAACGCCAACAGCCTTCCTGAGGCATCTGCAAGACCTGGCTGGACAGACCAATGAAGACGATAAAAACTCACCCTTAATGCGACGCCGCTTCCTCAATGGTCTCCCCACTGCCCTACGACCAATGCTCCGTTGTATGCCAGAAGATACAGACCTCCTCACTATGGCCAAAACAGCTGATAAGATGATGATTGAAATCCACCTTGGCCAAGTAGATAACCACACCCATCACCCCCAAATCTGTGCCACGCAGGACGACACTCAGAGTCTGGCCGCACAATGTCTTAAAGTATCCAACGAAATTCTACAAACAATTAAAGAAGAATTTAAAGCTCTCCGAATAGAGCTAGCTAACAACAGGGAACGAGAGAGAAGTTCTTCAAGACGAGGACGACCCTCTGGTCCAAATAGAGCCTCCCAATATGAACCTGGACAACGCCTCGTTCTACTACAACCACAGCCACCGCAAACAGGTCAGTTGGTTGCTCCTAATTCAAATCTATTAGCCTTACCTCATCCTCAATCCTAATCCCCACTACTCAGCCTCATTCTCAACCTATTTCCTTACCTCAGTCTACTGTTCATACCCCCCCTTGCTGGTATCATGAAAAGTTTAAAGATCGTGCAACGCGCTGTCTCACACCTTGTCCATGGACTCCTAATCCTCCTTTAAACTAACTAGGCTGGTGTCACAGGCGTCTGACGCTACAGCCTCAAGCTCTCAACCTATCCTTTCTTCAACTAACCCTACCACTACTCCATCTAATTCTACCTCAATTTTAACTAAGTATTACTCTAGCTCAACCAACCCAACCTTTACCACAAATAATCAACAACCTATTACTACGCACTCAACTACCTCATTTAACACTGTCAAACCAACACATACGTATGCAAGTAAAGTTAAAGAATTGCAACCTACTTATTCAACCACAACTAATTTAATACCTACAACTAATCCTTCAAATACAACACAAACTCCTTCCCACAGCAATACTAACCTTCCTCCACAAAAATTTAATGATTCACAAACTACTGCACCACCTGGTCCAACGTTCACCTTGCATGATCCACTTTCAGGCTATGCATTCCTTATTGACACTGGAGCTCAATACAGTGTTATTCCTGCAACAGCCGCAGACCGTGCAAACGGACCTTCTCCTTTCATTTTACGTGCAGCTAATTCTTCATCTATTCACACTTATGGACGTCGTTCTATTTCAGTTTCTCTTGGACTTAGACGTGTTTTCCGCTGGATATTTCTTGTCGCGGATGTATATACCCCAATGTTAGGCTCTGATTTTCTTTCTGCTAATGATTTATTAGTTGATGTTCGTAGAGCACAATTAATTGATAATGCCACACATCTTTCAGTAATTGGTTCTCCTACCGCGCACCCCTCTTCATTATTGGCAAGTTCTCTGCCACAGTGCTCACCTGCTATAGAGCAGCTCCTAAATGAATTTTCTTCCCTTACTCAACCCTGTTCTAAGGATACCCCTATTAAACACTCTGTTGTCCACCGTATTGATACGGTAGGCTCACCTGTTTTCACCCGCCCACGTCGCTTAGCTCCAGATCGTCTTGCAATTGTGAGACGAGAGTTTGAACACATGCTCGAACTCGGTATTATACGGCCTTCAAGTAGCCCGTATGCCTCTGCTTTACACATGGTCCCAAAACCTACACCTGGAGACTGGCGTCCATGTGGAGATTATCGTGCTTTGAATGACAACACGATTCCAGATCGCTATCCCCTTCCTCACTTACACGATTTTACTTCTGCTCTCCATGGCACCACAGTATTTTCACGCCTTGACTTGGTGCGAGCCTTTCATCAAATTCCTGTACACCCTGAAGACATACATAAAACTGCTATAACAACCCCTTTTGGGTTATTTGAAATGACAAAAATGCCATACGGACTGCGTAATGCGGCCCAAACTTTTCAACGCTTCATTGATGAAGTGTTGAGAGGTCTCTCCTTCACTTTCACATATGTCGATGACATTCTCATCGCAAGTTCTTCTCCCTCAGAACATATTCAACATTTACGCTTAGTTTTTTCTCGGTTGGCAGAATATGGTGTATTGCTAAACCCTGAAAAATGTGTCTTTGCTGTAGATGAACTCACCTTCTTAGGACACAAGGTTACTTCGAAGGGCATCTCTCCTCTCGAAAATAAAGTATCTGTGATAAGGTCTTTCCCACAACCGCAAACTCAAAAGCAACTTCGCCGCTTCTTAGGGATGGTAAACTTCTACCATCGCTTCATTCCTCAGTGTGCAAACATTCTTGCACCCATAACCTCTCTTCTTCGCCAATCAAAAAGGGGCAGATCCACTGTAGTTTTGTGGAACCCCGAAGCTACCAATGCTTTTTCACAAGCAAAAGAGGCTATAGCACAAGCTACATGCCTTGTTCACCCTCAACCAGACGCTCCTCTGAACTTAGCCACTGATGCCTCTGACGTTGCCGTGTCAGGAGTGCTCCAGCAGCTTGTTTCAGGCGTTTGGGAACCTCTCGCATTCTTTTCACGCAAGCTCTCACCTTCACAAATGAGGTACAGCACTTTCGGTCGAGAGTTGCTGGCGATATACCTCTCCATCCGTCATTTCAGGTCATTCCTGGAAGGACGTGACTTTAGCATTTTTACGGATCATCGTCCGTTAATATTTGCTCTCCATTCTCAATCAGACTCTCATGCTCCTACTGAGAGAAGATACCTTGATTTTATTCTTCAATTTACTTCAGACATTCGACACATTTCAGGTTCTTTGAATGTTGTGCCGGATGCGCTGTCTCGCATCTCAGCAATTTCTGACCCTGGACACTCTCACATCAACCTTTCAGAGATGGCTAAGGCTCAGTCCACGGATACAGACCTCCAAGCTCTTATTAATTCACCCACTTCGTTGCAAGTCCGCTCTTTACCAGTTGAACCCAAGTCAGACTTACAAATTTTGTGTGACGTCTCGACTGAGCATATTCGACCGTTGGTCCCACAAGGGCTGCGAAGAGCTGTTTTTGCTAAACTCCATTCCCTTTCTCACCCGGAATTAAGGCCACCCAAAAATAATTGCAGCTAGGTTTGTATGGCCAAGTATGAACAAAGATATCCGCAATTGGACTCGATCTTGCCTTCAATGTCAGCGTGCCAAAGTTCACCGACACACAAAGTCAGAAATTGGTACTTTCCTTTGCCGAAGGCTCGTTTTGAGGCCATACATCTAGACATAGTCGGCCCCTCTATTCTTCTCGAGGTTATACCTATCTTCTCACTGTCATTGATAGGTTCACAAGATGGCCAGAAGCTGTTCCTTTGACTTCTTGTACTGCTTCTGCAGTAGCTCATGCCTTTGTTTCATGTTGGGTTTCCCGTTTTGGAATACCTGCAACCATTTGCACAGACAGAGGTGCCCAGTTTGAATCGGCCTTATGGAAGGAACTCATGCTCCTTCTTGGGACTGAGCGCATCAGAACAACAAGCTATCACCCGCAATCCAATGGGGTGGTAGAACGCTTCCATCGTCAACTTAAAAGTTCCTTGCGAGCCACTGATCCATCTACTACATGGGTGGACAGGCTACCCCTAATCCTACTCGGAATTCGTACTGCTCTGAAGACTGATCTTGCATGCTCTGCAGCAGAATTAGTTTACGGTACCACACTCCGGTTACCCGGAGAATTTTTCACACCTACACCCATTAACCCCACATGTGATCCTGCTTCGTATGTCAAGACATTACGCTCTGTTATGAAGCAAATTCGTCCCACAGCACCTAGAACTTCCACTTCACAAACTACCTTCGTTTCCCCTGATTTACAAACTTGCACACATGTTTTCTTGAGACATGATGCTCACCGCTACCCTCTTCACTGTCCCTATGATGGTCCCTTCCTTGTGCTAGACCGTAGACCCAAAACTTTCATCATTGACAAGGTGGGCAAGCGTGAAACCGTTTCTGTGGACCGCTTGAAACCAGCATACCTTGATTTTTCTCCAACAAAAGATCCTATCCTCCCTCAATCTTCTGTACCTCCACCTCAAATACAGGTACAGCAACCTATCCCCCCTCAATCTTCTGTACCTTCATCTCATATACAGGTACAGCAATCTACCCTTCCTAAATCCTATGTACCACCACCTCATCCGAGGGTACAACAATCTATCATCCCTCTTCCAATTCTCCTTCATTATCGCAACCAACTGTCTTTGAACCAGCCAGTGGCCCCATTGCACAGGCACCAAGAATCCCCTTCCCCCAATGTCCCTACTGCACCTGTAGCACCATCCATGCCTTCAGAACCAGTGCTGCAGGATATTGCCGTCCAAAAGCAAACAATGACTCGTTCTGGAAGAGTCATTCGTAAGCCAGTGCGCTTTGACATTTAAGTGTTTTTTTTTTTACCCCTGACAACCATGTTTTTGGGGGGCAGTACTTGTAGTGCCTTGCACCACAAGATTATTTTTTATTAGTGAAAACTGCCACAAATTGGCATGAGTGAAATATTTAAATCTAAATAAATAAATAAATACAAGTTAAACATGTCCAGTGATCAAATTTAATTCTTAAGCATTCAGTGTGGTGTGACTAGACATGAATTGGTTTTAAGGATTATTTTGGCTTGTTGGTAAAATTGTATAGTAAAAACAAGCTTATGTACAACAACACAAAGGACGCCGTTCACACATTTTATTTATTTGAAAACACGGCGCCAGCAAGCAAAGGTTCTTCGTGGTAAGTTCCTATTTATAATGTTTATATTCTTTACTATTGCATATCTGTATGCAATACCGCATACTGCAGAGATTAACAAGCCTTATAGTGTTTGTGATTAGTACTGTAAGATTCATACTATAAATATTACTGTACAATTCATACAATAAATTACCTTAGGCTAAGTTAGGTCTATCTAGGCAAAAGCCAAATTGTAACTCTAGCCTAGCTGAGGCCTACCGTAGCCTTTGTTTTAGATTAACCTCAGCTCTATTATATTGAAGAGGCATAGGCCTGCCTATTAATTTTCTTAGTATATTTTACTTTATAATATAAGCCTATTATGTTTCATGTATTTTCTTAGCAGGTGGCCTACATACTTCCTTAGTTTTCCCATTCAACTTAACACAATCCCATAATGAGAATCAACTGTAATTTATCATCCACAGGTTACTGGGCCTATATAGCATATGTATATTAATTATTAATTTTTGCCATTTTTATTATTCTTTTTCTCTGAAATATCACTTACAGTATTCTTGTCTGTCTCTTTGCAGACAAGGTTGTCATTGTGGCTATTATTAGTTGTTTATTATTATTAGTGTTACTATTATTATTATTGTATTATTAGTGTTACATTATTATCAATATTATTCTATTAGTTGTTTAACATTATTTGTATATTAATATTAGTTCCATAGTTTTTATCAGTATAGTTGCAGACTGTTTATATATTAGCTAAACGGTGCCACTATTTAATTCTCCATTATATGTCAAAGTTGTTACGGGTAAAAATCCCCTTTGCATTTATAAATAATTGTTGCATATAATTTATTAATCGTTGTCAATAAAATACAAAATTCATATTGATGATTTTATAATCAGTCCTTCCCTTCTTTTATTACAATTAATTTTGCGCCGCAGTGCTGGATGCCAATCTAGTATTTGGGCGCTGGTGACCCTGGCATTTAGTTAATTATCTACGTAAACTTGTAAAGGTCTATAATAATAAAACCGACTCTTACAGTAGCATTGAATGGATCAAATGCTATCATAAAGGTTGGTGATACGAGGGAAGGTTAGTATTATTTTAAGAGGAAAGTCCTCCGATTGGAGGATAAGAAGTGACAAATTCCTGTTATACCTTCTGCAATATTCAATCAAAGGAAACCGATCTCTCTCAAAAACTGGACACTCAATGAAAAGATGATGTAAAGTCATTGGCACTTGGCAGGAGGTACAAAAGGTTCTACGAATGTTAGAAAAATAATGTTGATGAGTAAAGTAACAGGTTCCCAGTCTCACCCTTGCCAGTACAATTTCGTCCCGTCGTGATAGTCCCCTCGGGGGTGAATGTCCATTAGCTACTTTAACTAGGGTTCCATCTTTTATATTACAGTAGAGTGTTGCTCCCAGTGATTCTGCCACAGTTAATGGTCTTCCTTATTTTGGTTCTAATTTGTGAAAAAGTTACTAAAGTCACATACTCTGTGCCATCGATATGTGCATTTCTTGCAATCTCATCAGCATATTCATTTCTCACAATCCCTTTATGACCAGGAATCCAAATAAAATGAACCTCTGTTGGGTCCAAGAGATGTAAGAGGTGTATTATTTGATACAGATGATAGTTCTTGACAGAGGTGTTAAATATAGCTGAGAGAGAATATAGTGAATCACTGCAGATGATAATTTTATTTGTACTGGGATGAACTGTCTGAATATACAGGAGAGCCATGTAAATGGCAAAAAGTTCAGCGTCAAATATGGGTGTGCCATTAGACAGGACAAAAGAAAGTCCCTTTCTTCAATGCAAAAACCTACCTAGCTGCCCATGGGATCCACTGAGCCATCCGTGTATATTACAGTAGCAGGAAGGAGTCCATTAAGTATGTCTTTGAATGATGATTCGATCTTTACCTTTTTAGGGATGTTTTGATCTTTCAATAGCGGGTACAGGAAGGAAACATTTTTGCTATATTTAGCAATTCTTTCATTCACCTCTGCATCCATACCCGCATCATTTGCTATCACACTACCAAGGTATTTAAATGTGTCCGTCTTTTTCATTTCCCTTCCCCTAACAAAGATTCCAGCCTCGTTGGCTCCTCTCGTTACCACCATATATTCAGTTTTATCATAATTCAGTTCCAGTCCATACTCCCTCAATCTCTCATCCCACCTCTGCATAATTCTCTCCAGGGATTGTGCTGTGTTAGTCCCAACAACCACATCATCAGCATATCCAAAAATTTCTATTTCCTCTTCAATTTCCTCAGTTATGTGTTCCATAACCCTGTTGATGTAGGCAATACATAAAATGGGTGACAGAACACTCCCTTGTTTAACTCCTGTACTTACATCACACCACTCCTCCGATCCCACCAACGTGCTCTGGGAGACCCTATAGGTGCTCATTAATGCTCTCAAAAGCTTGGGTGGCACTCTCTCACTCAAAACCACCCATAGCTTCTCCCTGGGCACACTATCAAATGCCTTCTCCAGATATATATATATATATATATATATATATATATATATATATATATATATAGTGGCCTACGGATTACCAGTTTGATGTGGCTAAGAAAGTAGGCTAACTACAATTACTGAATAAAATTGAAATGAATAATTAGGGGTCACCAGCTTCGGCCTACAGCTCAAACAAACAATATTTAATAAGGAGAGAGAAATTACTTTGTTGTTTTGTGTTCAATTAGGAAAATAAATCAATTATTTGTTCACAGTGATTAACAGTTCAATAAAGGTATTTATAGTGATTAACAATTATATAACGGCATTTATGCTATGCTAACGATGACCGATTCTTAGCAATAAGGAATGTTTATACAGTGTAATTGTTAAGTAAGTCCACTAATTCAGGTAGGCTAATGAGATGTGCAGAGGTAAACACAGAATAAATAATGAAGCCTATTGATAACTGAAATAATGCAAGTACGGTTGGTACAGTAAATGGATCAGGTCCTTAAGGATGAACACAATAACTGAGTGATACAAAACTACGGTAGTGGTACAACACTTGAATAGGCATACTACGGTCTTAACGAGAAAGTTAGTTTTAAACGGTAATGAAGACACATTTAGGGCGTACACGATTAGGCTGAGCTTGTGGAAGCACGACGTAACAAAAACCTAGGCCGAGTGAGGGCCGAAGAGGCTTACCGCGACGCTGGATAACTCTGGAGAATGAAGAAAGCTACGTGAAGGTTTGACCATATTGCGTTTCGTCGAATATGACTTTGGAGACTGTAGAGGTCCTAGGTGAAGGGTTGACCGTATTGCGTTTCGCCGTAGATAACTTTGAAGACTGTAGGGGGCCTACGTGAAGGAGGATGTGCTGAGGGCCTGTTGAGATACTTATTGAACGGGCGCCGATCGAATTGTGGTGAAGGATGAGTGTAAAGCAAAGTGAGGTTTGTGGCTTGTATCTTACTAGAAGGTTTACGACTTGGGCTTCGAAGGACTGCTTCTGCAGGCAGACTGGCCTTGCCGGCGAGAGGATGAGTGTTGAAAGCCGGTAGAAACTTGTTGAAAAGGGGGCCAACGGAAACTCCTGCAGCAGTGATGTTGCTTCTTGCAGGATGAAATTGTAGAGGGCCTTACTTGATGATAGACTTCGTGTATGCTCGACCGGAGCCTTGAAGGAACAGCGGGCCGCTCTACGGCGAAGAATAGAGAGCGGGTGGCGTGACGAGTGGTGCTCCTGACGATGCAGAGAGTGAGACGTGACGACCAAAACGAGAAAATGGCAAGTGAAGGTGATTTGAGAAAGAAATCACACTTTATAGGCCTTGGTGACGTCATCTGGTGGTCATTTCGGGAAATACCACAAAATCTGTGTTTCCTCCGTGGGCCTGTTTCATGCCCACGTGTGTAGCTTTTGTTATGATTCCATGAAGTTTGAGAACGGCGAGGAAAGGAATTTCCCGTCGGTCTCTACACACACACACACACACACACACACACACACACACACACATATATAATATATATATATATATATATATATAAGAACATAGGCTGTGTGGCGTTGGCTTCCGAGGTCATATATATATATATATATATATCTGTTAACCCTAACGTCTGTGGCCTTGGGCGGTTCGAAGTTGACGGGGGTTCTGGTTAGGTGGCAGCAACGGATTTGCTACTCTGGAGTATCTGGTACCGTATAGGGAATCGCAGAAGTTTCTCTTATACTACTCTCCGATTTCTTCTTGGAGTAGATCGGAGGATTCTGTGGAGCTTACTAAATTCTCTGAAGGTTCCCCGATTCTTGTAACGTATCGGGAAATTATTTTCTCTATTTAAAACTAAGTTCTCTGAAGAAAGCAAGGCTCGAAGGAGAAGATAAAGATATTCTCTTACTGTAGTTTACTGCTAAAATATTACAGTTAATGCTCAGTCTCTAATTAGATCAGTCAATCAGAATGAACAGTGGAGAAATTTTATGGGTTTATATATTGAAAATTTTAATGACATCATTATTATTTAATGCTGATCTGTTTTTGTTTTTTATTCTCAATAGGCTGATTTATTTTGCAAAATATTTAAAGATATGGTAAATATTTTAGCTGTAGCAATGTCTAGACTGATAAGCAAGATATTTGAAGATGAAGCCATATTTTTGTTTTAAACCACATATTGACAGATCTGATGTTATCATGATCTGCCGAGTTAACTAAAAATGGGAATTGAAATATGCATTTTAGTATGAATTACAATTAAACATGCATATGAGCAAAAATTAAATGCTTAAGATTTAAAATTAAACGTTAAGCAAGACATGACTTCATCTTTTACAACGAAGAGAGAATGCATACAGAAAATGAACATTGCAGAATTTAACAAGATTACATTATTAAGCTAAATCTAAAAAATTATTAAGTAATTTAGAAAGAAATGATTCACCAATTATTCAGCAAAAATAAAATAGCAAATAAAAAATTTATCCAAACTCGTGTCAGCGTTATGCGAATTTAGACTCTATACGTCAAAATGAATATATGAATGTAAATATATAAGAATATAAGGATTATATGAATATAAGGATTATATAAATATAAGGATTATATAAATATACAAATTATATAAATATACAAATTATACGAATGAATATAGGAATTATTCAGTGTTCATTTATATATACATATATATATATATATATATGAAAGAAAAGGAGAGAGAGAGAGAGAGAGAGAGAGAGAGAAGAGAGAGAATGGAAATTCCTTTCTTCACCTCCGCAAACATCCGGGAATCATCAGAAACCGAAAAACACGCGTGATTTTCAAGGAGAAAGAGAAACAAAAGGATGTTTGTCTTCTCCCAAAAGGCCCGCGAAAAGTTAGCGTCTTCCAAGCCTATATAAACCAGGATTCACTAAACTCGCTCTCACTTTGGTCGTTACTCCTCCTTGTAAATCTCCTCTTTCACGTAGCGCCATTCGACCTCAGCCGGCAGTGCCTCAAGCAACACCTCAACAATACACGAAACGAATCAACACTTGAGGCGACCTACAGTTTCATCTCGCCGGAAGCAAACATCACTCTACCGGCGTCATCCTTCTGACCCTGGCTTCACTTATCATTCACCACAATTCGATCGGCGCCCGTTCAACAAGTATCTCAACAGGCCCTCAGGACATCCTCCTGCCGGTAGGCCAACACGTCTTCAGAGTTATCTACGGCGAAACGCAATACGGTCAAACTTCACGTAGGCCCTCGTCAGTCTTCAGAGTTATCCACGTCGAAACGTGGACGGTAAACCTTCACGTACGTTTCTTCAGTCTCCAGAGTTATCCACGTCGAAATCGCAGGTCGGTAAGCCTTTTGTCAGCCCTCATTCGGCCTACAGTGTTTTGTTACGTCGTGCTAGACTATCCAGGACTTAAAGGTGAAAAGTCCACAAACTCAGCCTAATCGCGTAGGCCTCAACAATGAATAATAGTGCAATGTCTCTCCCTGCTAATATTGAGAATGTAACTGGGGCTGAGAATATAGTTAAATTATGGAAGGAACACTACAGCGAGTTATTCAACTCTCTACATAAAAGCAATATTGATTGTGATGCTATCTAATAGTCCGGATATAAGAGTTCATGTATTTGAGACTAAACAGGCCATAAAATGTGTAGATTGTAACAAATCATGTGATATTGATGGTATTTCTGCTGAACATTTGAAATTTAGTAGTGAGAGATTAGTGCCTCTGTTAGCTTTGAGCTTTACAGGTTTACTGCTACATGGTGTTTTGCTGGATACAGTGTTATCCGTTGTTTTGGTGCCAGTACTAAAAGATAAAAAGGGTAAAATCAATAGTAAAGATAACTATGTATAGGCCAAGAGCATTGGTCAGTATTATGTCTAAGGTGTTTGAATATATACTCATCAATATACTTGAATGTTACCTGTATACTAGTGATAACCAATTTGCAGTGGCGTAGCGAGGGTTCGTGGCGCCCCGGGACAAGGGTAGAGAATGGCGCTCCCCTCTCGAGGGCTTCCGATTGAGGCGCTTCCCGCTGTTCCTGACGCGACCTCACTGCGGTGGGAGAGGCGTTTGTGTATAATAATAAATAATATATATATATATATATATATATATATATATATATATATATGTTATATAATGATCACACCTTTGTGTCCATTGAGTAGCAGAGGACGCTCGACCTTATAGACACGAGTCCAATGCGCATGCGTGAGTATTAAGGTTATATAAGTCTGGGACTATGCGCGCCCAGGACGATTCGATTACTTAAACTTAGCCGTGCTGTACGCATATCCCGTCGCCGAAAGGCCGGTTCATTCACTCCCATTTATCACCAATAAACTTGTAGTACGCTCTCACTCATCATTCACCCACACGGCTTACTTTAGTATCAAAGCCATTCTGATACCCAGTGATATAAACGGGCACCGAGATACTCCCTTCAGTCAAAGAAAGAAAAGAACCCACGAGGAGTCGCCAACGTCAAGTCCGACCCAATTATAAAATATTGGTTTCAGAAGTGCAGGCGTCTGCATTGACACCACGACACCACGGTCCCTGATATCGGGACCCTAATATATATATATATATATATATATATATATATATATCAGCAAACAACCACAGGGAAAAGGAAACACAAAGTCCGAGCGCTTTCGTGATATATTCACATTATCAAGGAGGAACAGAAAATATTTTCTGTTCCTCCTTGATAATGTGAATATATCACGAAAGCGCTCGGACTTTGTGTTTCCTTTTCCCTGTGGTTGTTTGCTGATTAATAAGGTCACGTGTTATTTTGTGATTTTAGTGCATATATATATATATATATATATATATATATATATATATATATATATATCGTTTCTTTACCCCTTTCATTCCTTTTTACTACGCATAGTATTGTAATGTTGCTCAATTCTGAATAACAGCTCTCGGTTTTTCCATTTTGGTTAAAAACAGCTTTTATTTAACACTGACCGATGTCTGTATCCCAATGATAATAATCCCACTGAATGAATGTGTTCCACGGTTCTAATATTTATATTATTATTATTATTATTGTTAATATTATTATTATTAATATTATTATTATTATTATTATTATTATTATTATTGTTGTTCATGTTGTTGCAGGTTACAATATGGACCCTCTCTGAGGAACGTTACATAGGGTTTGGTAACTGAGTCTGTTTTCAATTTTCATACTACAAATCTAGGAATCGACGGTAGGAGAGATACGTGAGAAGGCTCTCAATGTAAACTGGAATGTTTCTGAAACGTTGAAATTGCAAGTAGATTCATTTTAAATTATTAAACGCCCAATTTAAAAACGAAATTAAAATTGTAAAGCTTTACATTTAGTAAAAGTCTTACATTAAAATTCACAACTTTAAAATTATAAAAACTTTTTAATCCTTTCATACCGTATGGCAACATATGTGAATGTTAACTTGCATGGTATCTTCAGCCCTGTAAAACAGTAATTTCGAGACGAGTTTTGCACTAATTTTTTTTTAAACCATTAAGTATGCTTCAGGTATGAAAGGGTTAATTAACTTGAAACGAGAAATAACTAGCTGAAAATTTTAAACTATAATAAAATTTAGTACCACCATGCACATGATCACTATTTTAACAGCAACGCAAATTCACATTTAATGCAAAAATCACACACATTATCGTCGCTTTGGACAACTATACATTCCATTAGTTCATATACAGTTATCTTTGCACTCATCTCACATTCGGGGATGACTTTCCATTAAGCTAAATTCACATTTAGTGCTAGAAACGCAAGCATTAGTAATACTATACAGGGTGGTCCAAAAGTCCCTATCTATTTTGCTGAAATAATTATATTTCTATTTTATTTTCTACAGGCCATAGATAATGATAGATGTACACGAACTTGTGGTGGTAGTAACACTACGTATCCAAGGGAAGAAGTGCAAAGAAATTCGAGAAAAATTCGAAAGAAGACTTCACAAACCAGGACCTACAGACAAAGCAATTCGCGAGCTGGTTAATAAATCTGTTCATGATGGGGCAAGATCTGTATGTCCAGGTACCTCTCAAGAAACTGTCGAATTGGTAAGAGATGCCTTTGAAACAAATCCTAGAATGTCAACTCGCACAGCATTACGTAGACTGAGCATACCAAGAACGACTGTTCTAAAGATTTTAAAATAAACTTCAAAAAAGAAAAGTTACCATATTCAAGCGCTACATGAGTTACACGAAGAGGATTATCCAAGACAAGCCGCCATGTGCACAGAAATGATTGAAAAAAAATTATACCGAAAACTTATTAAACCACATTCTCTTCAGCGATGAGGCGACATTCCACACATGCGAAAGGGTTACTCGACAAAAATGCTGTATCTGGGCTAGTAAAAATCAACTAAGTTCTACGAATAGAAGAGAGATTCTCCTAAAGTTAGTGTTTGGTTGGGTATGACAAGATCGAAGATTTACGTACCTTTTTTCTTTGTAGAAGCTACGGTAACGGCCAATTTATCTTGACATGCTTCAACAGTTTCTTGAACCCCATTCGTTCAGATGGCATTTTCGACACTGTTGTCTTTCAACAAGATGGAGCTCCATGTCACTATGCAAACATCGTTCGGGCGTACCTTGATTAGCTCTAATCAAATCGCTGGATTGGACGTGGTGTAAACAGGCCCTAGGCACACGATTTCCGGATTTAACACCATTAGACTTCTTTGCGTGGGCTTTATAAAGTCTGAGGTTTACCAAACAAGAGTTACAGACCTGAGGGTTCTGCGAACCCACATTGTCGTGGCAGTCGCTAAAATAACCCCAGAAATGCTTGAGAATGTGTTCCGCAATGCAGTGGACAGATTTGAGATTTGCAAAGACACTGATGGTGTTCACGTCGAATCTTAGACCTAAGCTTGATGAATAAATATACATCTAATAATTATGTTACTACATTTTTATCCTAAAATACAATTATTTCAGCAAAATAAATAAGGACTTTTGGACCATCCTATACATAACACAAGCAAATCCTAAGAATTAATGATCCTTTCAATTTATAGGGCTCCTTATATTCAATATACAACGCTGTTAGTTCATTTAGGGCTATTGTTGTAGCTATTTTGTAGTCAGGGGTAATGTTTTCGTATGACTTAAACTTTGAACATATAGCTTCAAAAGTGTGTTCAAATACACGTTCAGTTATTACTGCTTTATCATGAAAAGTTAATATATACTCAACACACTTTAACTGCGTGTTTACCTTCTTTTCAGCAGTCTTTTCAATTGACAATCGTTCAGGTCTCATAATGATTGGTAAGAAGATTTTGTAAATCGTTACAGCAGCTACCCCTGATGAAGAGGTAGAACTCTTGAGGGTGCACGGTGAATGAGGAGGAGGGCGTTTAGTGCTTGGTGCCTGCGTTCCAAAACAAATGGCACTTCTCCGGAATGTTGCTATTAAATAATCCTTAAGCTATTGCTTTATTGCTCTCTACGCTTTCCAAAGTTGTCAATTAAAAACGCATGTTCTAGAACGGTACGAAAGTTTTCATATCAATTCGTGTAATTATTATGTGTCTCAAGTTGAGGTGAGTCGCTATTTGAAACTGTCTTTTGAAGGTGAAATGATAACACGTAAGCACTAGTCCACTGTTACTGTTCGAACTAGCCTTCCACCACAAACGTATATCAACGGAAGGCTGCATTGTCTCAGGGTTCAGCTTCAACATGCAAATAACACTACGCGTAATACAATCCCTGATCGTTACTTTTGAAACATTCACGGGGCTGTGAATAATGACCACTTCTCTGTTAAGATTTATAACACATCCTCCACATTCAATTAAAGCTCATTATGTTTCTCCGATCCTATACGATCATAATTTGTCTCGAGTGCGTAACTAATCGCCCCATTGCTACGTCCAAATACCGTCACTGATTTAAAAATACTCAAAGCGAAGGCAATGTTAGAAAAGAAAATCTAGAAGAGGAAGAGCCATCATTATCCCAAAGCGATACAATGACTAGGCTGATTAATGTAGCATTGCTTGTATATATTAGGTTATCCATATCCATCTCATAATTGTAAGGTTAGTGAAAAATTATCATTTATTTTAGAGCTAACTTTTTTCGGCTCTTATCGCATCATTTTTTTTTTTAGATGCTAGTAGCGTCCTTTCTACTATTTTATTGAAAGTGGTACTGATAGGGCGTGGTCTTATAGAGCAGTTTCTTGCAAATCAGTTTGGTACTCTAGATACGGGGTTGTTGCACCGTTCAATGGTGCAGGTTATGTTGTTGTTGCAAGGTTTAGAAAGAAGACCATAAACAGCTATAGATCGACCAGAAAGGAAATAAAAAATGAAGGCATTGATAGAAGAATAGAAACCGAAGGAGGGCAGTTTGGAGATCAAAAGCTTTCGATATGTCTAGCGCAATAGAAAAGGTTTCACCGAAATCCCGAAAGGAACATGACTAAGAGTCAGAGAGATATGCAAGAAGATCGCCAGTAGAGCGTCCCTTGCGGAACCCATATTGACGCCTGAAAGAAGATTGTGAGAAGAGAGGTATTTAAGAATCTTTCTATTAAGGATAGATTGAAAAACTTTAGAAAGGCAAGAAATTAAAGTAATTGAACGATAGTTGGAGGGTTGAGAGCAGTCACCCTTCTTTGGGACAGACTGAATGAAAGCGCACTTCCATCAGGAAAGGAAAGTACCAGATGAAAGACAAAGACGAAAGAGTTTGCCTAGGCAGGGTGTCATCACAGAAGCACAGTTTTTGAGAACAGGAGGAACACCTTCAGGACCGTACCTTCCTAGAGTTGAGTCCAGATAAGGCAGAAAAAAACATCTTTGGAAGAGATTCTAATTTCAGACATAAAATCAGAGGGAGGAGCAGAATGAGGAACAACACCGGAATCGTTCAGGTTCGAGTTGGAGGCGAAAGTTTGAGCGAGGAGTTCAGCTTTGTCATGAGAAAGAGACGGCAACTCAAGGGCGGATTTTTATGGGAAGCGATCACCCCTTCCAAACCATGAGGCCTCTAAACCTTAAAGGTAAAGAAAGTGAAAGAAAGGAGGTCAGAAATATAAAGAAGAGACAATACAAAATTAATATATAAAGGAATGGTCTCTCTGAATGTGTACACTGCGTGTAGAATGGTGGACTCAGTTTGTTGATACCACTCGCCACCACTGTTGTCAGCTGGGAAAAAAATGGCCAAGGCTTAACGTGAAAAATAAGCGAATCAGAATTTTAGTGTTACGTTTGGTACTTTAATAAAGTTGTAGGTGTACCCCTTTCGTGGTTATTTTCAAGCAATGTGCCAGTTCCCTACCAATGTATTGTAATCTCAGGTTCTGGAGGGTGACAGCCGCCCCCAAAATTGTGCTCTGGATCCGCCCCTGCGGCACCTGAGCCATCGAAATGGAAATGGGGAGGGAAAGAAGAGTAAAGTTGTTCGGGAGGTTCTTACTGTAGGTAGATGCAAGACAGAGCGAGAAGAATTAGAATTGGATAGGTTTTCACAATTTTGTCTGATGAAGGAATTTTTGGCGAGTCGAAGAACAGATTTTGCAGATTCCGGGCAGAAATATAACCTGAGTGAGAGTCAAGAGTCGGATGGCGACGGTGCCTTCTGAAAGACTCCTCTCTGTTACGGTTAGCGTTAGAACAAGTAAAGTTAAACCAAGGTTTTTTTTTGCATTAGAAGTAGGAATAAAATATGGAATGTACGCCTCTATGCCCGAGAGAATCACCTCCGTGATGCACTCAACACACTCAGAAGGGCTCCGGCCATGGAAACAGTAATCATTCCATGGGGAATCATAGAAGTACTGCCTAAGGGCCTTCCAGTCAGCGGCGGCAAAGTGCCAAATGCATCTCCTCTTGGGAGGATCCAAAACCCGAATTGGAGCGATAGGATAAGAAGCAGATATAAGATTGTGGTCGGAGGAGCCCAACGGAGAAAAAGTTTGGCAGAGTAAGAAGAAGGATGAGAGGTGAGAAATAAATCCAGAATGTTAGGATTCCCAGTATCGGCAGCAGGGGAGCCAGAAATGGAGACATTTATGATCCCCTCCGCAAAGGACTTCGTAGCTCTTGCAGTTATTGTCATTTTTTTTATTTTAAAAAGATTATGTAGCATGTAAGATGTATGTATGTGTAGTGAAGAATAGGGAAAGAATTGTGTGTTTGAGATCATGGTGTACTGCTTACAAGGTAGATGAAACATGGAAAAAGATCAGCTTAGGAGGACAGGAGAAATGGGAGTTCCAGCTCTTCCTGTTTTCTGTCTAACGGTTAACCCGGTACTTCCCTGGTCGATTGGTGTCTCCAATCTCCTCCATCCACTTAACTTGGATGAGTCAATGAACAGTCGCCATTCTTCTGGTTTATGTTCATAACGCCATTTTCAATCCGTTTACATTGTTACGATAACACAGATTTCCACTCAAGGAAAAAAAAATTGGTCAAATCGTTTTGACGGTTACGGAACACAGAAATGTTAATGCTTTTTACCAACAGATTCCACCCTTAGAGTCTAGAACCTAATTAGCTCTGCTTGACTCTTAGATAAGCTTAAGTTCCTAACGAGGTCATTTAGCTCGCCTTGTGTAATTGAGGCTCTCTTGACTCAAGTGGTTGAAAATCTGGATCCATGTCTTGTTCCAATTCCATAGGCTCATCTACGGTAGTTTCATCTTCTAAGGTGGCTCTAAGGTCTCTGGCCGCTCTGTAATAGGAAGACTTTCACCGTGTGGCACCAGTCTTATTGTCGATGGAAGATTTGGATATTCAATCGATTTTTCGCTTTTAGAAGAAAATCCAAGGTAAATGTTCAAATTAACTCCAAACTGCTTTAAACGACAAAGTTACTACAAGATTCTTCATATATTTTTAACGAAATGTTATTAAATATAATATGAGCGTAAATAACAAATAAGATCCGTAAGTATTAATAAGTTTGTGAAATTTTCTGAAATTATTATTTTGTGGCGCCATCATAATGACGTCGGAAATGGAAATGGAGGGATATTAAACATAATGTCTCTAAATTTTGGCGACGGAAGAAGCATTTCTTGCCCTACTTAGCGAGATATCTGTTCTGTCTCAAGTATCCCGATCCTGCTGAAAGGTTGCACACTTTCCTAATTGTTGCAGCTAAACTACCCACCTCACTAACAGGTAAGTTACATGATGGAGGTTAGATTAGGTTTGGTTTGGTTTAATTTCCATAAATTATGCATCCATTGGATTAATTTTTATATCAGAAACACATTTCTGGTAGTCTGATGTTGCGCAAATGCCGTAAAACTAAAATCATGCATAACTAATAGTTTTGGGACATTTGCGCAACCTCAGACTATCCGAAATGCGTCTCTCATATAAAAACGAATCTATGAATGCAAGTTATAGAAATTGAACAGTTTGGAGTTATTCTAAACAATTACCAAATCTAGAAACATTCGTTAAATAAATGTAACAGTGTGTGATGTGATCTCTCTCTGCCCTCTTTAAACCATGGGGACAGTAAATTGCATAGATCGGCGAGTAAATTTTAGCCATGCCCTGAGATTTACTGCGCAAATTGTACGACAAATGTGAAGAACCCAGTTTTTGTCTTGGTCCCCTATTTTACATCCGAAATAGAGTTCGTATGTTTTCTTTAATGAGAGGAGTGATATTCTTTTGAAATTTGGGAGTGGACTCAGCATACGTAACAGAAAGTATCAGGATTGTTAGCACATTTGCGAGATATAATGGCTTTTTAGAGCTTTCAACACACAACAGCGTTGAATGACAACTAACAAACGACTAACGACAGTGTTTTTTCAGACAACGCAGTGCAGCGGTCACTATTGCTTCATCCTGCTAGCACGGTTGCTAGATTGTTCGATTTTAGCGTCCAATGAATTTTAATTTTTAAGCAGCTCAAAAACTGAAAAGTAATAAGTCTAATATGGAATATTACGATGAAGTTGCTATTTAAAAAAAAGTTACAAATACTGAAGCTGATAATAATGAAAACAGCGCATGACATAGAAATTTAAAGTTTATTTCTGTAATCAGCGTTAAAAAATCTATAGGAATCACATAATCTCGTTGAGGAAACCAAATCATTGTTGACCAGTGTTATCAAATAAAATCCGAAATGTTTTGCTGCTCTTTTGAATATAGAATTTGTTGTAATCACTCTATAATAACACATTTTAGATGTATGTAGGCGTATTTCAATGTAATGATTAATTGGCAACTAGTACTGAATGACTCATTCCACTTGAGTGCAAGTTCGGAGGCACTCAGGCGAGGGTGTTGCCAATTACTTGGCTCATATACGTTTTTATACGTAAAAATAAAAGAAGTAAAAGTAAATATTACTTAATTAAAAATCGGACCGTATATAAACTGTGCTATCGTAAATAAAATATTAAATTATAATTTTTTTTATACCCAAACGCCTCTCCCACCGCAGTGAGGTCGCGTCAGGAACAGGCAGGAAGCGCCTCAATCACTCACATTCACTTCATCAGCTGTCATGACAATAATGCACCTGCCTCAGGGCAACAATTCCACAGCCCAGCCCCGTAGACTACTCCACGGTTTACCCAAACAGCTTCATACACCTTGAGGCGAACATTGCCAACTTGTCGCCCCCCATATATCACATCGCTCCACTTTTTTCTATCCAGCGCGCGTCTTTCACCCTCCCAGACGTCCAGGTTACGCTGACCCAAAGCTTCCTTCGCCCCATCCCTCCATTTCCTCCTCAGTCTACCCCTCCCCTTTTCCCCCTCAGCCTCTGACACGTAAATCCTCTTTACCATCTTCTCGTCACTCATCTTCTCCATATGCCCAAACCATTTTAACATCTCCTCATCTGTTCTCTCCGCAAGACTCATTCGACTCCCACACCTCTCACGGATAAGCGTTTCTCACATGATCAATCCACTTCACCCCACAGATCGTCCTCAAGCATTTCATTTCCAGTACATCCACCCTTTTCCTTTCATTCGCATTCGCCACCCAAGACTCACATCCATACAACACTGCTGGGACTAGTATACCTTCTGTTAAAAAAAAGTTGATGTGTAGAAATAACCACATATATTTCCAAATAAAATATAAACAAAACAAATATTTGTCACAAAATAAATTTAGAATAAAAAATAATAACCCTTGTTTCTAACCAACCAACTAGTGAAGTTGGGTTTCCCTAATTAACAAAAAGAAGAAAGAAAAAAAAGTGTTTTTGAGACTGAAGAACTCAGCTCTTTGTTAAACATCTAAAAATTTTGACTGCTGAATCAAGTGGGCTAGTTTTTTTTCTAAAAAATACTTGTAGTTCCCCATCTAACCGGGCAACTTAAAGTCAACCTTTAAATCTTAATATTAACCACTGCAATTAAACTAAAAACTAAAACCCTGTTTAATTAAATAGTGGCCTACCAGAACTAGGTGTAAGTAGCTTAATCAAAATATTTAACTAATGTAAGAGATTGAAACTAGGTACCTAGAAGAAACTCGAACCGGGCTACAACAGCCCTAACTAAATAATTAAATGGCTGGAATAGCCCCTATTAAAACTTAAGGGCAATATAGCCCTAACCTAACTTAAGTAAAACCTTCAAAACATTAAACCTTTAAAAACAAAAACTTAAGGGCAATACAGCCCTAGCCTAACTTAAACTGCGAAGCCTAGGTCTGGGAAATAGCCCCTATGAATAAATAACTTAACAGTGTGCTAAATAGTGACTTAACAAATAAAAATTAAAATCTGGAACCTAAATGAAACTTATGGACTAGTTAGAAACAGAAAGGGTAACGTTCAACTGGCAACTCCATTTGTGATAAGTCTAAATTAATTTTAATGAATTTAGCTTGACCATAGTTAGTAATTTGGTTGCCGACAAATTTTAACCTTAAAACCACTGCAACCTACAGTGAAAAAGTCTGTGGATCTTTTCCGTTTGACTGCCGCCATTGAAACATAAGAGGTGAGTGCCCCCAGCCTTCTTTACTTAACCTTATAAGGCTAACTAACGAAAATATCACGACCTAACCTAACCAATCGTTAGGTCAACTGTACGACCTTGACGATTGGTTAGGTTAGGTCGTGATATTGATATTTTTGTTAGTTAGCCTTATAAAGCTAACTAAAGAAGGCTGGAGGCCCTGATCTTCAGATGATCCCCTTATTAAAACTTAAAAATTAAGCATGGATCTTGAAAGTAATTAAAATTGTTTATAAGAAACAAAATTTGAAGGGGAAATTAAGAAAAGCTTTTTTATAAAGTAACTTATTTTGTATCATCAAGACATTTCAGTTAAAATACAAAATACAAAAAGTTTAATTGTTTCAATGGCGGCAGTCAAACGGAAAAGATCCAAGTCTGTAGCTATGTTGACAGTGTATAAATGGGCCATTATTATTTCTATAATTACTGTGCCTATTTAAAGTAAACTTAGCCTTAATATTGCACCTAAATAAAAATAATCTCTCTCAAAAAATAATATTTCAATAATTTTTCAATATGGCGCCCTCGGGTGGGCAGTCGAGAAGTTGGTTACCCTTTTTTGTTTTATTTCTGGTACAATAGTTTTTAAATCCAATGAATTAAATTTTTTACAAAGTCTAAAAATTTTATTGTAGATATCATTGATAATATCATTTATAATATTAAACCTAAAAAATGGGTAATAAAACTGAAGCCACTCCAGAAAAAAGTATGGAGACAGTATCATCATGGTTGGGAAGTGATGTGGATGCGCTTGAAACTAGTAAATTGGTAAAAAAGAGGGGAGCAATCAGAGCCTCAGCTACTAAACTTTTAGCTATAATCAAAGAAAAATTGGATGATTGGACTGAGGAACAAAAAAATTCATATGCTCGGCTTTTGTCCTCACAACTGGACAAGTTACAAAATTTAGGTAAGGAAATCCTTAATGTTTGTTTGTTCCGAAGGCTTCTCAGAGGTTAAACAAGAGAAACTAGATGAAAAAAACATTTATTACCAAATTGAAATACATCAGATGGTACAAGCATTAACAACTAAAAAAAGAAAACAATGCCGAAGCCAAACCTAGACCAAGAATAGGTACTAAAATTCCTGAGCTTCAAATATTACCATTTGATGGAAAGCCCTCTAAATTTCAAAACTTTAAGACCTCATTCAGAAACATTTATGATAACATAGGTCTTTCTGAACAAGAGAAATTTGCCTACCTAAAACAACATTTGAGTGGAAACCCTGCCATTCAAATAAACTGCATGCAAGAGAGTAAAACATCTTATGAAGAAGCATGGCAACAGTTGGAGAGCTGTTATGCAACACCAGGCCAAATTAAATTCTCCATAATAAAATCACTTTTTTAACCAAATCCAAAATAACCAAAGATTTTAAATCACTCCATGACTTTCAAGCAGATATGCACTCTACCATAAATTTAATGCAAACTCAAAAATTAGAATTATAAGATATACTGTGGGGCCGCGCAGTTAATTTTCCGCATTTATATTATTTTTATATTAGTTACCGACAAACCAATTTTGCGCGTACCAAATTGTATATATTTTATCATTGTGTAATTTTAAGAATCATATATAATCTTTATAAATAAGTATTGTACATTAGGGCTGATCGAAAATGAGGTTTTTAAACGTTTTTTCGAAATTCAAATATGGCTAGTGCGGAAAATATGTGGGTGCTATAGATAATGACTCTGCATAAATATTAGTCCTGCGAAATTATATCTTCAGGTGCCACAAAACCGTCGAAAAAAGTGAAATATAATGATTTTCTTATATTCTGCATTAGTACAATAACTGAAACTTACTTGTTATTATTATATTAAGTGTTCCAATTACCAAAATAGTTACTGAATTACGCAGCTCTTAGTTTATTTAGATCAATGTTCTTTTGATTAATGATCTAAATAATCCAGAACTCACCACGAGGAGGTGGCTGCGTGTCGAGCTCCACCCATGCCCTCCCAACCACCCATCCTTGCGCATGTTTTTTTCTATTAACGTTTTATTTAAACTTTATATTCAGCTTTACTTTCGAATGATGGCATTTTTTTACGTGACTGAAGTGTTGATCTTATGAAGCCATCTCGCGCGTTCAATCCAAATACTTTTGATGATGCTTCAGTCACTAATTTTACCATTCTTTCTACTACTTGTGTATGACAAGGGAATTTCTCGAATGGAGGGGTACTCTTGTTTTCTATGAATTCTTCAATCTCATTTTCTGTCAGGTGTCTTGTCACAGGTGGTTCAGTGACAATGCATTTTTGCCAATTAATTAAATCAGTATAATCAGTAGCTTCAAATTGAATAACAGGTACTGTGAAACGCCTCACAACTTTTTCCTTGTTTGTTTGCCTTGCTTTCTTTATTCGCCTCCACGCTAATTCTCTTATGGCGCTGCGGTCATCATGAATCATTGATGCTAGAATATTTTCTGGATTTGCAAAAAATGCATTTCTTTGTATGACAGGGTTTACAATATCCTTTACTTCGTCATTCAGTGTTCTTGTTAGTTCAATAGTTTTGAAAACATGTTTTGAGCCATTGACAAAAGATGACACTTGGCTTAATAGAAAACCACATTGGTCGGTGCTAAGATCTTCACAGTCTACAGTTGGTTCCTCAGCATCAATCCTTTCAAACTCGACAATAGGAAGACTCTCACAGTTCTCTAATTCCCTGCCAATAGGACCGGTGAATCCGCGGGGGCCAGATGTTTTTCCATCCAGCTTTGCAACTAAATGGCGTAATGGCAATTCATTGGCATGGAGCTGGCACACTAAATGTTGAACTGGCTTCTTCAGCTTCAATTCTATAAGCCTTATAACGCCTCCCTTTTCTCCAGTGTTGACTGCTGCACCATCGCATCCAATGGCAACAAGGTTTTCCAGGTTCATGTCATTATTTCCAATATACTCAAACATTCCTTTACATATTTCTTCAGCTGATCCAGAATTCACAGAATAATGGCCCAAATAATCTGAACCAGGTTCTCTCACTAAAGTGATATGTTCTTCTGTTACCTTCTTCTGATATACTTTGGACTCTTTTTTTTCTTGGAAGAGTGTAGAATCTTTTCGACCATCAAAATAGATTCCTCTGATTGGGACCTGATTTTGATCTTTCATAATTTCTGATCTCTTCTTTTGTCTTTCTCTTCTGATTTTACTCCTATCCACTACTTCAGATGTATTGTCAATAGAAACTTCTCCAATATCTTGCAATACTGCACTAACAATGAATGCTGCAGCTCGATCTGAAACTGCAGTCCTGTCACAAGCAGTAGCCACTGAAGGTAGATTTGTAGTTTTCCTTTTCTTGAATAATTGTTCTTCAGGTTGTTCGAGCTTTCTCTTCGAGCTAACTGGCTCTGGAAATGTATCGTCTGATATTTCGCCAGATTCACTTTCACTATTTGATGTCGATGATGATAATTCAACATTTGTATCCTGCAATTTCTCCTGTGAAGATTCTTTGGTGAGCCTCACAGCTTCTTTTTGCTTTCTTAGCAACGTAGATGCTTTTTTCTTTGAGAGTGTAATATGTACTCTATCAATAAACAGTTTTCTTTCACTCCTTTGATCTAAGAGGAACGTCACTTCTTCCTTTGGAACCGTTTTTTCTTTGGGACAAGACATTGTGTTAGTACTTTGCACTTGCACGCTGCAATGTCAAAAAGTTTCGTGTGTGCTTCTTTTTTGAACATATCAATCTTTGCTTTGTAAGCTTCAGAATTTTTTCTGCTTTGGTTCTCTAATTCCCTGCCAATAGGACCGGTGAATCCGCGGGGGCCAGATGTTTTTCCATCCAGCTTTGCAACTAAATGGCGTAATGGCAATTCATTGGCATGGAGCTGGCACACTAAATGTTGAACTGGCTTCTTCAGCTTCAATTCTATAAGCCTTATAACGCCTCCCTTTTCTCCAGTGTTGACTGCTGCACCATCGCATCCAATGGCAACAAGGTTTTCCAGGTTCATGTCATTATTTCCAATATACTCAAACATTCCTTTACATATTTCTTCAGCTGATCCAGAATTCACAGAATAATGGCCCAAATAATCTGAACCAGGTTCTCTCACTAAAGTGATATGTTCTTCTGTTACCTTCTTCTGATATACTTTGGACTCTTTTTTTTCTTGGAAGAGTGTAGAATCTTTTCGACCATCAAAATAGATTCCTCTGATTGGGACCTGATTTTGATCTTTCATAATTTCTGATCTCTTCTTTTGTCTTTCTCTTCTGATTTTACTCCTATCCACTACTTCAGATGTATTGTCAATAGAAACTTCTCCAATATCTTGCAATACTGCACTAACAATGAATGCTGCAGCTCGATCTGAAACTGCAGTCCTGTCACAAGCAGTAGCCACTGAAGGTAGATTTGTAGTTTTCCTTTTCACGATACTTTTCGTGGTAGCTTCTGAACATTGTTTCAATTCGCCTGTCTGACAGAATTGGGACGGAAGCACTTTCCCAAATTGTTTTCAATTTATCAACAACTTGTTCTAATATTTGAGATATTGAAGGATCTTTATTAGTATTCTGTTTCAAATCGTTTCTTACAAACAAGTAATATTTAAAAACTCCTTCGTATGTAGGAAGATTCCTGTGCCACAAATCTTCCCCCATACCAAACATGGGGCACTCAGTTGAGGCCCTGGTTGATTTTGCACAAACTCGAGACATTTTGAAAGTATACAAATCTGAAAAAGAAAGAGCTAATATCAATTATACGTTAATTTCAGTTAATAGTACATGGCAAACTTAGGGCAACACAATACAGAAATGCAAAATATATAAGAAATATAGTTTAGACTATCTGAGTAACGCCAACAACAGAACACCCACCTGCTACGAGAGCGACAGCTACACTGAACCGAGGTACTCACGTGACAGCTGAGTGAGCTGACTATAGAAAACTGTTTTTAGAGAATAGAAACTTTTTTTAAAGGTTGACTGAGCTATTTTTATACAAGTGTGAATAAATTCTTGTCTATTGTGCATCGTGGACTCTTCTGTAATTATTGGTTAAAATCTGCTTTTTTCAATTTTTTTCAATATTGAAGGTCATTGTGGCACCTGAAGATATTAATGTTATGATTTTAAATTTATACCAGCTTATTTCCTCACTACTCCACACATTTTCCACACTAGCCAATTTGAAAAGTCGAAAAATGAGTTTTTCACTCCGCCCTATTGTACATAAATTTATATATATATATATTTAATTAATTCAGCTGTATATAGAATAACAAAATCTTCTGTAAAATAACCTCAGCCAACCAAGAACTCAATAAACTCTGAAAACGACCGGCTTTTCCTTCAAGACGCCAACCCCCCAAACGACAGGGAGAGAAGAGGACACGAGAGGCCCCTAAAAGAGATACCCAACAAAGCGATAGCTTGCCTCTCGTATCCTTCATTCTTCCCGGCAACTACAAGTAGCACCAAGAAGGAACCAGCTACAATTGGTGACCCCGGAGTGACCCGAAGCAGCCAGCGGAAGCAGCATCCTTCAGTCGCCGGGCGGAACAAACCGAAGCCACGCCTCTTCGCCGCCCACCCGTAGTAGCCGGTCGGAACCAAAGCAGCAGCAGACCCGAATTACATTCCCGCAAGATGGAATCTGTTGAATCAGGAGTGCACCATGTCACCATCAAGCCACCCACGTTCTCTGAAGCGTCGGCCGCAGGATGGTTCTCCATCATGGAGGCACAATTCCACATTTCCAGAATAACATCCGAAGAGACCAAATTTTTCCATGTTCTAGCCTCGTTACCCCCCGAAGTCGTCTCACGAATTTCAGCAGCAACTCTCTCCAACAAGTCGTACACCGATTTAAAAGAAGAAATCGTGAGTCATTACGAAAAGACGAAGCCAGAACTCTTCGAACGACTCATCTCCAACACTCCTCTCACTGGAAAGCCCTCCCAATTCCTTCAAGATATCCACCAAACGGCACTGAAGGTGGGCGTCAGCGATGATTTGGTGAAGCATAAATTCATCCAGGCGCTCCCATCCTCAATAGCGCCCGTCGTAGCAGCACAAAAGGAGCTGACGCTAACTCAACTCGGCAAACTAGCCGATGAGTTAATACCGTTCGCTCAACAAAGCTGCTACGCGGCGCCAACGTCAACTCGAGCCAATACAAGCCCAAGAACGAATATCCCCATCGGCCTAAAACCCTTCAGCGAGAATCAGCGGCCGGTGGTGTGCCGCGCGCACCTTTATTATGGCCCCCAAGCAAGGACCTGCAGGCCATGGTGCAAGTGGCCAAATAAAGATGACGCCAAGCTGCTCCCCTCGTCACGCCCAAATTCAAGATCTTCCTCACCATCAAGAGAAACGTCGGAAAACTAGATAAGCAGGCTGTGATTAACGCGACGTCCGGCCTGCCGCTGATCTCAGTCGCAGCTCGCATCGCCAGTCTGAAGGTCAATTTTATCATTGACACAGGAGCGAGCATCTCAATTTTACCACCAACTTGTGTCAATGATTGTCAACTCCACCCAACCGCAGTAAAGATTTCCACCGCAAACGGTCAGCCGCTCGAAATATTCGGAGAAGTAACACTGGACATATCAATTCCTAAATTACGAAGAATATTCAGGTGGCCATTCGTCGTCGCCCAAGTCTCCAGTCCACTTCTCGGCGCCGATTTTCTATCCCATTATGACATCCTTGTGGACTGCAAGCATGGCATTTTGAAGGATAGAGCAACAACTCTTCAAGCCACTACTAAACCTGTGCAATCCAAAGACCTTCACCTCATCAATATTAACCCTACCGACAAATTACCTCAAGAAATCAGGAACCTGCTTGACAAGTACTCCTCACTACTGAAACCAGCTCAACCGCAGAAAGTTTCCACCAACACTGTCAAGCATACCATCGACACTGGCAGCGCACCACCAGTGTTTGCAAGCCCTCGACGTCTTCCACCCGATAAATTATCCTCAGCTAAGGCTACTTTCAACAACTTACTTCAAGATGGAATTATAGAACCCTCAAAATCACCATGGGCCTCACCGTTACACCTCGTTCCGAAGAAGATACCAGGCGAATGGCGGGCGTGTGGTGATTATAGAAGCCTAAACGCTGTCACGAAACCGGACAGATATCCACTTCCTCATATAAGAAGTCTGTCAACATCTCTGCACGGAAAATCATGCTTTAGCAAAATCGATCTAGTCAGAGCATATCACCAAATTCCAGTCCACCCAGAAGATATCGAGAAAACGGCTATAACAACTCCATTTGGTTTATTTCAGTATTTATACATGCCATTTGGTTTAAGAAACGCCCCTGCAACATTTCAACGCTTCATGGATACAATTTTCAGAGGAGTTGACTGCGTATTTGTGTATCTCGACGATATTTTAGTCCATTCAAATAACGCAGTTGACCATTTGAAAGACTTAGAACGCGTATTCAAGATCCTTCAAGAACACAATTTAAGAATTTCCTTAGAAAAATGCATATTTCAGCAATCCAAAATTGAATTTCTGGGTCATGAAGTTTCCCCAGCAGGCATTCGTCCTCCTGTAAACAAAGTCTCCGAAATTCAAGATATTCCCCAACCGCAAGATTACCAAAGCCTCAGAAGATTCCTAGGAATGACGGGATTCTATCGCCATATGATACCCCGTTACGCCGATTTAGTCTCACCTTTAAGTGAAATCGTCAGAACTCAAGTCAAAAGCAAAAGTCTACAGTGGAACGACGAAGCAATTCAAGCCTTTCAAGATGTCAAGGATGCACTACGGAACGCCGTTACGCTTTGTCATCCTCTTCCATCAAGCTCAATCCTTCATTTAGTTACGGACTGCTCACAAATAGCAGCTGGAGCAGTTCTTCATCAAATAATCGACAGCACACCAGTTCCCATCGCCTTCTTTTCCAAGAAATTAACTACAACTCAGCAAGCGTACGCCGCATACGATAGAGAATTACTCGCAGCATACCTAGCCGTCCTGCATTTCCGTCAATTTTTAGAAGGTCGTCAAGTAATACTCTTCACGGATCACAAACCGATGGTTTCTGCCTACAAGAGTCCCTTACGAGCCAAGACAGACCGACAACAACGTCATTGGTCTGCCATCACGGAATACGTATGCGATGTAATACATATCTGTGGATCCGAAAACGTCGTAGCGGACTGCCTTTCACGCAACGTAAACGCAGTACATATCGACGCTTTCGATTTATCAGCAATCGCGGAATCTCAACAAAAAGATCAAGAAACGCAAGAATTTCTCCCACGTCTCAAGCCGTTCCCGTTTCCAGAAAATACAACTTTATATTGCGATACATCCACGCCATATCCCCGTCCTTTTGTTCCCAAGCAGCATCGATCTTCCATCTTCAATCAATTTCATAATATTTCTCATCCAGGCATCAAGCAATCACTTCGTATCATTAAATCAAGATACTTTTGGCCCTCAATGAATAAGGATATTCGAACTTGGTCCCGAAATTGTGAATCATGTCAATCCTCAAAAATTTCTCGCCATACAAAATCAGAAATAACCCCCTTCGATTTACCAAGTTCAAGATTTGAAACGGTACATATCGACATCGTCGGTCCCTTACCGCCAACCACTTTGCCCGGTCAAACATATCCTTCCCCATATAGATATCTCCTAACCTGCATCGATCGTGCCACAAGATGGATAGAAGCATATCCTCTGATTGATACTACAGCCACATCAATAGCACACGCATTTCTCGATGTATGGATTTCAAGATTTGGTGTACCACTGCAAGTCATAACGGACCGCGGATCCCAATTCGAATCCGAACTCTTTAGGGAACTCTCAGCTCTCATCGGATTTCACCGACTAAGAACTTTGTCGTATCGCCCTCAGACCAACGGAATAATTGAAAGATCTCATCGCACCATCAAGACAGCAATCATCGCTCGAAAACAAGATTGGCTCCCCGCTTTACCCATAGTTCTCCTTGGTTTACGCAGTCTCCCCAACGAATCGGGTTATTCACCGTTCACCACCGTCACCGGAACCACCCTATTATGCCCGAGGCCAATGATCGCCAATTCGTCGTCAAAATCCAATTCAAAATTCATCTCCGAATTAGCCAAGAAAATGACGCAAATCGATTTCGCCCAACTCTCTCAAGGAAACATTCACTCAGCCCCCAAATCATTCATTCCATCGGAACTCCACAAATCAAGCCACGTATGGGTACGCATCGACCGCGTTCGAAAACCATTCGAGGCACCATATCAAGGACCTTTCCGTGTTCTCGAACGCCACGATAAGTACTTCGTAATAGAAAAAACTAACGGATCATCAGAAGCCATTTCAATTAATCGTTTAAAACCGGCGTATATAGTTTCAGGTCCCACACAGGTACCGGGCGCACAATCGGACGACATCGGATCGGAGAAAAAGCACGCAAGGAAAAAGGACGATGGAGGACGCACCTCGGAGGTAGCAAATACAGACCTCAGGACGGGCGCGCAGGACAACGCAACAACCGGAAACGAGGCCGACCGAGGATCAACGCGAGCTGGACGAAGGATCCGATTCAAATCAAGACCCGAATATTTCTACTTTTGATATACGTGCTCCGCTTCTCGGGGTGGGCAGTAGTGTGGGGCCGCGCAGTTAATTTTCCGCATATATATTATTTTTATATTAGTTACCGACAAACCAATTTTGCGCGTACCAAATTGTATATATTTTATCATTGTGTAATTTTAAGAATCATATATAATCTTTATAAATAAGTATTGTACATAAATTTATATATATACAGGGCTATTTAAAATGATTCATCCGATTTCAACTGAGAATACTTCCGTACCTATCAACCGTGCATCAACTGGGCATACACTACATGAAAGAGAAAATCTCCGAGTTTTACAAGATCACCGTGAGAGGGCTCCAAAGTCACGTCGTGGCCTAGCCTAGCAACAAACAGTCAGTGTGAAAATGGCGTCCGCACAGCAGAAGGCGTTTTGTGTGTTGCAGTTTTCGAGCTGTAAATCGGTCGCCGAATCTTACACCGTGCGACTTCTTCCTTTCGGGGTAAGTTAAGGATACTGTGTACGTGCCACCGTTGCCCACATCTTTGGATGAGCTCCGAACTCGCATTGTTACTGCCGTAGAGTCAGTGACAACGGACATGCTGGAGCGAGTATGGGAGGAATTCGACTATCGTGTCGACGTTGCTCGTGTAACTAGGGGAAGTCACATAGAGCATTTATGAGGTGAGAGACAAAATTTGGACAGTTTTTCTTTAGGTTGATGTATCACAAATATCACTGTATTTGTAACATTAAAAAATATTCTCATTTGAAATCAGGTGAATCATTTTCAATAGCCCTGTATATTTAATTAATTCAGCTGTATATAGAATAACAAAATCTTCTGTAAAATAACCTCAGCCAACCAAGAACTCAATAAACTCTGAAAACGACCGGCTTTTCCTTCAAGACGCCAACCCCCCAAACGACAGGGAGAGAAGAGGACACGAGAGGCCCCTAAAAGAGATACCCAACAAATTTAAAGAAGCCATTGCCGAAGCTACCAAAACCTTAGCTAATGTTAGTTTTGATCTTGAACAAAGTGAATTAACCACCTTAATCCCTAAACAAAAAAGAAACTTCTCTCCAGAACCAGCCAGAAAACCATGGCATTCTGGCCAAACTACAGCTACTCTGGCAGTTTCTACCCACAGACAATCCTCAAGAAGAGCTCAACATACTGACCAGAGAGAACTTTACTGCAAATTGTGTAAGAAAAACACACACAGAATCTCAAAATGTGATTCTTTCCCTGAAAGTTGGGATAAACTGAAAAAACTTGCTAAATTAAATTATTGTAATAAATGCACCTCATCTAAACACCAAGCCAGATAAAGCCCCATTTCTTTCCTACCATGTTCATTTTGTAGGTTTTCTAACCATTTATCCTTCCTTTGTACTAAAGAAAGAGGAAAACCAGAGGAAGATAAGAAACCCAAAACCAGTACTGAAGTAGCTATCCAAAAAGAAAACTCAAAACAAGGGAAACAAGTTACTAACTTATTAAGTTTAAAAAACACTGATCAAGAAGTGGCATTACTTCCTTCCATGCAGATGAGAATAAGAAACTCAGAAAAATCGATTAAATGCAGAGCACTTTTGGATAATTGTAGTCAAGCCAACTACATTACCAATGACCTTGTGAAAAAATTGAATCTTCCAACTAAACACTACGATGAAGCCATAACCATAACAGGATTTATAGCCAACAAGAAACAACCGAATTATGAAGTAGCTATAATTAAATTGGAGGATTCTAGAAACCCTGGAAACTACCAAGAAATAGAAGCCATCATAAATGATGATATTAATATTAAATATGAAGTTCAGGGATTATTGAAACTTCAAACTTATTTAAAATCCTTAAATTATCCGCTTGCAGATCACTTTGAAGCTGATGAAGTTGCTGACTTCAGGTTAATTTTTGGGGCTGCAACCCACAAACTTTTTGCCCTCAGCATTCATCAGATTCATACTGCCTCTTGTTATAAATCTCCCTATGGAATACTTTTATTGGGTTTCCCTTCAGATTATTACCCTGAAAAGGAAAAAGAACCAATAAGAGATCAGATCAGCTTCTGTATTACCAACCCTCTACTTACAAGCACAACTTCTAATGAAGATCTAGAAAAAATTGAACACCAGATTGCACAATTTAACAAACTAGAAAACTTGGGTATTTCTGGGGATGAACCATTTTCAAACAAAGAAAAAGATCTAATTGCAAACTTTGAAAAGGAAGTTAAAATAGAAGATGAAAGATTGTCTGTTAAGGTACCATGGAATGACCAAAAAGATAAAATTTCACCAAACTTTAACTATGCTATTAGCAGGTTAAAGTCCACTTGCAAAAAATAAAAAAAAGATAACTTAATGCAACCTTATTCAGATATCCTTGAACAACAATTCCAGGAAGCAATAATAGACGAAGTAGCCCTAACAGAAAGCCTAAAACAAGAAGGAAAATTTTACCTTATTTTCCAGTAGTTCGCCCTGGAGTACAAACAACTAAAGTTAGGATTGTAGTAGATCCCTCGGGTAAAAGCAAACCAGAAGAAATAACAGTAAATGATACTACTGAGGACTGCCCTTCCCTCCTACCTCATTTAGCAAAATTGTGCATCAAATTAAGGCATGGTAAATATTTGATGATTGGAGACATTCAAAAAGCATATTTACAACTTAAATATCAAACAGAGTTTGACTGCAATACCCACAAAATTCTGTGGTTAAAAGATACCCAATTGATTCCAAATGACGACAACCTGATCTGCTATAAATATAAGAGAGTTACCTTTGGCAACAAAAGCAGTCCATTTTTACTACAACAATCTCTCCAACACATTTTTAATGAACAACAAAACCAAGTGGCGGACTACCTAGCTAACTGCTTTTACATGGACAATGCTCTAATTAATGCTAACAATCTCTCAGAACTCAAAGACCTATACAATTATAGTGTAAACACCTTAATCAATTATAATTTGAAGCTATATGAATGGGCCTCCAATCACTCAGAACTTCAAGGACTATTTTAAAAACATGACATAGCTTCTCAGAAGATAAAGAAAACATAAAACTATTAGGATATGGTTGGAACACAAATGCTGATACACTCCATCTAAAAACTGTAAACTTGAACTCAGAAGCCAAAACTAAAAGAGAAATACTAAGTTCTGTGCAATCATTGTTTGATCCAATTGGATTTGTTCCACCCTTAGTGTTTAAATTAAAACTCTTCATGCAGAAGGTAGCATCGACCAAAAAAGATTGGGATGAATATCTGGAACCAGAAATGCTGGGTGAGTGGAAAAAACTTTGCAAAGAAATAAACAAAGTGGAATTTCTGAATTTTCCTAGACAAGCTTTTGAAAATTCCAAACCCCTCATGGAAAATCTTCAACTCCACATCTTTTGTGATGCCAGCCAAGAAGGGTATGCAGTAAGTTGCTATCTAGTTGGAAATGGAAAATCCGAACTAATTGGACCATTTGCAACTTGGAATTGATGGCAATCTGCTTAGGAACCAAAGTCCTAGAATATCTTACAGAAACCTACCTAGAAGAAAACTCAGAAAACCAAAAGTTCTTCAAAACAATAATTTGGACAGACTCACAGGTGTCTTTAAATTGGATTGCTCAAAAATCTCTAAAAATGAAATCCATCTTTGTAAAAAACAGAGTGAAAGACATTCAGGAAGCAATAAGAAACTTAACCATCACCTGGAATTCAAACATGTAGCAGGAGAAGACAACCCAGCAGACCTACTCACCAGAACAATATCTTTCAAGAAATTTTAAAAACTTCTTCCCTTTTATCAACATGGTCCCACATTTTTGAGAAATGAAACTGAATAGCCAACCAACTTAATTTTTAACATCCACCAAGAAACCTTACAGACAACAATAAATGTCTCTCAAACAACTTGTAAAGAAATAAATGAAAAAACTCCCTTGTTAAACATGGAGAAATTCTCTAACAGGAAAAAACTTGTCAGAATCACTGCCTATGTTCTACGGTTCATAGAAAACTTAAAGTACTTCCGCACTCACAAATATAACCCCAAATGTAACCTAACAATGGAAGAACAAATTGCTGTTTTGGAGAAAAACCATACAGCTTACAAAACTAAGGCCACAAACTACTGGATAAAACTGGTCCAGCAACAACATTTCTCAAAAGAAAAAGAAATAATCAACAAACTAAATAAAGGAGAAAAAGTTGAGGACCTAACAAAGCTGCAAAAGAGTCTAAAACTCTTCATTGACGAAGAAGGGTTAGTCAGAACAATGTGGAGATATAAATATGCAACCAATCTTAACTATTCTGCTAGGTATCCTGTACTACTGCCTGAAAATTCTCATTTAACAACGTTAATCATAACTGAATGTCATGCAAAAGCCAGTCCTGCAACCTTAGCTACCACATGCAATTTCCTCAGACAGGAATTCTGGATCCCCAAAATAAGGCAAGTAGTTAAAAAGGTTCTTAAACAGAACGTTTAAGCTATGAAAAACCCTTTGAAAAAACTGCCGCTACTCAACCCCGACCACAAAGACAAGCTGCAATTAGATTTCGGGAAGAACTGCAAAGAAAAATACAGAGTGGATCTTTGTGAAGACCACAAATTGAAAATTGTAAATAACTTAAATAGCTATAACTTAGGATTAACGTTCTACAGAGAAGACGCTTTCATTTTCATATTTCACCTAAAAGAAACTTTTCTGTAGAGCAAGTCATTTTCATTCATCATCATGGTGGTGGGAAAAAAAAAAATATTTTCCCAAGAATATAATTGGGTAAATTTTTTCTCCTTGCGGAAAATGTTAAAAAACAAGTTGATGTGTAGAAATAACCACATATATTTCCAAATAAAATATAAACAAAACAAATATTTACCACAAAATAAATTTAGAATAAAAAATAATAACCCTTGTTTCTAACCAACCAACTAGTGAAGTTGGGTTTCCCTAATTAACAAAAAGAAGAAAGAAAAAAAGTTTTTTTGAGACTGAAAAACTCAGCTCTTTGTTAAACATCTAAAAATTTTGACTGCTGAATCAAGTGGGCTAGTTTTTTTTCTAAAAAATTCTTGTAGTTCCCCATCTAACCGGGCAACTTAAAGTCAACCTTTAAATCTTAATATTAACCACTGCAATTAAACTAAAAACTAAAACCCTGTTTAATTAAATAGTGGCCTACCAGAACTAGGTGTAAGTAGCTTAATCAAAATACTTAACTAAGGTAAGAGATTGAAACTAGGTACCTAGAAGAAACTCGAACCGGGCTACAACAGCCCTAACTAAATAATTAAATGGCTGGAATAGCCCCTATTAAAACTTAAGGGCAATATAACCCTAACCTAACTTAAGTAAAAACCTTCAAAACATTAAGCCTTTAAAAACAAAAACTTAAGGGCAATACAGCCCTAGCCTAACTTAAACTGCAAAACCTAGGTCTGGGAAATAGCCCCTATGAATAAATAACTTAGCAGTGTGCTAAATAGTGACTTAAAAAAAAATTAAAATCTGGAAACTAAATGAAACTTATGGACTAGTTAGAAACAGAAAGGGTAACGTTCAACTGGCAACTTTATTTGTGGTAAGTCTAAATTAATTTTAATGAATTTAGCTTGACCATAGTTAGTAATCTGGCTGCCGACCAAATTTTAACCTTGAAACCACTGCAACCTACAGTGAAAAAGTCTGTAGCTATGTTGACAGTGTCTAAATGGGCCATTATTATTTCCATAATTACTGTGCCTATTTAAAGTAAACTTAGCCTTTATATTGCACCTAAATAAAAATAATCTCTCTCAAAAAATAATTTTTCAATAATTTTTCAATGCTTCAATTCCATACCCATCTTCGCACCCATAGACACTCCTTCCAAATACTTCTTAGGGCACCCAGCACCTTTGCTCCTTCTTCCACTCTGTGACTCACCTCGGCCTCCATAGTCCCATTTCCAGTGTTGGGAGTAACCAGTGATGGGCAGTATTTAGATACATGTATCGCCGATACGTATCGATCGATACTTTTGTATCGGTATCGGTATCGCTTTAGCTACTTGACAAAAGTATCGATTTATCGGTATCGCTAAGGTCAATTTTCTTAAATGTATCGAAAAAAATCGATACTTCGATACATCGATACATTAATAAGAATTTTTAAATATTTAAATAGATGTTATAATATGACACTACTGAGTTATATTTATGAATATACATAAATAATAATATTATTAAATATTTATTTAATGACAGTACTACTCTACTGGTAATAGTAATTACTTTTAATTGTTAGTGTAATATTTTCAGTCATTCATGTATCCTACAAAATTAAAACATACTTTCATTAAATAAAGCAATTGTTTTTATTTACATCTATAAACCCATTAAAATGTCGTTGATTTTACTTACAGTGCGTACAAATTACTAGTATAAACAATAATATCTAATACCTACATATTAAATGAATAATTATAAAAATGTACCGGCGATACATGTATCGGCGATGCATGTATCGGTATCGCTTAAGACATCTAGAAAGTATCGGCGTATCGGTATCGCCTAAGACGTTCTTCATGTATCGATGTATCGGTATCGCTTTAGCGATTTTCATGTATCGATGCCCATCACTGGGAGTAACGCCGTTGCTTATTTTGTAAGGTAACGCCGTTATTTTATATATATTGTAACGAAATTGGTAACGCCGTTACTTTTCATTCCATTTTCAGTCATTATTCGTTACTCGTTACTTTCTTATATGCTCAACTTGGAAACGTACATGAATGAAAATGGCTCCACATTAAACGTGTGCAAACATGTTTGAACACAACACTTGTGACACAGTGATTCAACATGTGGACAGACTCTCCTTTAAAAAGGACATTTTTGAAAAATTAGTTTTTCTGAAATGTAATAATGTCTTCCTGAAAGACATTCAGCAATAGTTTTAAGATTTCTATTTTTTCTTATATGAATAATCCATTAATCCTTTAGGCATTTTGTAGTTTTTTATTCACGATTTATTTTAGTGTATTCTGTTCAATAATTTTCGTTTTTGTAATAATAAGTGCAAAGAGCAATTTTATTTTGCATTTTTAGTTTTTTACTTAAGATCTATTGATCGCTATTAATATTATTCCAAATGGTAAAATTGTTAAATTGTATTGCTTATTATCAGGTATTGTTTTATTCTATTATATATCTGACCTTAATTAAATATTTGCTCGATATTCAGAAATTCTTTTATAATTGCGATGTACTGTAGATATATGATATTCTTATATTGAGAAATACTATATTTTCTAGTTTATTATAAAAGTAACGGTAACTGTAATAAGTTACTGTAATGTAACGCATTACTTTTCCATAGAAGTAACTGTAGTGGTAATGACGTTATTTCTATTGCAAATAATGGTAACGGTAACGCTGTTACTTTAAAAAAAGTTATGCGCCCAACACTGCCCATTCCTCGCCACATCCACTCCTAAGTACCTGAAACATGCCAAACACTCTCCCGAACTCAGTTATCAGCCTCTGTAGCTTTGCTCTCGAGTCCGCTACCAGAGCCGTATCATTGGCATACAACAACTGATTCACTTCCCAAGAACCTCATCCCGCAACATGCTTCACTCCCGCTCCCCTATCCATGATCCTTGCATTACCTCTTTCACCACACCGTCTATAAACACATTACTCAACCATGAAGACATCACACAACCCTGCCGTAGGCCCACTTTCACCGGAAACCACTTACCCCCCTCTCTTCCCACACGCACACATGCTCTATTCTCTCTGTTAAAACTTTGCACTGCATTCAACAACGACCCATGCACCCCATACAGCTGCAGCACTTGCCACAACGCCTTTCTGTCGACCTTATCATACGCTTTTTTGAGATCCATGAACGCCACATACAAATCCCTTTCTTTCCCCAAGTATTTCTCATACAACATCTTCAACCTAAACACCTGGTCCATATCCTTTACCTCTTCTAAAACCCTCTTCCTCCTCCCCAGCCTGTTGCTCCGTGAATACCACCACCCTTTCAATCACCACTCTCCCATACACCTTACTTGGCACACTCAACAGACTAATTCGTCTATAATTCGAGCATACATTTTTGTCTCCCCTGCCTTTATACAGAGGGATGATACAATTTAGGGTAGGTTGATTTTGGAACTGTGATCTTGGACTAGTCTAGATAGAAAGGTATTAATGTATAAAAAACGTTGCACCAACTCATATTTGTGAAAATGATTGTATTTTTTGAGGATTGTTAATTATCACTGGCCAACAAAATGAAACTTTTTTTTCTCATCACAAACATGATCACACTTTTCTTAATGCATGTTTCGCGCTGATTCCGAATCTGGTTTTATTTTTTTTCTAGCACGTAGAGTTATATAGATACACTGGTTTTGATATTTTTAAGTTTTTGATATTGCTATAAGAAAATTTATGGATGTATAGATCACACTTAGGAATGCTAAACAACAAATACATCATAAACTTTATTCAATGTACTTATAAATAAAGAATATATACATTATTTTATTAAAAGCGCTGTGAGTGCGATTTCCTTTTGTAAATTTGGCCTGGATTGTCACGATACAGCATCCAACAATGGTCCGCCATCATGCTTTCATTCCAATATCCTTGGTAGCGCTTCTCCATCATCTGAATATCTTGATAGAAGCGCTCTCCTTGCTCGTCACTCACTGCACCAAGGTTTTCAGGAAAGAAATCTAAGTGGGAATGCAGGAAGTGAATATTTAACGACATTCGACACTCCATTTCTTTGAAGGCATCAAGGAGGTTCTTGACTCCATGACTCCATCCTTATACGCAGGTGACTTGTTGCTTCCAAGAAAGTTTTCACATATCCATTTGTGAATCCTGACTGCATACCCATAAGCATTCCTATAACTTTTAGATCTCCACAAACATTCCATTGATGACTGTCGTATTTGATTGCCTTAAGTAGTATATCCATATTGTCATATGTCTTTTTTAGATGGACGGAATGGGCAATGGGGATGGATGGCATTATATTACCATTATGCAAAAGAACTGCTTTCAGGCTTCTCTGCGACGAATCAATAAAGAGGCGCCACTCAGATGCTACATACGTCTGAGATATGGCTGTAAATAATCCATTGATGTCATGGCAATAACAGAGAGGACCGTCTACTGAAAAGAATGCTGTTAATTCAAAATTCCGCTTTCGGTAGTAACTAATACGAACATTGTTCTCAAGTAAATTGTTCTCCTTTAGTCTTGAGGCGAGAAGCTCTGATTTCTCTTTAGACAGCGATAAGTCTCTAACAAGATCATTCAACTGTCCTTGGGTTAACGTTTTAGGCTCTAAATGTCTACCTTCAAAAGTGTACTCTGGTTCTGTAGATGGTCCGGAAACGCCAGTTGCACCTTCATCACTTTCCATGTCATCTATGATAGAATCTAGCCTATCACTTGGGGGAATTGGAATGGGCAATGTTTCATCATGTTTTACTGGTCTACGTGCTGAATCCAAGTTTGGATATCCAATCTGGTGTTTGTTCTTGGCAGAAAACCCCATTAAGTTCACACTACAAAAATAACAGTCTTCATGATGATCTCTCGGCTCCCTCCATATCATGGGTATGGCAAATGGCATTGAAGCTTTCTTTTTGTTAAGCCAATCACGTAATCCATTTGAACAGCCAGAACAGATTTGATGTGGCGCCCATGGTTTATCTTGGTCACCTAGATGACAACCAAAGTATAGGTTGTATATTTTCTTAATGTCGGTTGTAATACTTCGTCGCTGTGTTTTAGTTGTGAACTGGCCGCATACGAAACAGAACTTGTCGGGGTCATTCTTACATTGTCGAGGCATGTTGACTGACCTGAGCAAACTATAAATTCAAAAAAAATGTACACCAACTTGACACAACAAGTTCTTGGACTGGACTGATCTTTTGACACACAAAGCACGGCGTTGTTGCCTGAATCACAATGCTGCTAGACGTAAAAGCCCACACCTGAAATACATAAGCACACCTGAAATACATAAGATGTATAATTAAGATAATTGAACTAAATAAGATGAATAAACTAATAAAACACAATAAAATAAACACAATCAAATGTTGAAATATTAGTATTTTGCCTATTTAAAATGGTTAAATCTGTGTAGTTATATATATGCCTTCATCTTGAAAACTATACGTGCTAGAAAAAATCTGAATGCAGTTTTGGAATGAGCGTGAAAAATGCTATCCAGCCAATACAAATTTTACTCTGATGAAAAATCTTTGTTGACCAGTGTTATTTTTAAGTTGTAAAATTGCCGAATTTTACGCATAAAATCGCGCGCGCGACATTCGCGCAATGTAAACAAACAAAATATCGGACCTTATTTCATCAAAATAATCAATTAAAATTCGGCTTTTTTAACAAAACGATGCTTGAAACTTATTGTAAATGCATTATAGATGTTTATTAGTGTATTATTTTGTATTTTTTAATTATATTTACCTATAAAATGTGCATTAAATTATTTTATGATGCGTTCATTTAATTGTGTTTATTTTCAGATATTTCATAAAAATGGGTAAAAAACGGAAGTCTGCAGTGTTAACTGCAGTGTTCATACCCTGAAAGCTGTCCTCCTTGACAACACAAATACAAACACTGGCTGGGAGGGAGGCCTTGTAACAGCTCTGGAAAATAAAATTGAGCGGAAATTGCACACCATTTGCTGTTCACTCCATCAGAATGAGCTTCCTTTCAGAGCTGTTTTCAAGCATCTTGATGGCAGTACCAAAAGTCCCACTGCTTTCACTGGTCCGCTGGGAAAACTCTGTGAAATTGACTACCAAGATCTGCCACAAGTGGAATTCACCAAACTCAGTGGCCCCCTGGATGACATGGAATTTGCTGAGGAGACACTGAATGATCTCAGTAGCGACCAGAGGCTTCTTTTGGAGTATGTGCTTGGAATTTCCAGGGGCAAAGTCAACCCAAGATTTGCTGCCTGGAAAATTGGACCATTAAACCATGCAAGATGGTTGACTTTGGCAGTTAGATTGATGTGTCTGTGGACCAGAGGTGCTTATCCTCCAGAACTACAGGATAAGCTTTACCAGGCCATCAAGTTCATTGTGGAAGTGTATGCAGTCAGTTGGTTTGAGATCAAAAGGGACAGCAAGTTCCACAATCAGCAGCTGTACATCTTCAACATGATCCAGAGGATCAAGCAGCAGTCTGAAGAAATCCAGGGTGTTGCTTTCAAGAACCTGAAGTACAATGCTTTCGCCTTGCTGCCCGAGAATGTGCTGTACTCCATGATGAAGTCTGATGACTTGGAAGTGAGAGAAGCTGCTCTCAAGAAAATTCTGTCCATCAGGTAAGCATTTATTAATTTAAAAAAATGTGAAAAAAATATTTGATTATGGGGATTTATTTAATAAAAAAAGGCCCGAATTCTATAAATCCCCATAATCGAATTTTTTTTTTTCACATTTTCTTATCCCAATTCCCCCCTTCCCCTCTGATAATGGAAATAATCTTACCTTCTTTCGCGAATTCAGCTCTCGAACGAGGAAAGCGATATTCGACACATGGTAGAAAAAGTCTGTGGTGAACACAGTATATTGTTAGTTAATAAACTAAACACAAAATCTCCGTATTATAACTCATTTAAAGTAATAATTAAAAGTGTAAATTCGCAAGTCAACCCGTACAATATAAGGCAGTGGCCAGACGGTATTATTGTTAAGGAGTTTATTCACTTTTCCAGGAGATTTGATAACAAGCAAAATAATAATAATAAAATAATAATAATAATAATAGGCGCCTTAAATAGGTAATGCCTGAAATTTGTACTGTGTATAATAATAATCATACTAATAAGTTTTCTATCAGTCATGGCGGATAACTTGTTGAAAATAGTCTCGTATAACGTAAGGTCAGTGAGAAATTCAATTGTAGATGTTCATAAAATCTGTGACAGTGCAGATTTGATACTCCTGCAAGAGCACTGGCTACCTAAGCAAGAGCTAAAATTCCTCTCTACCATCCATGATGACTTTATGTACCATGCGTCATCAGCAGTAGACTTGTCAGATGAATTAATGTACGATAGGCCTTTTGGTGGTGTTGCTTTCTTAATAAGGAAAAATTTGTCAAAACATATAAAATTTTTAACAGGCGATAATGTAAGGTTGTTAGGCATTGAATTAAAAGTGAACAATGATTGTATATTAATTGTAAACTGCAATGTACCATACAACAACGGTTGTAATCTACATGACTACATTGATTTGCTATACAAAATTAAGTCAGTCATTATCAGATAACCCCAAATATTCTCACTGTATAATAATGGGGGACTTTAACGCGCATGTGAACTCGGAATTCTTTGTAGAATTGGGTAACATGTGCAAGTCGGCCAAATTAAGTATAAGTGATGTAGATGTATTAGGGGTAACCAGTGATAATTTTACATACGTTAGTGATATGAGTGGTACCACCAGGTGGATTGATCATTGTCTCACTAGTAATAATCTAAAGGATCGAATTGCTAGAATTCATATTCTGCATGATTTCCCTCTTTCCATAGACCATTAGAACTATTAATTAATTTTACCAATTTATGCCCAAGACGACATAACAAGAACTCAATCGGTAAGAATAATCGCGTCGATTGGTCTAATGTTAATACCTCTTTAATAATTTAGAAATTTTGCATCTTGCTGTAATAATCCTTGCTCAAATGAGGCTCACTGTAAACTCATAGATAGGGTATTATAATAAGATAGTATTCCTGTTAAGAGAAGCAGGAAGCCCCTGATTAAATCTTACAACTATCATACTAAGATTATTCCTGGATGGAATGATTTTATTGTCCCCCTGAAGAGGGAATCGAAAGACGCTTACGATTTGTGGTGCTTTCATGGTAGACCCAGATTAGGACCAGTATACATGAATATATGTAGAAATAGGGGTCACGGCCATAAGGCGATGTAAAGAGGAAGGAGAGTCTGTTTGAGCATCAAAAGCCTGTGAAGCTCATATAAATAACGATAATAAATTTTGAAAATTTGTTAAGAATCAAACGGGTGTCAAAAGTGTCCTCCCTCCAACAATCGATAGGGTGTCGGGGGAGGATGAAATTGCAAAGCTGTGGAAAAACCACTACTCTAACATTCTTAACAGTGTGATTAGGGATAATCTTAAGATAGAGTGCATCGAAACGCCTGTGGGAGGGACAAGGGAAAATACTTTGGTATCAGTTCCTGAAGTAAAGCGGTTAATTAAAGAGGTAAAGACTGGTATCGAATGAGCACTTAAATATACCAGTGACGTGGTATGTCTGCATATATCATTGCTTTTATCAGCCATGCTTGCTCATAGCCATATCCCTGCAGAGTTCATGAGGGTTTATATCTTGCCCTTGGTCAAAAATAGTATGGAGACATTCTGTCCAGCAATAATTACAGGCCTATTGATGTCGCTTCCTGTTTCTCGAAACTACTAGAAAAACTCTTGTTACCCCGATTAAATGATTACCTATGGACATCTAATCAGTTTGGCTTTAAAAGGTCCCACTCAACTGACCTGTGTATCTATGTACTTAAAGAAACAATATCTGAATACATTGACAGTAATTCAACTATTTATAGCTGTTTCCTAGATATAAGTAAGGCATATGATAGAGCGAACCACAATATTTTATTTAAAAAACTAGAAGACAGGAAGGTTCCCATGTACATATTAAATTTATTGAAATTTTGGTATTCCCACCAATCTTTTACCGTTCGGTAAGGCAATGTACTATCCGAATGTTTTGGCTCTTCTTGCGGGGTGAGTGAGACAAGGCTCCTTGCTCACTAGGGCGGAGTGAAAAACTCATTTTTCGAATTTTCAAATTGGCTAGTGTGGAAAATGTGTGGAGTAGTGAGGAAATAAGCTGGTATAAATTTAAAATCATAACATTAATATCTTCAGGTGCTACAATGACCTTCAATATTGAAAAAAATTGAAAAAAGCAGATTTTAACCAATAATTACAGAAGAGTCCACGATGCACAATAGACAAGAATTTATTCACACTTGTATAAAAATAGCTCAGTCAACCTTTAAAAAAAGTTTCTATTCTCTAAAAACAGTTTTCTATAGTCAGCTCACTCAGCTGTCACGTGAGTACCTCGGTTCAGTGTAGCTGTCGCTCTCGTAGCAGGTGGGTGTTCTGTTGTTGGCGTTACTCAGATAGTCTAAACTATATTTCTTATATATTTTGCATTTCTGTATTGTGTTGCCCTAAGTTTGCCATGTACTATTAACTGAAATTAACGTATAATTGATATTAGCTCTTTCTTTTTCAGATTTGTATACTTTCAAAATGTCTCGAGTTTGTGCAAATCAACCAGGGCCTCAACTGAGTGCCCCATGTTTGGTATGGGGGAAGATTTGTGGCACAGGAATCTTCCTACATACGAAGGAGTTTTTAAATATTACTTGTTTGTAAGAAACGATTTGAAACAGAATACTAATAAAGATCCTTCAATATCTCAAATATTAGAACAAGTTGTTGATAAATTGAAAACAATTTGGGAAAGTGCTTCCGTCCCAATTCTGTCAGACAGGCGAATTGAAACAATGTTCAGAAGCTACCACGAAAAGTATCGTGTCATTATGAAGCCATACCAAAGCAGAAAAAATTCTGAAGCTTACAAAGCAAAGATTGATATGTTCAAAAAAGAAGCACACACGAAACTTTTTGACATTGCAGCGTGCAAGTGCAAAGTACTAACACAATGTCTTGTCCCAAAGAAAAAACGGTTCCAAAGGAAGAAGTGACGTTCCTCTTAGATCAAAGGAGTGAAAGAAAACTGTTTATTGATAGAGTACATATTACACTCTCAAAGAAAAAAGCATCTACGTTGCTAAGAAAGCAAAAAGAAGCTGTGAGGCTCACCAAAGAATCTTCACAGGAGAAATTGCAGGATACAAATGTTGAATTATCATCATCGACATCAAATAGTGAAAGTGAATCTGGCGAAATATCAGACGATACATTTCCAGAGCCAGTTAGCTCGAAGAGAAAGCTCGAACAACCTGAAGAACAATTATTCAAGAAAAGGAAAACTACAAATCTACCTTCAGTGGCTACTGCTTGTGACAGGACTGCAGTTTCAGATCGAGCTGCAGCATTCATTGTTAGTGCAGTATTGCAAGATATTGGAGAAGTTTCTATTGACAATACATCTGAAGTAGTGGATAGGAGTAAAATCAGAAGAGAAAGACAAAAGAAGAGATCAGAAATTATGAAGATCAAAATCAGGTCCCAATCAGAGGAATCTATTTTGATGGTCGAAAAGATTCTACACTCTTCCAAAAAAAAGAGTCCAAAGTATATCAGAAGAAGGTAACAGAAGAACATATCACTTTAGTGAGAGAACCTGGTTCAGATTATTTGGGCCATTATTCTGTGAATTCTGGATCAGCTGAAGAAATATGTAAAGGAATGTTTGAGTATATTGGAAATAATGACATGAACCTGGAAAACCTTGTTGCCATTGGATGCGATGGTGCAGCAGTCAACACTGGAGAAAAGGGAGGCGTTATAAGGCTTATAGAATTGAAGCTGAAGAAGCCAGTTCAACATTTAGTGTGCCAGCTCCATGCCAATGAATTGCCATTACGCCATTTAGTTGCAAAGCTGGATGGAAAAACATCTGGCCCCCGCGGATTCACCGGTCCTATTGGCAGGGAATTAGAGAACTGTGAGAGTCTTCCTATTGTCGAGTTTGAAAGGATTGATGCTGAGGAACCAACTGTAGACTGTGAAGATCTTAGCACCGACCAAAAATATCTAATTGATATTCATCAGGCCATAACAAAGGGATATTGCTCTCCAGATCTTGCTCATCGTAGTCCAGGCAAAATGGCACATTCACGATGGCTGACTACAGCAAATCGTTTGCTTCGTCTATACGTTTCAACTGTAAGTCCATCTGAGAACCTCATGAACATTGCTTCTTTTATAATGAAGGTCTACATCCCAATGTGGTTTTCTATTAAGCAAAGTACGTCTTTTGTCAATGGCTCAAAACATGTTTTCAAAACTATTGAACTAACAAGAACACTGAATGACGAAGTAAAGGATATTGTAAACCCTGTCATACAAAGAAATGCATTTTTTGCAAATCCAGAAAATATTCTAGCATCAATGATTCATGATGACCGCAGCGCCATAAGAGAATTAGCGTGGAGGCGAATAAAGAAAGCAAGGCAAACAAACAAGGAAAAAGTTGTGAGGCGTTTCACAGTACCTGTTATTCAATTTGAAGCTACTGATTATACTGATTTAATTAATTGGCAAAAATGCATTGTCACTGAACCACTTGTGACAAGACACCTGACAGAAAATGAGATTGAAGAATTCATAGAAAACAAGAGTACCCCTCCATTCGAGAAATTCCCTTGTCATACACAAGTAGTAGAAAGAATGGTAAAATTAGTGACTGAAGCATCATCAAAAGTATTTGGATTGAACGCGCGAGATGGCTTCATAAGATCAACACTTCAGTCACGTAAAAAAATGCCATCATTCGAAAGTAAAGCTGAATATAAAGTTTAAATAAAACGTTAATAGAAAAAAACATGCGCAAGGATGGGTGGTTGGGAGGGCATGGGTGGAGCTCGACACGCAGCCACCTCCTCGTGGTGAGTTCTGGATTATTTAGATCATTAATCAAAAGAACATTGATCTAAATAAACTAAGAGCTGCGTAATTCAGTAACTATTTTGGTAATTGGAACACTTAATATATAATAATAACAAGTAAGTTTCAGTTATTGTACTAATGCAGAATATAAGAAAATCATTATATTTCACTTTTTTCGACGGCTTTGTGGCACCTGAAGATATAATTTCGCAGGACTAATATTTATGCACAGTCATTATCTATAGCACCCACATAGTTTCCGCACTAGCCATATTTGAATTTCGAAAAAAAGTTTAAAAACCTCATTTTCGATCCGCCCTATTGCTCACTTCTATGCTGTTTAATGTGTATACTGATAGATTAATTGCTTCACTTAATGAGGCAACAGGGGGGATGTTGTATAGATTACACAAGGATAAATAACTTAGTTTATGCTGATGATATGGTGTTAATAAGTCCCTCTGTTAAAGGTCTGGTCCGGCTACTAAAAGTCTGCGAAGTGTATTCGTAGAAACATGATATTCTTTTTAATGTTACAAAAACTAAGGTTATGCAATTTCATCCCAAAAGCTGTAATCAGCCAGCTGATATTAGGTTTAAAATGAAAGGTGAAGTAATTGAGGAAGTACAAGAGTTTAAATATTTGGGTCAAACTATCACCAGCTCTTTGAGTGATGACTCAGATATAAGAAAACAATCTCGAAGCCTTTGTACTAAAGCGAATATGACTATAAGGAACTTTCGGTTCTGTACAAGTGAAGCTAAAGACACTCTTTCGTACTTTCTGCAGTAATATATACGGACAACAACTATGGGTGAATTATAAAAAAGGTTCTGGCAGAACCCTAAATTTGCTGTACAACAGGTCTTTTAGACTCTTACATAAATTACCGAGATTCTCAGCTTCGCAAATGTTTGCTACCCGCAATATTCCGAGCTTCCCGGAGGTAACAAGATGTGGTCAATACAGTCTAGTATGGGGTGATTTCAGTTTTAATGTTTTATTCGCACTAGTCGTTCTCCACACATTAACAATCCGGTGCACTCTTTGAGAGAAACATGTAACCGTATTTATCCTTTTTGTTTAACAATTGATACTCGTCTCTAAACTCTATTAAAAACTCACACAGGCCTTTAGCCACAACCTCACTGCGAACCTCGTCATGATATATATGAATGTAGTGGTAAAAGTACTTTAGCTTGTCCATGATGACAAGGTTTACATTCTCAGCCGCAGGGTACACGTACTCGGTATGATGCAGCATGACATAATACCGCCTGTCATACCACTCATCAACAAGACTCATAACCCATGTCCGTTGCTTCTCTTCTGCACGCGTTGTTTCTTTCACCTCACGGTATATGTAAGCTTTTATACAGTTTAGCCCTACAACGTAGTCCATTACATCGTTTGTGCCGCGAAATCCGGCAATAGTCTCGCCAGAATATCCATAGAATATTTGAACATCTTGTTCCTTCGCACGATTCAATGTAGCCTTAAAAGTCCCAAAGGATTGGGGGCTAGGTCGTCTTTCAATGTTCACCACATCTTCCGACTTTACCGAAAACCACTTCATAAACGTCGAATAACTGAGGTCAACTGAGAACTCAGGGGTAGAGATATGCCCAAGTAGTAGCAGGAGTCACGTGACCCTTTGTTTGAGTTTACACTGGGCAGAGCTTAGGATTGTACATACGCACACACACAAAGGAGAAAATGAAACCCTAATTGAAATAGATATACGTGATAAATAAACATATCGTTAACAATATATATATATATATATATATATATATATATATAATTCCAAAAAGGCACGGTATCATCGGTACCAGGCACCTGGTAACGTTTCCTGTAGGTGTTACGGCATACCTTCGTACCCCTAAGTTCCTTCACGCCCCAGTTTCTGCGCCCGAAAATTGTGGATCCCCACACTCAGTTGGTGTGGATGGTCGCCTTCATCTTCCAAGCACACTAGATCCTTCAACGAGTCAAAATTAACGACTCGTCGGTTCGCATGGTTAAGCGTCATACCTTTAGCCTTCACGATATATTTCATATCCTCCCTCACCCTCACCCGTACTCTACATGTTTTCAGCCCTGTTGATACAAAGGAGTCAGCGTATGCACCATCATCATACTCATCCTTGATCTCGTCAGTCAACTCTCCGAAGAATTCCCCAATAGGCGGCATGTATTCACCTTCCCTCTCTGTGAATATTACGCTATCTGTATCAGCTACAGCACCCTCCGCCCAAGAGAGTGCAGTAGTTCCCAAAGCTTGATGCGGGCGTAGGCCGTTGTGAAGCTGGCTACAGGTATGTTTGTAACACGTGAGGTATCTGTGGCCAATTCGGTGATGTACTTTATTATGTAAGTATTACCTACATTCACGATCTCCGTCACCTCTTTATCGGGAGCGTTGGCATCATCCCAGATTTCACTATAACTTTATGCCAAATGAACGTTCCCTTTGCTGGTATTCTATGCAAATTTTCCGCATAGACTGTTTAGACACAACTTTGCACTAAAGTGCTTGCCAGGATTCTTAACACTTTTGGAACGGTCAAGCTGTATACCTTTACGGGCAGAGTAACGCTGAATATAAGCCGATTTTTGATCTTCGGTATCAACTCCTCGCGGATACCCTGATGCCTCTACCTTATCCTTAAAAAAGCGTTTATATTGGCGTGAAAAGGTTGGGTAGCTTCTGAAACCTCCACACCTCATGTATCTTCAATATTCTGTATCCATGGAGAACGGCTAGGGCCAGCTCAGGGCTTGTATATACACTGATCTTACGCTGGTTAGGTGTGATTACAATCCCCATTGTTCTCCTCTGCGCACTTCACAGACAGAGGAAACATGAGCTTGTGATCTATAACGACGGGTAAGATCGGCATCCATAAGTCGCGAGGCGGGAGCACGTCTACGAAAGAGAGTCCAAAGTAGCGCTAACTCAATTAGCTGAGAACTCCTCGATGGTTGGCATGGCGGGGCCCACTAGTTTTTCAGGCGCACCTACGGGGTATGGATTGTCCTTCATCACGTAGGGGTATAAAGAGCAGAAGTCGTAGTGGTGGAGTTTCACGCCCTCCGTAGGCGGAAAGTAAGCTTGAATGGGTTTGTGTGCCCTCCAAACAAGCTGTCACCGCATTTGTGGGGTTCCAACACCATTGAACGTTTGATGGCCCTTATTTCTTTACGGTACTGGCCATCTGTTTCCATCCGTGCATCATACTCATGCTCTCACACGATCTTGTGAGTGAACTGGGAGCCTATAAGTTGATCGCGGTTACGGGTCCATGCGAGGCTGTCGTCGGGGGATCTTCTTTGGAGATCCCCTGTGACGGCACACTCAGGGCGTGGGCATCCATGCCACCAGCAGTCGTTAAAGGAGTACACAGTCTTCTCACCAGTGGTTGGATCCTCACTTAGGCCATCAACTCAAAAAACACGACCATTGACCTTAATGGGTACTTCCCCCGTGTTGCGGGCGTATTTTATGTAAAAACTGGTCTGTTGCTGTATGTGTATGAGCCAGTAAATAGCCTTGTGTCCATAACTGCGGGGATTGTTTCTGCGAATAACGGCTAAGGTGTCTTTAGGCATGAAGTTATTCTTGAACACCGTAAAACATAATGAGGCGATGGTGGTTGCGACTTGCAACGGATCGCATTTGAAACGGGTTATGTACATCCTTCTAAAAGCCTGGAAACATACTCTAAGCACCATTGATGTAGTCGAGACCACCAAGTCCGAGACTGAGACCGAGACCTGATCCTGTGAGACCAAGACCGCGACCGAGATCAAAGGTTCGAGATCGAGATCTACCTTCCGAGATCGAGTCCCTTAAAATTCGAGACCGAGATCGAGATCAAGACCAAGCTCATGCCCTTTCAGTTTGTTTTACACTACTATGGAAATTAGACTATGTTAAGTATATTAATAAACTAATAACTACTTTCTCAGATGTAGTGTGTTGAATGCAAAAAGTGTAGCCTATAAATTAACAAATGAATATAATTTTATATATATATATATATATATATATATATATATATATATATATATATATACACGTACTTTTATTTATTTACTTCTTTTATATCTGTTACAGAAGGTTTAATGAACGTACCCACTACCCAGTTTGACTTGTGCATTTATTTAAAGCATGATAGGTGCTCATTACACTTAAGGAACATCAGCATGCTCAGAAGATCTGCTGAAGTTCGACTTCTGTGGGGCCTCATTATTATGCCTCCATGGCTAAATACACGCTCAATTGGAGCACTAGAGGCAGGCACTGTTAAAACAGTCATGGTAATATTGGCCAGTGATGGGAATTTATCCCTTTTCTGGTGCCAAAACTTTATTGGAGAGCAGTTGTCTAAAATATGAGATTCATCGATCTCTAAGAGGTACCGCCGCAACTGTTCCCTGCGGTTCAAAATCTTCCCAGTTTCAACGTTCTTCTGCTTGGAGCGATAACTTTGATATTTTGCCATTAGTCTCGGAACTTTGGTTTGACTGTTTTATTTCGTCATAAGTGATGCGAAAGGTTGTCGAGTTATTCTATGCTTTATTGAATTTATCGGTACTGTTTTCTTTATGCTATATTTCTTGCATTATTTTTGTGAGAAGCATTTTATTTTTTCAAATACATATTGGATGGGAGGATAATCGTTTTTATCACGCCACAGAGGTTGACATGTCGTTTGGCAACACCAAGTGGCCTTATAATATATACTTATATATATAATATATATAATTCTCTATTTAGTGTTTCCATTTTCAATATAAAATTAATCTGACGGGGGCGGGGGGGGGCAAACGTTTTTGTGGCGCTAACCTAAAAAAATCCAGACCCCCCCCCCCCGCAAGACAAACGTGGCAACTCAAAACAGGGTGACTGATAAGTGAATACCTAGAGTCCCTTACTTTTACAAACTTTCATAAACATTCTGAATTGTGTCTGTTCAACCAAGCCACCATCATGAGTATGCCAATAACATGTATTTTTCATTACGGTCTCGAGAGGTCTCGAAAGGTCTCGGGGAGAAAAACCGAGACCGCGTCTGTCGAGACTGAGATCGAGACCGAGATCTAAATAGCGGAGACCGAGATCGAGATCGAGATCTGCAAATTGGGTCTCGAGATCGGTCTCGAGACCGAGACCGATCGAGACCTACATCACTGCTAAGCACGCTCACATCATTCACGCAATATCGCTCACATTCATCAGCTATATTGTATGGACTAGTTTCACTAAATTTTTGTAGTAGAAGTCAAAATCTTCGCGCTCAGTATCACTCATGTTGGTGTAGTTAAATTAATGTTTTGGGGGAGCAGTCCTACGTAATTTAAAGTGTCGCTAGTGAGGAAAGTGTAAGGGAAATACCCTTTTGAAACTTCGGCGGCTACACCCATCACCTTGTGTAGCTTGGCTAGTTTACGAGGTGTGAATAATAAAGTATCTTTAAACTGAAGATTACCTCTTATCTGCATTTGTGTAAGTTTGTTTCCTCTTTTCAAGGGATCACCTGTAAATATCTCCGATAACTCGTGTTTAAGCAATTCCTTATAAAGGAATTGTGTGTCAAATTTTGCGCTGTTATGGGCAAGAATATACACAGCCCTTTTTTTTAACTTGTCCGCTAATTTGACAATAGAGGATACAAAGAGTTTTACAGGGCTGTCGTGTGCAATCGTTTTAAAAACGTTTGTCCGTTTACCACATTTGTGACACTCATCACACTCGACTTCCATGCACTCATCGCAGATAGTCTGGCTTACGAGTAGATGTGGGATAACCTCTTTGCTTTCAGGGTTTGTGTAAGTTTTTATATCGTAGTACACGGTTATACAGGGTTTATTTTTAGGCTTAGCATCTTTCATATAACATACATGCTTCACTCCATCTGTCTTATATTTTTCATGACATGTAGAACAGTGAATTTCATCGCATTAATGCACAAACTTACCCCAATTATTCATCATATGAAACATGCCACATTCACAGATTCTCATTTTCCTGCAAGTGCCAATTGACTTATGGAGCTCAAAGCATTTATTATTGAAAAATGTACGTCTACAAACATTATATTCCCTCTTTCGGTTTCAACTACACGACTTTCACATTTGGGGCTTTTACACTGCTCACATACCATGTAGCATTCCTTACAATGTTTCACTATATCATCCGCAAACTCGAGACATTCCTAACACAAATCATGATGCCTTCCATATTTTCGACTTTTATCATAACGAGGGTAGAGAGTCCTTATTTTACAGATGGGAAGATACGATGTTCCTGACAATTCTAAAATAAGTAAAGGTCTTGTACGATCTCTCACACAGCTTTTAAAAACATACACAGTCCTACGACGATCATCCATTCCAAATACAACTATACGAACATTCATTTCCTGCTCTACCCTTCTCAGCTCTTCAGGACCCATATTACACTCAAACTCAAGTTTACAATCTGAAGCCAGTTTACGAGCACGCTGCACAACCGTAGGCAACCAAATATTTTTGACCCGGGTATTCAGTAAAGTAAACATATGGGCTAAGACTACTGCTATAAAGCCGCAACCACGATTGACGTTTATATGCTTTCTATAAATAGATTGAGAATTAAAATTAAGAGTATAAGGTGTGGCACTGTGACCCGCAACCTGGAATACTCTGACACTATCTACCGTGAAGTTGTCCATATTGATGGCTGCACTACTTTGAGAGGGCTGCATTATACGGCTCATGATATATTCTATGTCTACAGCTGCCAAGCGTCTGAACGGTATTACTACCCAAAAATCATCTATATCCCAGTCTAATGACCCGAACCTGAAGGACAACCTCGTCCGGACTTCACGTTCGTCGCGGTTCTGAAGGGCAAACTCCACAACACACTCAACTACGCGTCGCAGTCCAACACCGTTGCTATACAGGGCTCCAAGGTCAACCCTGACCACGTACCGATTTCTATTCAGGGCAGGCGTGTGGTTAGCGGTGCGCACCAGTTCGAATGTTATACCTTTCTCCACAGCACGAGAAGCTGCTGCTGGTGTGGAGGATTTACCCGGAATTAAACAGGTATAAGGGGGTATATTTGAGGAAGGAGCTAATGTGGGGGTTGTGTCATAAGACGTAGAGGGGTGGGGCTCTATTATTGGGGTGCTAGCAACCGGTGCACTCCTGGCACGTTTTATACCTGACGTGGAAGGTTCTTCATCATCGTGCCTCCTCTTTGAACTGCCACGTGGTGGAGGTGTCGCTGGTGAGGGTTCGTCAGCGGGGTTGGAGTCTGTAGCTACACTATTATCGGGGTCTTGCGTAATATCGATGATGGAGTGCTGTACATCGTCGTCATTCACGGTTCTGTGGAAGAAGAAAAACAAGAATATAAGGAGCAGCACTTAAATTTTGTTATATTTTGTAAATGCTGCACTTAGGGGTGTGACGTGTTAGAGATGGAATCTGCAGAGAAATTCAGGTTCACAAGCCCATCCACGTGTATTATATCCGGCCCTACAGGATGTGGTAAAACTGTGTTTATGCTTAAAATCATTAAATATAAGCGGGGGATGTTCTCCAAATTTGTGCATAAAGTGATATGGTGCTATTCGACGTACCAATCAGTATTCAACTAGTACTAAGATGATATTTTTTTCCATAAAGGCGTATATGACGTTAATTCGTTAAAGGGAAATGAGCATACAGTCACTGTAATTGACGATCTCATGTTGAAAATGGACAAAACGTTTGCTGAGACATTTACAGTGTTCTCCCACCATCTTAACATAAGTGTATTCTTCATCAATCAGAATCTATTTTTCAAAAATAGATACATGCGCGATGTGTCGTTAAATACACAATATCTAGTCTTATTCGCGCAACGTAGAGATGTGTCACAAATTTGGGTATTAGCCAATCAAATGTTCCCGAATCAGCGTAAGGAGTTTTTGGAGGTTGAAAAAGAAGCTACACGTCAACGTTACGGATATTTGATTTGTGACCTTCACCCGTGAAACACGTTTAGGGTGCTTCTAAGAACGAATATACTCCCAAACGAACCTGAAACGGTGTATATTCCAGAATGACAAATAGGCTGAAGAAATATCGTGAATTAATGAAGATCTATCAACGATTGCCCCGGGCACTGCAACAGATGTTTGTTAAAAGTATCGACTCCGACTTTTTAAAATGCATCTGTGAAATCTGTCTTAATGTTATAAAATGTAATGTGCCAATAAAACCCCCTCAGAAGGCTCGCTTACGTCGTTACAAGAACATAATACGAGCGCTCGCTCATAAAAGTCAAACTGTGGGGAAGAAAAAACGAATTATTGTAGTGATTCTGCACGAGGTGCATGCCTCACTGCAAAATTCAAAGAATCCAGACACGTTTCTAGAACTCCGTAAAAGCAGGCTTAAAAGAATGAAATGCGAATTGTTAGCCCTATTAAACAGTGAAAAGTCACCTGATGAGAAAAGGATCTTGTACTAAGAGGCTCTGCAGAAAATTCTTCATGAGTACGAAGATTGTAAGAACCCAACAGAGCTCCCCGTGGTTATTAGCCACAGCGCGAGCAACGATAAGCATGTCGACATAGGACCTGGGGCCGACGTTAGAGATGACCAACCAAAGAATAACGGAACGCAACACATCGAGCATGTATTAAAAAGCAGTCTCCCACATACATTGAGGAATAAAGGCTTAAGTCTTTATAATCTATTGAGTGAGGACCCCATCATACAGTGGACCGATACATGAGAAAATCATTGTTGAAGGAACAAGGGTACAGGGATCGAATATCGTCGACACTATCCATGATCTCGTAAGAAAGTGGGACAGGCCCTCACCAGTAGGAAGGAAGCATATTAAAGGAAGACTACAACAAATAAATGTCCCCAAAACATTGATAGGAAATCTGAATAGGTTAAAAGACTTGGAGCAAGTCTCGCATGTGTCACAACTGAGTACGCCATCACCCCAACAGTAGCATCTCTGAAGAGGAGAAAGAAGAGACCAAACGGCCAACCTTATCCACGTGTCTCTAAAATACGCAAATGGCTAACATATTAAGAAAACGCTATTATGACATTTCTAACCCAGCCTCCTATGGTGGTGTTAATAGACTGTACAGAGGTGTTTACAATGATGGAGTAGGGAAAAAAGATGTTGAGAGGTTTTTGCGGGAGCAGGATGCTTATACACTTCATAAGCCGTGAGAAAAAGGTTTAAAACGGCCAAGACAACAGCGGCTTCGATTGACTCTATTTGGCAAGCGGATTTAACAGACATGCAAAGATATTCAGTGTATAATGATGGCTACCGCTACATCCTATTCATAATAGATGTATTCTCTAGATATCTGTGGCTAATTCCTCTGAAAAATAAATCGCCTGAAACAGTTGCTAAAGCTACCAAAACGCTGATGTTGAAAGAAAACAGGGTTCCTGGCTATTTTTGTACGGATATGGGGAAAGAATTTATAGGCCGCGCTTTTCAGAACATGCTGACAGAGTTTAATATCAGTTACTACACTAGCAATTCTATACATAAGGCCTCTTTAGCTGAAAGAGTTCAACGTACCATAAAGGAACGCATGCATCGCTATTTTACACATAAAAAACACAGATATATAAACATTCTGGGATCATTGGCCTCGTCATACAACCGTTCACACCATCGCACGATTGGCACAACACCTAACGAAGTTTTAGAAAGAGGTACGCGCCCAGAGCCTGATGTGAGAAGAGATGGAACACCGCCGCCACACTCTACACGTTTCAAAATCAATGATTATGTAAGGCTATCGCGTTCGGGAAATAAATTCGCGAAGGGATTTGAGCAAGGATGGACACGTGAGATTTTTAAAGTTAGTGCTATGAGACCTAAAGGCGAGATAATGATGTATTACGTTGAAGATTTGAATGGGGAAGAAATCGCAGGAGGCTTTTACCGCGAGGAGTTGCAGAAAGTGGCATTTAATTTAGGAAAAAATGTGTTTAAAATTGAAAAAATTTAGGCAGCAAAGGTTCAGGAAAGAGAAAAATGTACCTGGTGAAATGGCTAGGGTACCCAGAAAGCTTCAACACCTATATAAAAGCTGCTGCAATAATGAAGCTTAAATAGTATGCAACATGGCGCCTAACCACTTCTATGTCACACTCCCGTCCTCTTCTTCTCTGTCTGTACATCCTAACAACACCCTGGCCAACTTTGTAACAGAACTCCATGGGCCCATTGAATTGGAACGTGATTCGTACGAAGTTGGTGTTTGTGAATTCCAGTTAGCCACCAAATTTTTAACTCTTGAAAATGAACAGATCATATTTCTGATCCTTAGAAGAGTCGATGAGTGTGAAAAATTAGGCATAACCTTAGATAACACTATGCGATCAGTCCTGTTCGGTGGGGTACAGTACTATAGTACAAATGTAACACTAGGAATCGGTCATTATGACAGCCACGGACATTGTGACGGGCTTAAACAAGAGTCTTGAAAAGTCGCACCTGACAACCGATTTACTTTTTGAAGTCGTAAACATAGACACGCCTGCACGCACATTGAAGTTAAAATCAACGCTTAGTAGAAATATTAAAGACAAAGAGCTGTTTACAATTGTGGCTGAGGGTCGATATAGTGCAGCCCTCCAAAGAGACACATTTCACGAGGCACAACATGACTTGTCCAGCTTAATGTACCAGTTGAAATTGGAGAAATTGGGCAAAAGCTATCCATCCCCAGACGTGTGCTATATTTACAGCAATATCGTGGAGCATCAATTTGTTGGGGACACCCAGGCGCGCCTACTGCGCATTGCGCACATTCCCAATCATAGAGGGAAAAGTTTGAGCACTATATATGACAAGCCCCATTATGTGAATGTTGCGACTAATCTATTACCAATATCTCAATATATATAAGAACGATTGAGGGAAAAATTTTCCATTCGGTGATGGGAACTTAATGAAGCTACACTTTCGTCGCAATCAGTTATAATGACCCGAAAGCCTTTCACGGTTTATCGAGGGGTGAGATATCAACGTGGGAGTGGGCTTGGATCCATTTTTTTCAACCGTACTACGCACGGCTGTCCCATTGTTGAAAGGGGTGGGCTAGATACCTCGGGAGGAAGGCGTTACAATCAGGTTTTAACGCGGTAGAAGACATAATGCGTGGAACTAAACCTAAAGAAGCTATAAAAAACATTTAAAACGTACACGGGACGAAATCATCAAAGATGCAAAGAGAAAAATGCGTGATGGCGGGAAGAAGAGGGCTCTCTGGAAGAAGGGGTTACCAACACTTGGCACTAAACGTAAAAGGACATCAAAAAAGTGTTCTATGCGAATGAAACCTATGGCTGATAATTTTTTTAACTGATATAAGCTAAGGACACTGCTCTCACGAATCAGGCTGATTACTACCTGTTGGAGAGGTAGCAATATTTCTGACTCGTCATGGCGCGCTTCATCGATCGTGTAGCTCACAATGTTGTAAATCGGAGCTGTCCCTCTTTGATATGCCCCTTACACAGGTTTCTATTGAGCACAGTGACTTTATTATAATTAACCCATTAAACACAATTAGTTCACCGAGTGCCCTTATAGAATTCGTGATACCCAGCTCAGGCCCATAATTTTTTGATCCAAGCTGCATGCACACGTACGCTAAACTGCGTATAGCCCATTCAGATGGAACGGACTGCGATGATAGTTACTCTGCATACCCTGAAACCAACTTTCTACACTCCATATTCAGCCAGTGTGAGGTGTATTTAAATCAGGTCAAGAACTCGGCAGGAACGGGTTATTATCACCTACGAGCCTATCTGGGAAATGTCCTCAACTTTTCAAATGAAGCGAAGGACACCTTTTTAACCGCCGAGCGCTTTTATCAGACTAAAGATGAAAGTGGTATAAAGGATAAATTTAAAAATTCTGAAAAAAAGATATACGAGTGTTTTGGACGTCTTCATACAGACTTTCTGTATACTTTCCAGGGGAAAGTGCTTATGAATGGAGTGGATATGAAGTTGAAGCTCAACCGCACGAGTCCTGAGATCTGCATAAATCTGGGACCTGATCAAGAAGAGGGAGCAAAACCCGTTGTGATTCACATCATAAAAACATATCTGCGCGTACGGGGAGTGAAATTAAGTTCGCCGAAATATGTAGAAATTGAAAAAAATTTAATACACGCAACAGTAAAATACCCAATTAACAGAGTATAGATCAAACTATACACGGTGCGCAGGGTTGGCCTCGAAACAGCTAGAAACGTGGCCCTGGGAGTTCTACCTAAAAGGTTATTAATTGGAATGCAGGATCACGCTTCGACGAATGGAAAATATAAAAAGAGCGCCTTTAAATTCGAGAATTTCGGCCTTAAAAATATAACTCTATACGTCAATGGCGTTGCGTTGGGCGGGACTATGGATACGGACTATTCATCAGACGCTGTGTTCCCGCTTTGCACGAGAGCTTATAGTAATCTGGCCGGTATTGCTGGTGGCTGTGATGAGATTGGGACTGGCGAACGCAGAAAGAATTTGTCGATCAGTTTAACCTTTACCCGTTTGATATCACCTCCGACTTATCTGTTAGTGTAAATATACACTTAAGTCCACAACAAAGTGGGAACATCTCAGTCAGATTGGAATTCGCCAACACGATAGACGTGCCTATTAGTGTACTAGTATACCTCGAATCACAAGCTCTAATAGAAATTGACCGCTTCAGGAACGTAGTAACAGACTTTTAAAATGGACGCGAATACACTCCAGAGAGTAATGAAAAGTGACTGAGTCACACGCTCCAAATTTATCGGTGTGTTTGCCAACTACGAGAGATTGGTGTAGTCTTATTGTCAATACGGACATTGTGGGGGGCGAGGGGATTTATTGGTTTGCAATCTATTTTAAAAATAGGGAAAGAATCTACTATTCTGATTCACTCGGCACTCAGCCCTGGAGTGACCCTGTTGTTGTACAATTTATCGAATAGCTGCATATCCCTGAAATTGTTTGGAATCCTTACCGTTTCCAAGGATATTTTAGTAATACTTGCGACATGTATTGACTTTCATTTCTCCTGCGCATGTCACGTGGGAGGGGATTTATAAATTTTTAAAAATTATTCGATTTGTGCGACACTGAGATGAATGATGAATTGGTATGCAGACAGATAAAAAAAGGTTCCCATTTGTGCGCACTCGCTGTATTGTGTAAAGTTTTACGTGTGTATATAAAATTGTAACTATATTGTGTAAATGTCTCCATTAATGTTTGTCTTATTTAATGGACGCTAGTTCTGTAACCTGAATTGTACTAAAACATGATTTGTACCATTTAATAAAGTGAATGAAAATACAATGTGTTTTGTTGTTGACCACAAAAAAAATCTACATTAGTTCCTCGATGACCTGGCATTCGTTGGTCCGGATGTGAGTCAATACCTCGACCTCCGCATTCAGGTCACTGGGTTGGCTCGCCGTAAAACCTTCAACAAGTCGCTGTCGAATATTTGCCTTTCTTCAAAGCTGTCGCGAAAAGTAGCTATTACACGATCAAGTTCCGCATCGGTCCTTTAAGGAGAAATTAACATGATTAGTTCATACTGAATCTTTTTTAATTAAAATCCATTTTTTCATAAATCGAATTGTATTCAGAAGGCCTAGCTCAGTACTAATGCAAACTAGTCTATAATTGAGGATACCCGCTATGAAACATTTATAATAAAATATGAGGAGTAGAAATGTATTATTACAAGCACACCATATATATTATATATATATATATATATATATATATATATATATGCCGAAATAGCCACGAATGAACCAGAGAATGGACAATAATTAAAAACCTTTTTTTTCACAAAATACACACAGGGGAATATATATATATATATTATATATATATATATATAATATATGTGTGTGTGTGTGTGTGTGTGTGTGTGTGTGTGAAGAGAGAGAGAGAGAGAGTTGCAAGGCGTTACAAATACAGTAATTTACAGCGCCGGAAATACTGTTATCCTAACTATGCATACTACGCAATGCCTACCATCACAGATTCTCGAGCCCAGGACCGTTAGAATTCTTTAAAGTTTTAGTAATTCTAAAAACTTGCTGTAGAACTTTCTATAAATTTATTAAACGTAAATATTTGATAAACAAAATTTACTCTCTAAATAGAATACTTTAATTACAGAAAGCCTTGCACAGTAACCTGTAGTAAACATGCAATTATATGTCAGGACACCGCGATGTATATATGGGAGGGGAGAGTTACAATTAGAGAAAATGTAGGATAGGGTACCCGGGTCAAATAATAAACACAAAGCAACTATCCTAACTGGGCTCAAAAGGATCATCAGCCAGCACCGGGTAACGAGCCCGGGACAGGGTTGTTAACACATACTTCCGTATATATATATATATATATATATATATATATAGGAAGAGACAGTTAAAATAAGGTAAAATGCCGATTAGGGTACCCGGATGAAATAATAAATACCAAGCGATTATCCTAACAGGGCTCAAAAGGAAGATTAGTTGGGTTTGCTGCGCATCGAGCCCCTGCCTAGCTTAGTACTAATGCAAACTAATCTATAATTGAGGATACCCGAATTGAAACATTTTACAACAAAATGTAACGAGTTGAAAAATATTATCACTTCCACACCATATATATATATATATATATATATATATATATATATATATATATATATATATATATATGTGTGTAATAACGCCTCTCCCTGACTTCGGGCAAGGTGTCAGGATATTACTTGATAGAGGGTATTGCTTTAGTACTCCTGGATGCAGAAATAGTTTACTCTTCATATTCCTACAATCGCGGAGTACTGTGTGGGCCCGTGATTTTCTTTTTCCCAGTTATCAAAGTCCAAAGAGTAGAAAATAAACACAACGGCTTACACGATTTTTAATTTGAATATAGGCGAGATAAATATAATTGATTAGCGTGAATCAAATGTTTCTTTTACACGGAACAGAGAGTTAATAATAATAATAATAAAAGTTTCATAATTATAATATGTTTACTTTTTCTTCATTGTAAGATATGAAATAAGTTAGAGACCTCTCTAAGACACCCTTGTCCGTTCTGAATCTCAAGCTTATATGAATCAATTGCAAACTACTGATCTATCTCTAAGCAGTCAGACTTAAACTGATACCCAATCTTCCAATTTCCAAAAGCAATTCCCGTTAACGGACCGAAACCCTTTCAGCCCGGAGACTCTCTCCAGGGATCTGCCTTAAGGGCGCTGATCCCCTTCTTATATGTCAAAGGAACAGAACCTGGCTACGCCATCACGCAAGCGGTTGACGTCACCTGAGAGCATTGTTTTCCCCAAGTGAAATCAAAGAAACCGTCTGCGTCACTGCGTGTGAATTCCGTTCGGAAGGAAACGAGTCATATCTAGCTTGGGAAATATTGAATGAATGAAATTACATAAACATAATAGTCATCAGGGCGCAGCTTTACTTCGATTATAAATTCTAACATGTAAAACATATATATATATATATATGACGAAATAGCCACGAAGGAGCAAATAATAAACAGCTTGCAACTAGCCTAACCGGGTCAAAAAGAAGATTAGCTAGGTGTGCTACGCATCGTCTGACGGCACTGGGTCTCGAACCCGGGACCGCAGGCAATTCTTTAAAGCTTAGTAACTCTAAAACCTTACCTGTAGAACTTTCTATAAATTTATTAAACGTAAATACTTGATAAACAAAATTTACTATCTAAATATTTAATAGAATACATTAATTACAGAAAGCCTAGCACAGTAACCTGTAGTAAACATGTAATTATATGTCAGGATACAGCGATGTATATACGGGAGAGGAGAGTTACAATAAGAGAAAAATGTAGGATAGGGTACCCGGGTCAAATAATAATCAGCACGTAACTAGCCTAAACGGGGTCAAAAGGAAGATTAGCTGGGTGTGCTATGCATCGTCTGTAAGAACCGGGTCTTTTTTAAAGTTTTGGCAATTCTAAAACCCTACCTGTAGAACTTTCAATAAATTTTTAAGTTATCACGTACAGGGAAACAAGCGTGTAATAAAATTTCATTTTCAAAGGACACCTTCATCGCATAATAAAATTCACTGTCTAAATGACGTTATCAGGAAGGAAGATTAGCTGTGTGTGCTACGCATCGTCTGCCGGCACCGGGTCTCAACCCTGGGCAAATATCCTTTCACTTCGTTTTATTACGACTTTTTATAAATTATAACACTTGCACTGAATGAAACGATATATATATATATATATATATATACATAGCCCAGCCTTCCGTTTAAATCACAAGCTAGTTTCCCAATCCTCATTTATTATTGCTTTTAAAGAAATTAATTAACACTGGCACTGAATGAAACGATGTGTATATATATATATATATATATATATATATATATATATAAAGGGTGATCCAGAGAAATGTGACCCAAAAGAAACCCCTGTAACTCTTAAAGTATAAGTCCTTTTATAAAATCATACGCATCATTCGAAAGAGGATAGTTACAAGTTTGTACAGGATTGTATAGGTTTTGACAATACAAGACAAGATAAGATACAAAACAAAATAAAAGTGTTAGTTAAAACTAACCCTTCAAGATGACTGCATGGGCTGTGGAACAGCTGCGTTTCATAACTGAGCAATATTATGAGCATGGAAGAAGTGTAGTTTCAGCTCAAAGATCTTTCAAGACAAATTTTCAGATGTCAAAATCACCTTCTAAGAAAGTAATCCGTCGGTGTGTCAGAAATTTTTCCCTAACTGGCAGCATTGGAAAAAGAAAACCAACTGGAAGAGTGCGCACAGCAACGATAGACGAGATCATTAACAGAACTCATGAAATTGTACAGGATAATCCTAACATAAGCATCAGACGTGCTTCTCAGCTGTTAGGAGTTGGATATGGAACAACACACCGTATATTCAAGCAAAATTTAATGCTCTTTCCATATAAAATTCAAACAGTGCAACAACTAAACGATGGAGATTTCGCACGAGGACGACAATTCTGTCAATGGATCCAACAGAAGGTAAATGACACCACCAATTTTCTAACAACTTTGATTATGTCAGACGAAGCCCATTTTCACTTGAATGGAACTGTAAACAAACAAAATTGTCGTTTCTGGGCAACAGAAAATCCATTGAATATTACCGAAGTCCCGTTGCATAGTCAGCGTGTAACTGTTTGGTGTGGCCTTACTGCATCTCAGATCATAGGGCCGTACTTTTTCGAGGATTCCACCGGAAACACGGTCACTGTAAATGGTGATCGCTACGAAAAAATGTTGACCGATTTCCTTATTCCTAAATTAAGAGATCTTTGTCTAGAAAACCACTGGTTCCAACAAGACGGAGCTACCTGCCATACCACGAGGAACTGCATGGCAGTTTTGCGTCAAACGTTTCCAGGCGAGTTAATCTCAAGATTTGGAGACGTTGAATGGCCCGCAAGGTCTCCGGATTTTTCTCCCTTAGATTATTATCTCTGGGGATATTTAAAGAGTAGGGTCTACAGAAATGACCCAACGACCTTGCAAGAATTGAAGGCTGCCATCACAAATGAGATACAGGCCATACCACCGCACACTCTTGCAAAAGTGATGCAGAACTTACAAGCGAGAACACTGGAATGCTTGGCAACTAATGGAGCACATTTGAAAGGAGTCATTTTTAAAAAATAAATATTTCATAATAAACTTGTAACTCTACTCTTTCGAATGATATATAGTTTTTTGAAAGGAATTAAATATTAAGAATATTTGGCTTTTTTTATGGGTCCCATTTATCTGGATCACCCAGTATATATATATATATATATATATATATATATATATATATATATATATATAGCCCGAATCACAAATTAATTTATTTACTTACATTTCCATGTTCACTTCATCGGCTATTTCTTTCTTTCCATCACAAATTTTCTGCAATGCTTTGCGTTGAAAGTAGGGCGTTCCGGTCAGCCGCTCCGAAAAGGTGGAGTGTACCCCCTGCATAGAGGTCTCCGTCTTCAAATAATTGTGGGGAGCAGTAAAGCTGTTGTGAATGATTCATGGCGATATATTTCTGTAGTTACTCGTTGATAAATACAATTGTTGTGGATTCCAGATGAAAATGAAATGCCCCCTTTTATATGCGCGGTCCTAACTGTAACCACCACCAACAGCCGAATCGCGAGTTTCCTATTGGCCGTCGGGGAAATTTGGGTGGCCCATAATGTGTAAGCGTGACTACCCAGCCAGAAGTCCTGGGCTCGTTCTCAAGCTCCGCCCATTGGGCTGTAGTTGGACGAGCTGCGAATTCTGGGGCGTGTCAAATATAACTTATCTATTCCATAGATTTCTTTCAGAAATGAAACAGATTCGTAAAGAGAGAGAGAGAGAGAGAGAGAGAGAGAGAAGTTTTGCTTGGAAAATAAAATTTGTTTTTCTGAGACGTCAAGCAAACTGACCAGGCGCCGATCTGCCGCAATCTAAATTCCATCGAACCGTTGCAGCCTTCTAGAGCCAAAAACAATATTATTCATCATTTGTTTTATTATCACTATATATATATATATATATATATATATATATATATATATATAAAGTCTTAAAATCGAAAGATAAGACTTTTATATACACATATTTTCCAAATACTGCCTAGAAATGCCTCAAAATCGCCAATCTTCATGTTTCGCCGCCATTTTTTTATGGTAAAAAACGCGGTACTTAGAATATGCGGAGAAGATTTTTATTGCCATATCCTTTCATCCTGACCATAACCACGAAAAAATATCAATGTGCCATTCCAACATTTTTTTTTCAGCCCACCCTAGTGTATATATATAAATATATGAAATTGTTTAGCGACTTTTACAATCACCTGAAACTGGAAAATAATTTTTAAAAAATTAATTGGCTGAGATGGAAGGACGATGGTGCGTTTGGCCGTATAATAAACATCCAATTTTACTACCTTATCTCCGATAATAAATATATATATATATATATATATATATATATATATGAAGGATTTTACAATCACCTAAACCTGGAAAATAATTTTAAAAAAAATTAATTGGCCGAAATGGAAGGGCGATGGGAATTTGGCCGTATAATAAGCATCCAATTTTACTACCTTACCTGCGCTAATATATATATATATATATATATATATATATATATATGAAGGATTTTACAATCACCTAAAACTGGAAAATAATTTTTAAAAAATTAATTGCCTGAAATGGAAGGGCGATGTGGAGTTTGCCGTATGGTAAGCCTCCAATTTTACTACCTTACCTGTATTTCCGTTAGAATAATCAAAAAAGGAAATCTGAAGGAGTTTAGTGACGTCTCTCTCTCTCTCTCTCTCTCTCATAAAAAATATAGAAGGTATATAGAAAGGAATGGTATAAGTAAATAGACACTTTCGGCGAGTTTAGTTAAAAAATTTATTGCTTAATATAAAATGTTTCCTCTAGTTATTTAAGAATATATATATATATATATATATATATATATATAATAAAGTGTGGTATATTATATTGGTTGTATTTTCAGCCAATTGTTTTTCATTCAAAGTCCCACCTAGGTGGTTAGCATCGCTGACTATGAATCCATCGGTTCCGTGCTCGAGACCCGGCGATTGCAGCCGGCGCGCAGTAAACGATCATCCTTCCGCACAATTGGTTGGTAGATAAATGGGTACCCTGAGTGACCTAGTGGTTAAGACGCTGGGCTGGTGGTGGTCCGGATTCCCCGTTAAACTGTAGGTCTAAGGTGGAGTGAAAAGCTTGACCTTCGTCAGAATGAACAATTCGGGCATTTTTTTCTTTCTTGGAATAAAACGAAATGCTGATTTTGAAGACGTTTTGTATAAGAGATGAATGACAAAAGTAAATAGACACTTTCGGTTTGGCTTTAGAGTAAATGGACGCTATTCAGGTCTCTCGAGTTATAGGTATATTAAATATTATTCTTATAGATTATGTTGTTGGAATAATGTGCAATATAAAGAGTCCTGTGTATTTTTTTTATTATTAGATGCGTAGCACACCCAGCTAATCTTCCTTTTGACCCCGGTTAGGCTAGTTGCATGCTGTTTATTATTTGACCCGGGTACTCTATCCTGCATTTTTCTCTTATTGCTAATTAAATAAATAAATAATGTGTTTTAATTAGTTCGGACAATCTAAGGAGAAAGTTTCTCTTGCCTTTAATAAATAAGTAATTAAAATAAATGGTGCAGCCTGGTAACCCTGCATATAATTAAATTATATAGGAGTCTCTGGAAACTCATCTATAAATAAATAATTAAAATGGTAGTATCTGCCAATTCTCCTTATAGAAATAAATAAATAAATATATGGTAACCGGCACCTCCAGACCCTCTATATATCAGATGCTGGGCCCCTGGATGCTCATTATGCGACGGACTCCGTTGGAATAAAGAATTCTCTCCTCTCTCCTTCTTAGGTTAAGGCTTAGATTAGGTTTCCCTTTGGGGGGGTGTGAGGCCGTCCCACCTTCTTCCCCAAGGAGGTCCCCCCTGGCACCCTGTGGTTGGTACTGTGGGAGGGGGCTGGCACTGACACTCATTGAAACATTTGCAATTGCATTGCACTCGTCCATTTTGCGGTCATACTACTAGTCTAATACGGGGGCTCCAATAAACCTTAGCCCCCGCGCCCACGGCCTAAACCATTAGAGGTACAGTAAAACTAAACATACCTTACAAAAGAGAATTTAATCCTGCACTTAATGAGAAACAATTAAAACTTGGTGTTCCCGCCAAGACAGCCTGAATTCGCTTTGGGTAGCTTGCCAAAAGTGACGTGAATAGATCTTGATCGTTACGCAAATTTGCTAAAACAGTTTCAGTGTTGCGTCATTGTATCCTTCGAAAATCGATTTGCTGCTGGTTCTTGAAACAAGAGACATTCAACCTTGTCCTTTATAACTGATCCAATGTGTTCACAGACGTTCATGTCAGGAGAATTTCCTGGCCATTCTTCATTTCCAAAGAAATCGATCTCATGGTTCCGCAACAACTGTTGAGTGGCTAATGCCTTAAAGCAGGGCGCCTTATCGTACAGAAGTGTGACCTGATCGACATCCATAACATTGTTTGGGTTTCTTAGAAAAGGAATGACATGCTGGGATAGAATAATATCACGAAAATACTGTCCATCCCAACTCTGATCATTTGGCTTCAGCACCCACATGAGCTTCTTTGCAGTGAACAAAACAAACACACCAACACAGTCTGGACTTTCTAATAATTCACGATAATGTTCATTGTCATCGATTTCATCTGGTGTTGTGGCCCACACTCGATCATTTTGGTAGTTAGGCCGACGTGTTACGTAAACAAAAAATTCATCGGAGACAGCTAAATGCATGAAATCATCCACATCCCAATCTTCAAGATAATGAGCAAACCACATTCTGTCATCGATGTTAAGTTGAGTTTTTCTTGGCTTTGGAAGTTCATGCCAAGGCTTTAAACCTTGCTTATGACGGTACAGTCGAATGATCTCACCACTAACGATCTTTCCTCTCAACACTTCGATCTCTCTAGAAAGTTTAGCACAGCTGTTTTTCCGCTTACGCGTACCGCTTTCAATGATGTCCTTTGTTTCCTGAGAGAGTGGCAAATTTGGGCGCCCAGATTTGGTTGTATCCATTTCACATTCATCCAAAGTTTTATTCCAATTTCTTTTGACGAAGTCCTCACTTCTTCGCAACTTTTTGCAACCCATGAACGTGTTATAAAGGTGGCTCCAACATCACGAGCTTCCCGAAATGTTATTGCTCGTATGCGATCTATCACACGTTGCCTCTCCGAATCACCAATTAATTGAGAAGCCATTATATTATCACTTTATCAGCTACAGTAATTTTAATACCTGCAATAAATAAAGAATTTTATATATTTTTATAATCACTAAAAACTATTTCGATATAAGTAAACATGTAAGCTGCAAAAGGGGGGGGGGCTAAAGTTTTTTGGAACCCCTAACAAAGAATTAAAAATCAACGAACCCGATTATCCAAGCTATCCATGAGTCATGCTGTTTATCCTCTAGGCTATGGAATTCTTGGTATGAAAACGTCTGTCTGTAGCTCCACTTAACCTCGACATTACTGTATTATTTCTAATCAACTGTATATATTTCTATCCTTAGTATGTGAACTGTCATTGTATTAATATTATTTGTCATCTGGACTATAGTCTGCCAATAAACTTTTCCATTTTCATGTACGTATATACAAAGTGAGTCACGACGAAATGTCACAACTTCGGGAGCTTATAGTTGAGGTCATTCCCAGTCAAAAACATCATATGAACATAGGTCCGATTTTTAGCGGTTATGGAGCTATGGATGTTTGAATATTTAAAAATAAGAAGAAGTGAGCAAATAGCTGCTAAGCTTTTATTCATGAATTTACAATAACTGTTCAAAATTGCTATCCTCGGCGACAATACACATCGCGGCTCGTCTGTGAATCGCGCGTATAGCTCGCATTAGTTCATTACGATTGTCCTTTATGATGGCTGCAGCATCCAAAATGCGAGGGAGCAATGCATCTCGTGTTTCTACTTTTCTCTGGTACACCAGATCTTTCATGCGGCCCCACAGATAAAAATCTACAGGGGTTGGGTCCGGAGATCTAGGTGGCCAATTTTGTGCACCACCACGACCAATCCATCGACCAAGGAAGCTATCATCGAGATGCGTTCTCACTGCACGAATAAAATGGGGAGGAGCTCCGTCTTGTTGGAAGTACATACGCAATCGTGTTGCCAAAGGTACATCTTCTAACAGTGGCGGCAGTTCGTCTTGCAGAAATCGTAGATAAATATCACCTGTAAGACCACCTTCGAAGATAAATAGACCAATCAGCTAACCATAGAGAATACTACACCACACATTGACACTGAACCAATGTTGAAAATTACTTTTCACAATGGCACGAGGATTCATTTCTGACCACACACATGTGAATTGCGAGTGTTGTTGACACCGTCGCGGGTAAAATGAGCTTCATCACAGAACAAGACGTATCGATGCAATTGTCGATCGGCATTGAGTCAATTACAAAATTCCAGCCGTTGGGCAGGATCCCCAGGTTGGAGGTGCTGAACGCGCTGTACTTGGTATGGATACATGCCTTCTTCGTGTAACGTTCTACATACTCTCGTTTGAGGAACTCTAAGACGTGTTGAAATCCTTCGTATACTAACGTGAGGACTCCGCTGAATAATGTTTTCTTGTTCAGCCACATCTTGTTGTACCGGACACTCAACTAAAACAGTAACGCTAGGAAATGAACCGCTTACTCGCAATCTCTGGAAAACGTTGCTAAACATTCGTCGATCCGGAATTCTTCGATTTGGTAAACGTCGCTGGTATTCAGCGACAGCAGCAATAGTATTTCTATCGCAAGATCCGTAAACATACACCATATCGGCACATTCAGCATTTGAAAACGTAAAAGGCATACTGAACGGACAAAACATCAACTGCACGCTGTGAAACACAAAACTCTACTGCGTAGTTAGTTCGGTTCGGTAAGTAACTGTCAATTCAGTTCAAGGTCACGCATGCGCATTAGGGTGGATCGATTTTACATTTTTTTCGATTTCCATATTCTAATAGAGACAAAAACTTGCGCATGCATGAGAAAATAGCCTCTGCAAAATCTTAGCTTAATAGGTAATCATCTTCTGCCCCCGGCAGAGCGATGAAAATCATATTTTAGTAGTCAAAAACGTATTTTTAAACCCTAGCCTAGAGTCATAAAATTTTGCGTGTGTGTTATTTCATGCCTAAGCAACGATATAAATGCTATGGGAAATATATAAATGCATTATTTAAGACAAAGAGCCGATCTGAAAATATGTATAATATACATATTTTCAGATCGGCCCTTTGTCTTAAATAATGCATTTATATATTTCCCATAGCATTTATATTGTTGCTTAGGCATGAAATAACACACACGCAAAATTAGCTCCATAACCGTTAACCCTTTCATACCCAAATTAAGTCGAAAAGTAAAAACTAAAATTGGGATATAAAAATCGTTTAATTGGACCCAAAATAACTGAAAAATATATTTTACAAAGTTTTATTGTTCATAATTAATAAAATACGAAATGTGTTAAATTTCACACATTGGGAACTGGAAGGTCTAAAATTGCTTCCAAAGTTAACGATGAAAATTTCACACACTGGGCATTAAAGGGTTAAGAATCGGACCTATGTTCATATGAAGTTTTTGACTGGGAATGACCTTAGCTATAAATGACTCTTTCTCTTCCAAATTTTCTAATACCCCCCATGGAAGAGGCATTGTTGTCACTACTTTCTGCGAGTTTAGCCAAGCTTTCTCTATGAGACTGTAACCTAAATTCCTCATCTTCACTATCTGTGTTTGTGCTAATTTCTAAAGCATAGAGTTTTTATATAGGTCTCTTTAATTTTCTCCTAAAGTCTTTACTAATGCAAACCAAAACAGTGCCGGATTTGGGCATAAGCTAAGTAAACTACAGCTTAGGGCCTCACACAATGAGGGGCCTCTTTGAGTTTCTTTTTCTTTTTTATCAAACCTAACTTATGCCCGGTGGCCAACTGGCTGGGGCTAACCAGGGGCTTCCTCCACGATAAATAGTATTTTAAATCTAGTGTATCAAGACACTGGCACCGAATATAGGGGCCCCCTTCGAATGAATGGTCAGTACAAAAACTGACCCGTTCAAAAGCTTTGCTAAAACTAACTTATATGATCGCCAGTACACAAAATAGACCAGTACGCATACCTCGAAATTGCTGAAGTCCTGAGTTATGTTGTGAATTTGCTGAAACTAGTTTATTCTTCGAACATGGGGCCCCTTTGTTATGAATGGCCGTCCACCCGTCGGTAGCCAAAATTGACCCAGTGGCAGTATACCAATACCACTCCTTTGGTGGCGTTAGGCCCTGGGTTACCTAATTTTAATTAAATCTGACTTTGCAGAAACTTTATTTTTCGACAACGGGGGCCGGGGCACCCATTATAGTGGCCTCTGTTATGAATAGCGCTTGTTTCCTGAAATTCAGGGCCCTCTCAGGCCACTCTGACACGTAATCAAATTTTGTTGAGACGAAGGTTAGACTAGTAAGAAAATTAACAAAGTCCGCCACTGCTTAGGCTCTAGATTTTCTTACGATTTTTTAAAAATGTCTTAGCTCTGGCTTACTGAAATCAATACTTTATTAATTTTTCATTATTGTCGGAAAACATCCCGAGAGACAACCTCAACATACTTGAGACAACTTCACGTTTGGAAGAGAGCCTTTACCTATATATTGGCAGAGCTGGGCAATAAATACATTGAATGTATTTAAATACTAAATACTAAATACATGGGAGAAATGTATTTAAATACTAAATACTAAATACATTTTACGGATGTATTTAGATACTAAATACAAAATACATCAATTGTATTTAAATACATTTGTAAATACATTTTACATACATACAAATTTTAACATATGCATTCACTAATTCACTAAGCCATGACACGCACACGATAAAGAAATCAACCACTTTCAACTAAGAGTGGCACACAACTGATTGAACTGACACGTTGAAACATGAACCATGCTGTACTACACTGTCGACGCGTCGTACTGTGCTAGTACAGAACGTGTATTAAACCAGTAAAAGTATTTACATTTTTATATTTTGAGTATTTAAATACATTGTATTTAAATACTCATTAAAGTATTTAAATACTATATTTAAATACATGAAAACAATGTATTTATAAATACAGTTCTAAATACACAAATGTATTTAAATACTATTTAAATACAAATGTATTTAAATACTGCCCAGCTCTGTATATTGGCGGCGTGGTTACTGATACTAACTGTAGATCTGGCATATAAAACAGTGCCTAATTACTGTTGTGTTTGGACTTTGATTGCCGGGCAAACCTAGTTGGTCGATTACATCAGATCTCTCGCCATTCTTATTTGCTCGCCATAGAGCTCGTATCATCCCTTATTTGCCTGTTATTCTTTAATTATTTGAGTGTGCCTAAGATTAGCCATATTACGGGTTCAGTATGAAGGCCCTCCGCTTCTGATATTATTAGAGCAACTTGCTTAACTTTATATTGTGTCTCTTGATTTTATGTTTGTTATTTTATACGTATTTATTTCTTATATCTTATTCTTATATCTTATATTATTGCAAACTCCTATATAGAGGCAGGGGTAGGATTAATCATATTACCTTCCTAATTTAATGTCAAGCATAAACTAAATTTGTACCCATAACATACGTGGCGAAGTTACATTGTTTCACTTTCCATTTGTATTTATTATTTTATTTTATATAGGGCCTATTTATACTATATTCCCTATTGCCATTTTTAATTTCAACTTTTATTAATTTCAAAGAAGTTATTTGTTTCTCTTATTATTTTGGAGAGGCCTATCAAAAGGAAGAAAACTTGAAAGTGGATTTCAGAAAAGGAAAAAGAAGCAGCAGCTTCAAAGGCAGATAAAACAATTACCGAAAGTTGACAGTTATTTCATTGTTATGAAGAAGGGATCTCAGACTCGAGAGAGTCAGACAGATCCACAACAACCACAAGTATCCACCTCTTTTACTATAATAGATAATACAAACGCGAATGTGACTATTTCATCTGATCGTGTTACAGAGGCTGAAGTCCAGGCTGAAGACAACAAAAACACAAGGTTCAATGATCTTGGCCCCTAGGTAGTCTTAACCGAGGATGATATTGCATTCTGGTTACAGAAAGAACCCTCAGAGTGTCAACATTGGGATGATTTACTTGAGAAATCGGAGTGATCATTCAGAAATCAAATTAGATATTGTTCAAGGGGTCTTTTTTATTCAACGAAAGCTAATGGGGAAAAATACAATTGGGAATGGTTAGTGTACTCTCGAACAACCGGAGGTGTTTACTGTTTTGTTTGCAAACTCATCATCAACCGCACTGGCTAGGGATGGGTTTAATAACTGGCAAAACCCCATTGCAATTCAAAATCATGAGAATTCTGGAGAACATAGAACAGCTTTCCTTGCATATTTGACGAGGATTCGCAGGTTAACCTTGGATTCACACCTAGCTGAACATATGAAACAGGAACAAGAGTACTGGAATCATGTAATGAAAAGCATGTAATGAAAAGCTTAGGTCGCCCCAAAACGGGAACTTTCTTGGTGTGATAGAACTCATTGCTAAGTTTTATCCATTTCTTTCTAACCATATTAAGCATTATGGAAGTAGTGGATCTGGCAGGCTTTCGTATTTGTCTAAAATAATGAGATGAACTCCTCCAGCTTATGGCTAAAAAGGTAAGAGAATCTATTTTGGAAGACTTGAGAAAAGCAGGATACTTCAGTTTGTCTTTTGACTCTACACCAGATCTTTCACATGTTGATCAACTAAATGTTATTGTCAGGTATGTGTCACTCGGTGATGGTCTTTCCATTGAACACTTTCTATCTTTCCTTGAATTAGAAAAGCACAGTGGTGAATGTATGGCCAACATGTTGCTGGATTATCTAGTCAATGATTGCAAAGTGGACGTTGGTAAGTGCAGAGGACAGTCATATGATAATGCAGCGAACATGTCAGGGAGGGAACATATCAGAAACTTCTAGAGAAAAATAAGTATGCCATATATATTCCTTGTGCTGGACATTCACTTAACCTTGTTGGTCGTGCTGCAGTTGATTGCTGCCTAAATGCAGTAGATATTTTTGTTGTGCAACAGTTATACACATTCTTTTCTGCCTCTACAAAACGTTCGGCAGCACTTAAATCATATTTGGGTCGTGATTCCACAGTACCAAAACGCCTATCTGACACTAGGTGGGAAGCACATGCAAAGGCCACTTCAGCCATAGCTGAGTCGGGGGGTATGATCCAATTACTGATGCCTTCACTCATGTCCATATTGATGACGGTGAAAAGGGTGATACAAGGAGAGAGGCTGGCATTCTGTTGGAGAAAATGGAGAATTAGAGTTTGTGTTCATGTTAATTTCCTGGAACCGTTTATTAGATCAGTTCCACAAAACTAGCAAGGACCAACAGGATGCACAGGTAACCCTTAGTACATGTGCAAAGCTTTACACGTCACTAACTCTCTTCTTGAAAGACACCAGAGGAAGTTTTGGTGAAATTGAATTTAAAGCAAGAGATCCTGCCTTTGGTAACTAAAAGTGTCCGCATAAAAGGAAAGATTAAGAAGAAAAGAAATCAACGATGGTGACGCACCTAATGCCGATGAAACCATTTCTCCAAGGGACAAGTTTTGAATTAAATCTTTTATTCCTATGATGGATGCTCTTGAAATAAATTTAAATAAAAGAGCAAACATATAAGAAAATGTTGCAAGCAACTTTTCCTTTAGATATACATACAATAAAGAGTGATGGACCTAACACTGATCCCTGTGGTACTCTACTTTTCAGTTTCTAGAACCCTGATTCAGAGCCAGTTAAAATTATTCTTTGTACTGTGTCTTGTAACCACTCTTCTACCCAATTTATGACTGACCCGATTTCCATGAGCTTTTAATGTATACAGAAGTCTCCTGTGCAGGAAATTGTCAAGTGCCTTACTGAAATCCACATAAATAGCATCTACATCATTACATCATGTACCTGATCAGTTACAAACTCTAAAAAGTGGAAAAGATTACACAAAAAAAACCCCCTTCCTGATCTAAATATATTTACACTGCTTTAGTCTCGTTTCATTCAACAAAGGAAATCAATATATACTGTACAATACATTGTACAGATTTTATCGAGTGAAGCGAGGCAAAAAAATTATCGTACTCCAAAATTTAACTTAACTTAATTAACCTCAACTAATCTAACTAAACCTAACCTAACATAACTCGATACTAAGAGTAGCCTAACCTAACCTGGATGAGTCAACATTATACAATATACACTTAATTTCGACTTTGTACAAGGACACTTGCGTTACATAAACAAAATCGAATTTCATAATGTCGACGTTCAACCTTATGTAAGGATATGGATTTCACATTTAAAATTAATCTGATTCTCAGTGCAAATGACTGACCTAACCCAGCCAGACCAACCTAACTTAACTTTACCTAATTTAAACTAACTTCTTAGCAGGGACGTAGCCAGGAATGTCCCAATGGGGGAACGAACTTGAGCTACGTTTGTCAGGTTCCGTGGTGAATCGGGCGAGCCCATACAGTTAGGGGGTCTGGGGGAGAGCTGGAAGCTCCCCCAGCGGGGTCGGCGGAGACCCGCAAGCCAGAGCATTTTAAGCTTATTTTGTGTAAAAACTGTCTGAAAATGTCAGTGCAATTGCCATTTTTGAACAGCCACTATACAGCCATCCACATGAAATATGTACCCTTTCCAACAAAAGTTTAAATAGGACAGTCACATTGATGCAATCTAAGCTATATTTTGATCCTATAGTTTTCATATTTAACAAAGAAAGTAACTATTTTATTCACACATTTATTGATTCCATGCATACAATTACTTAGTGTATACACATTTAACAGTACAATATATCTATGAATAAAGAAATCATTAGAAGAGATCCAAATGAAATTCTCACGTATAAGGCAAGTCAAACGGATGCAGAAACAGTTAGATCAGTTGAGACAGAAGAAACGCACATCTTTTTAACATATATAAAATTTTGAACAGGATAATCGCATGGTAAAACAATTTAGGGGCTACTTGACAAAAAAATATGTACTTTATCGAATACGCAATTACTTTACTAAATCAAAATCGAATACTTTAGTAAATATGCAATTTACATATAGGTACACCACAAAATCACATTACTGCCCACCGTCCGTTTAACGAATTCACGAAGCTTGACCAACATGCAATGGTGCAACACGCCCCATTCGTCACACTGTACTATGCTGCAGTGCATGCAAAACTAATTGGCGCCGAGCTGTGTTCAGTTTCCCCGCGCTTCATATTTCAGTAGTTCAGCACGATACGTGTTTAAACACGTCCAAATTGAATCTCGAAGCTTCGCAGGGCCCTAATATAATATATATATATATACTGTATAAAGACAGTATGTCGCCGTCGTAAGTAAAGTGTATTAAGTATTGGAGCTACTGTTCTATACGTGAAGGAGAGAGAGAGAGAGAGAGAGAGAGAGAGAGAGACTTGTGTTCAAACTCAGTCAGCTCACCCGTCTTGACGGTTTTTTATGAAATCCTTTTTCAGAAATGATCATTTCTTTAAATATTCATACAATTGACATATTTCAAGAAATGAAGCATCTTAACTTGTAAACGCTGAAGAATTACTTTACTAAAATCATTGTTAATGATATGATTTACAGGATACGTACTGATGGGTAAGGTCATATAACGTAGAGAGACTTCCAGTTTGACGAGGGATCAAAGCCATGGGTCACTACTTAATCTGGGAGCAAAGAATGATAACCCATTTAGATTCAATGGCGATCAACATCGCAAATTTTACGGAAAGTGGCGTTAATAACACTGCTGATTCCGAAAATGTTATTCATTTTGGCGTATCACGCGTAGTTTCCATGAAATCTTAAAAAATATTATACAATTATTGTATATTGTATATAATATGTATAATATATTGTATATTGGATATAATTAATTAAATATTATACAAAATATTAAAAAATATTAACATCACACACATACTATAACAGTAGCAATTCACACGACATAATAAGACAAAAGTAGTATGCCCGCGTTTGGGGAGAGGAAAGTGGATCAATTTGAAAATGTCCCCCTCACCGACCTTCATGACGGTCCCCCCCTTTATAAGGTGTCTTTCATGGCCTTTCATGAGAAAAAAATTTAAAAAATTAAAATTAAAAATTAAAAAATTAAAAAAATTAAAAATACTCGGGCTCTTTCAGTTTTTCATGAGAGATATTTAAACAAACAAAAACAGACAAAAACAAAAAAAACACAAAAACAAAAACAAACAAACATTGGAGTACTTTTTACGCAGCGTTCCAGCGTGTTCCGTCGTGTTCGTGGGGCCCCGCTAGTTTCATCTTTCTGGAAGCGTTCGTGTAGATGTATTTCTAGAGCATCAGGATTCTCCTGATATATATATATATATATATATATATATATATATATATATATATACTAGTAAATGAAACCAACATATATATTTCGTATATAAGAACTGTAATGTCTGGAAAATAGTAAAGATTTCTTTAACGCCAACCGTGATCTCATCGTTTCGGCTTAATATATTAATAACGATACCACACAAAATAAAATTAGAATAAATACAGTTAATTCATAAACAAATTTTGTTTTATTCTAGTATTGGTATTACGAAATAGATCCAGAAAATATTAATTAATTCATTTAAATTACATTTATCTAATCCAGGGGGAAGTAATATATTTCAATCCGGTAAAATATGTATAGTATAGTAGGAGACAATCATGAACAGCAGTAGTATGATCGCAAAATGGACGAATGCAAGAATGTTGCAATGTTGCAGATATAATGATCAATGTTGCCAAGGGGGAGAGGGGTGGTGGGTATGTTGCAAAGGGAAGGGGGTTTATGCAAAGGGGGAGGGGGAATGTTGCAGGTGCAACAAGGGGTTATGAAACTTGGAGGTGGCGTTATCCCCAAGAGAAAGAGAGGAGAAGGAGAGAGAGGAAGAGAGGTGTTCACCTGGCAGGAGCCAAGTGCATATTAAGAGTTCAGCCGAGCACTCGCTGTCTTATAAGGTGTAAATCCGCCAGTTGGCTTAGAAGGCGTAAATGGCTTGTACAGGTTGAGTTGCCAGATTGTGCTACTTATTTAAATAAAGCATATATTATTGACAGTTGGCTTATAAATCCGCCAGTTAGCTTAGAAGGCGTAAATATCTTGTACAGGTTGAGTTGCCAGATAGCGCTAATTATTTAATTAATTCTTGACAGTTGGCTTAGAAATCCGTCAGTCGGTTTAGTAGGCGTAACCAGCCATTTGGTATAATTAAATATCGTTTACAACCAAAAGAATTAAATAAAACACCATTACATCATTCTGTTTATTTAGACGAAATATTGGAAATATATATAAAATAAATATACATTGGAATGATAAAAAAAAATTAAAAAATAATAATAGTATAAGAAATATGAACGAAGAATATGTATATAATTCAAAAATAAAAAAATATAGCCATCAATATAGCAGTACAGGAGAAATATATATGTACACAATTACATTAAATAATTAAATATATTGAAAATAAATACATACACTTTATCTTCTAATACATAAAATCGAAAAAAATAAAAAATAAGAAATACAAAACGTATAACCATCAATATAGCTATAGGAGAAATATATATACACACAATTATGTTAAATATATTGAAAATAAATACATACACTTTATCTTCTACTGCACAAAATAAAAAATAAAAAATAAGAAATACAAAACGTATAGCTGTTACGCCCCGTTTGTGTAATTGCCCAATTCATGAAATGGGCAATATAACTGCCTATTTCATGAAATGGGCAACTTCCTGCCCATTACATGTAATAGGTATTTATATTGCCCAGTTCGTGAAATGGGCGAATTTTGCTTACCCATTTCGTGAAATGGGCATCTGTATGAAGGAAAATTAAAATTTCGATTGAATCATTTATTAAAAAAGTACAGTAAAACCTTAAAAAGAGAAGGCAAGTGATAATGATTAGTCTACATTCTTACAGGATTTGTGACTGTGACAGGCGCTGTTGCACGAAGATTATTTTTCAAACATAAACGTCGTTTAGGTAGACAATTACTTCTACAATGGCACCTCCTGAACCCTTGTCCTCCACAAAAACTTTGTAGTTTAACGATTTCGCGAATGCTTAGTTTGTTTGAGGGAATATCGCTAGATTTAAGACCAGTATAGTGAACAGATTCAAACTGATTCCTTGAAAGTTTACCATTTATTACTTCGACTTTTGTTCCTACTGTGTAGCCACCGTCGTCCTTAGCAAGAATTATACCTATTATATTACGAGGATCACCTTTACTACGATCAAATTGAGATACTGTAACTACTACATTACAACCAACGTCAACCACTGGCAACGTTTTTTACTTCGCGTCAACATTTTTTCTGCTTGTAGCACTATGTCCTCGAGCTTTTTGCCGTGCGAGTACAGCAAGGTGTACACTGTACAGCAGCATCGTCTTGTGATACGTCCTTATGTGATACTTGCAGCACGGCTGTTTCATGCTCAGGCGAGTGGTCTGGCTGTAGCGGTGGTAGTGCGGGTGTTTCAGCAACATTGTCTTGTAATACTTGCTGCACGGCTGGTTCATGCGCAGGCGAGTGGTCTGGCTCCAGCGGTGATGGTACAGGTGTTTCAGCAGCATTTTCTTGTGCTGGCAATGTTTAGGCGTTGCAAATGGGCAACTTACTGCCCGTTACATGAAATGGGCATTTATATTGCCCAGTTCGTGAAATGGGCGGAATTTTGCTTGCCTATTTTGTAGAATTGTATAAGATCTTAAAGGTCATACACGTGATTGCCCATTTCACGAAATGGGCAATATAAATGCCCATTTCATGTAATGGTCAGCAAGTTGCCCATTTCATGAAATGGGCAATTATATTGCCCAGTTCATGAATTGGGCAATTACACAAATGGGGCGTAACATAGCCATCAATATAACAGTACAGGAGAAATATATATACACACAATTATGTTAAATATATTGAAAATAAATGCATTCACTTTGTTTTACTGCGCAATACACTAAACTCACAAGTAATCGAGTCTACAATCACATCGTTATTGCTTTGCATTAAGCAGTATACGCGGTTTAATATTATTTCACCGCTCAAGGTATAGGGAAATCTGTACTCTATATAAATGCCCTTCATATCGTTTAGTACTATTTTTGTGCCCACTTTACATCCGGTTGGCAAGTTACCTTTAAATACGGTTAGAATACAATCAAAAGCACGCACAAAGAGTTCATCGTCAGCCACAACATCAAATACAAGTTTATAAACACGCCTTTCCAATCGAGGGTTTATTTCTACCGACCCGAGCTTTTCAATCCTGAACTCTTCTTCACGCTACATAGCGACAGTTGAAATAATCTTCTAAGTCGTTACGACAGCTGCTCATTATATAAAGAAATAGTTCTTCAGGGTGAACGGTGTAGGTGAGCTCAGCCCTGTACTGCTCAAGTGCTTTGTACCAAAGTTCATGATATTTCAAAGAGTCTAAACTTTTTAAATAAGTAACCAGCTCTAGACCATTCTCACCTTGTTCAGTCCTACACTCAGTAAACCCATCGAGCAGAGCGGTGTATGCTTATTTAAGAACCGTATCAAAATAAAGCATATCCATAACACGCGCGTCTAATATAGGCTGCAGCTTGCGGAATCCGACGCTTTCAAACATTCTGTCGAGGATGAAACGGTTTCGCGTAGGGACAAGAGCGTTATTATCAGAAGCATTCTTCCACATCAGCCGTATATCAATGCATGGCCGATCGTTATTTATACACAACGTACAAACAACGGCATATGAGGGGGTGTCACTAATCTGCTCTCTTCTTGTACTTACACCTGTAGGAATTTTATAACGATCCTCACTCCACTTCTCAACTATCACGAAGATTCTATTCTTCTCCTCGACACTTAAATAAACAACATTCCATTTATTTGTTTGTCTACAAGCCGTTTCCAGTACATGGTTAACGGCACCGGATTTACGCCTGAACACGCGCAACGACTTCGTCACGGACACATCGTACACGGCGTTGAGAATGCTGCTCAAAGGAAGTTCCATCGTATTCGAGGAGCGCACGTCCACTCGGTTCAAGCTCTGAGATGACTATGAACCACATGCAACGGATCGGCTCGACGGGAGGAGTGAGTCACACCATAAGCTAATGAAACGTGTACGGCGCTGTTCGAATAACTGTATCCCATTATATTGGGTAGGTGTTTCGAGAAATTTTCCGATACATGAAGTAATATCAGTTTTAATGTTTTATCACTCCCACTCCCCAGAATACGCACCAGTCATTTTTGCATAGGGGAATTTTCATGAACTAAACACATTTTATATTGGTTTTAATGTTTTATCACTCACCAGACCTTCATTTCCACAAATTAAACATCTTCACAATCCGGTACACTATTTGAGAAACATATGCCCATATTTTTCCATTTTGTTTAACAATCGATACTCGTCTCTAAAGTCTGTTAAAAACTCACACAGGCCATTAACTATAACCTCACTACAAACCTCGTCGATATATATTAATATAGTGATAAAAATACTTAAGATTCTCCATGATGACAAGATTTACATTCTCAGTCGCAGGGGAATTTTCATGAACTAAACACATTTTATATTGGTTTTAATGTTTTATCACTCACCAGACCTTCATTTCCACAAATTAAACATCTTCACAATCCGGTACACTATTTGAGAAACATATGCCCATATTTTTCCATTTTGTTTAACAATCGATACTCGTCTCTAAAGTCTGTTAAAAACTCACACAGGCCATTAGCTATAACCTCACTACAAACCTCGTCGATATATATTAATATAGTGATAAAAATACTTAAGATTCTCCATGATGACAAGATTTACATTCTCAGTCGCAGGGTACGAGTAATCGGTATGATGCAACATGACATAATATAGTTTGTCACTCCACTCATCAACAAGGCTCACTATCCATATCCGTTGCTTCTCTTCTGTACGTGTTGTTTCTTCTACTTCACGGTATATGTAAGCTTTTATAAAGTTTAGTCCTACAACATAGTTCAATACATCACTATAAGCTAAGGACATTGAACTCATGAATCATAGTTTGTTTACTACTTGTCGAGAGATGAGGCACTATTTCTAACTCGTCATGGCACGCTTCATCCATCCGTGTAGTTTACAATGCTGTAAATCGGAGCTATCCCTCTTTGACATGCCCCCAACTCAAGTTTCTATTGAACACAGTGACTTTATTACAATTAACCCTTTAAACACAGTTAGTTCCCCGAGCGCCCCTATAAAATTCGTGATACCCAGCTCAGGCCCTTACTTTTTTGATCCAAGCTATGTGCACATGTACGCTAAACTATAGCCCATTCTGATGGAACGGACTGCGATGACAAATATGTTGTATACTCTGAAACAAACTTTCTGCACTCCATTGTCAACCAGTGTGACGTATATTTAAATCAGGTCAACATATTGGCATGCACGGGGTACTATCACCTACGAGCCTATCTGGAAAAATGTCCTCAACTTTTCCAAAGAAGCGAAGGATACCTTTTTAAGTGTCGAGGGATATTATCAAACTAAAGACGAAAGTAGTATAAAGGACAAATTTAAAAATTCTAAAAAGAAGATATACGAGTGTTTTGGACGCCTGCATACAGATTTCACATTCCAGGAGAAATTGCTTGTGAATCGGGTGGATATGAAAATAAAGCTCACCCGCACGAATCCTGAGATCTGTTTAAATCTGGATGCTGATCAAGAAGAGGGAGCAAAACCCGTTGTGGTTCACATTATGGAGACACCTCCGCGTACGGCGAGTGAAATTAAGTTCACCAAAACAACTAGAAATTGAGAAAAATTTACTAAACGCTACAGTAAAATACCCTATTAACAGAGTACAGATCAAACTATACACGGTGCCTGCGGGGTTGGCGTCGAAGTAGATAGAAAACATCGCCCTGGGAAATCTTCCTAAAAGGATATTAACTGGAATGCAGAACCATGCTTCGGTGAATGGAAAATATAAAAAGAGTGCCTTTAAATTCGAGAATTTCGGACTTAACAATATAACTATATGTTAATGGCATTGCGTTGGGAGGAACATTGGATACGGACTATTCATCAGACGCTGTGTTAACGCTTTGCGCGAGAGCATATAGTAATCTGGCCCATATTGCAGGTGATTGTGATGAGCTCGGGAATGGGGTAACGCAGAAAGAATTCATTGATCAATTTAACCTTTATCCATTTGACATCACACCTGACTTATCTGCTAGCGTAAATACACATTTAAGTCCAGAACAGAGTGGAAAAATCTCAGTCAGGTTGGAATTCACCAAGCCTATAGATGCGCCGATTAGTGTACTAGTATACCTTGAGTCACAAGCCCTAATAGAAGTAGACAGATTTAGGGGCGTTATCACTGACTTTTAAAATGGATACGAATACACTTTAGAGAGTAATGAATAGTGAACGAATCACACGTTCCAAATTTATTGGTGTGTTTGCGAAGAATGAAACATTGAATTTGCCAATTACGCGAGATTGTGGTAGTCTTATTTTAAATAGAGATGTCATTGGTAATGAAGGGATTCATTGGTTTGCTATTTATTTTAAAAATAGGGGACGCATGTGCTATTTTGATTCACTCGGGACTCAACCCTGGAGTGACCCTGTTATTATAAAATTTCTTGACCAGTTGCATATCCCCGAAGTTGTATGGAACCCATTCCGGTTACAAGGATATTTTAGTAATACATGCGGGATGTACTGCATTTCATTTCTCATGCATATGTCACGTGGTAAAGACTATAAATTTAAAAAAATTATTCGACCCGTGTCACACTCAACGAAACGATGAAATGGTAAGCACACAGATAAAAAGCCCTTTTCCAATTCTGCGTACTCGTTGTATAGTATGATGTTTTGTTCCTGTATATATATATATATATATATACAGGGTGTACCATAGGTTCGGCATCATAGGAAAAATAATAAAAAAAGGCAAAACAAAAGCTTTTATTTACAGAACGTGCTCAATATGTCCACCATTGTTTTCAATACACAAATTCAGACGTGATACCCAGTCAGCAAGCACACAGTGAATGATGTCAGGAGTAATGGTGTTACATGCCCCAATAATGCGCTGCCGCAAATGTTCAACACTCCTAATTTTCTCTGCGTATACCAGCGCTTTCAAGTGGCCCCAGAGATAAAAATCTAGTGGCGTGAGATCCGGGCTTCTAGCTGGCCATTCCACAGGCCCTCGACGTCCTATCCAATGATAAGGGAATTGTTGATACAGGTATTCCCTTACTTGGGTGCTGTAATGTGCAGGAACGCCGTCTTGCTGGAACCATGTTGGGAAATTTCCTTCTTCGTTCAAGACACTGTGAAATGCTTCTTCCTTGAGCATACGTAGGTAGGTGCCTCCAGTGACATGTTCATCGAAAAAGAGGGGGCCTATGATGCGATCCTTCCAAATGCCACACCATACCATCACCCGAGATGCACCTTGTTCCTTTGAAGAGGTATACCAGTGAGGGTTGTTTTGAGACCAGTAGCGGGTGTTCTGTCGATTTACCTCACCATTCCCATAAAAAACAACCCCGTCGCTGAACAGAATGGTGGACGGGAAATTGGCATCCCGAGCATAAGAAAAATATGAATTATGGTTTGTAGAAATAGAAAAATATGAATTTCTCCTATGATGCCGGACTTATGGGACACCTGTATATTTCTAACCAATAATGTTAGTTTGTATATTCTGTAGTTTAAGGTGGTTATTGTACTAAAAACATGATTTCTTTCATTTAATAAATTGATGAAAATACATTGTCTTCTTCCTAAAAAAGATCGAAACAAAAAAACACTTACATTATTTCGTTAATGATTGTGACAATCGTTGGGCTAACTGCTCAGTAAATCTTCTACCTCCGTATTCAGGTCCATGATATGGGATTCTTCACAACGAAAAGATTGTATAACACGTGTCAAATCCTCATCGGACCTTAAAGGAGAAAGAATAATTCATTAGTTCATACTGAATCTTTTTTAATAAAAACCCAAAACATATACAGAGTATATATATAGTAAGAGTATTACAATGTGAAGATATCTTTGAACCGCTCAGATAAGTTCATTTAAGAGATAATTCCGAATAACATTTGAATTTATAAAAAACATGCAAAAGATTGCTATAAAAAAATTCAATGATTTAAAACAGTATTTTAGCATAATTGCAAACTAATCTATAATTATGGATACCTAGATGAAGTATTTTTAATGTGATGAGATGAATTACTACAACCCTCCATATATATATGATGAAATAATCCAGAACAGTGCTCTTTCTGACAGGCACAAGTTTGCAAATAATTGACTCCAAAAAATAAAATTATAGGCACTTACATTTCTACGGCTGTCCCTTGCATTGGATCGTAAGGAGTGTCATTGCAAATATCATCAACGGTTTGCATTGGAAATAATCCATCCTGGTCAGCCGTGTTAAAAAGATTGATTGTAGACAATGCTACAATGTCACCATCTTGATACAAAATCCGGTAAACTATAAAGTTCTTGATTCATGGCGGAGGGAATGTTTATTCACTGGTGAAAATAACTACTGTGACTCCCAGCTGAAAATATTTCCTTTTACATGCACGATCTCCAAGCACCGCCCCAAAAGACTAAGAGCGGTTCGTAAGTTTAATGATTGGTTGTCAGTGTAACTGGGCGGAGCTATGATAAGTTTGTGTACCATTCGTAACACCTATATTATGGGTCCAAGCTTTGGACATTGGTCAACTAATGGTGTCTATATTCTCTCCGTAGATTTAATGCTCACATTGTGTATTACCCCTTGCAGTCTTTACCACGACAATATTTTCATTTACGCACATACTTTTCTCGGTTTTCCCATTTTAGAACCCTCCCCTTTATGCACTATCCCTCGCAACATTGATCAACCATCTCTATCAACAATATGTTACATTATTATTTTTGCGGCCATACTATTTGATCCTCAATTTTTTCCCAGTTCGGATGCAAGTTGTTATAAAAATATCTTCATCAGAGTCGCTCAGCCCAGTACCGCAGGAAACAAAATTAGCGCCGCTACTCTTCATAATCCTGACATTACCAGAAACAGCACAGTAACACCCGTTGACACAAATATCATTAGGAAATAAGAAATCTAGAAGATTTTTACAAGCAGAATGTGCATTATGTTTTGCGGTCATACTATTCTCAGCTTTCCCAAGATTCCTGACTTGTGGATTTGGTTACATATATATATATATATATATATATATATATATATATATATGTGTGTGGTGTGTGTGTGTGTGTGTGTGTGTGTTAATTTGTTAATTGCCTTTTACAGTCTCTACCACGATAGTTCCAAATATTTGCAAAATACCATATGTCCCACAAAAAAGTACACCCAACTTTAGATTGTACTAACTCCTCCAAAAATTGAGATATTTTGGATCTGTTTGTTTGATTTAATATAGCAAATTATTCTTTGTTAACGTTCAAATTTATTCATGTTTAAACGATTTAGTGTTTAAGCATCTGCTTTTAACTGAAGGGTACAGCAAAATGGGTTGCGCGGAATGATCATTTCTCCCAGCCAGATAGCTCCTCTTGCTTTAACCAATGTGCTACTTTTTACGTCGAAGGATATTGCAAATATTTTTTTTAAATAATTCGAACTTTTGTATCTAAGATACGAGTCATACATATAAATGAAGAATCTGAATTACTAAATTTATAAATAACTTTGAAACCCTTATCATGCAGTTTATACGAAGGCAGCGCGTTCTCATGGTCACAACTTATCTGCAAACTAAAAGCTTAAAACAAGTTCAGAATACCTTCGAACTGCAATTTCCCGATAGAGCTTCTCCAACTAAACATACAATTTTGAAGAATGTTCGGAAATACAAAGAAGAAGGAACGGTCCTCAATTTGAACAAAGGACGTTCAGGCCATCCGAAGACGGCAAGAACAGACGAGAACATTCAGCATGTTCGGCATTTATTAGAGAGACATCCAAAAGTGTCCACCAGGCGAAATGGTACAGAACTCTCACGCATGTCATTTCATCGAATAGTTCGTGAGGATTTGAATTTGTACCCATACAGAATGGAAATTCGACATCAACTCATTGAAGGAGATCTACCTCGCAGCCTAAGATTTGCCCAGTGGTTTCTTGAAAAACCAGAAAGATTCACGGAACAATTAGTGGTTGGAGATGAGGCGGCCTTTTTTATGAATGGTCTAGTGAACAGACAAATCTGCCGTCAGTATGCACCAAAAAGTCATCCACCTGACAATCATATCTACGAAAAGAATAACTCTAGACAAAAACTGTCTCTCTGGGTAGGACTGTGCGATAATGGAGCGGTAATTGGCCCGGTCTTTTACGATGGTAATCTAAATGGTGAAGCTTACCTAGAAATGATAGACCGAGAAATCCTTCCACAAATACGTATTACTTATGGAAACCGATTTAATCGTACTTGGTGGGTGCAAGACGGAGCTCCTGCTCACAGGAGAGTTATTGTGAAGTAACGCTTGCAGGAAGTCTTCCACCAAAGAGTAATTGCTACAGGCCATGACATTGAATGGCCTCCCAGAAGCCCTGACTTGACCCCGTATGATTACTTTTTATGGGGTCATTTGAAAAATAGAGTATTTGCATCACAACCTATCAATTTAGATGATTTGAGGACTCGCATCACAGCTGAAATCAACTTGTTAAAAGACAATCCAGATCTTATCAAAAGAGTGATGGGGAAGATGAGAGCTCGACTCCAGATTTGTATCGATAGGAATGGCGGTCATGTTGAAAGAAAACGAAACTAAGCATAACTTTTGCAATAAGGAATAAAGAAAAATCTGCTTTGTATCTTATTAAAATTGTTAAAGTATCTATTATTATGTATTTGTCTTTTCATTACATCGATAGCACACACATTATTTTTTCATTGACCAATTTTGCGCAATCCATTTTGTTGTACCCTTCATTTAAAAGCAGATGCTTAAACACTAAATCGTTTAAACATGAATAAATTTGAACGTTAACAAAATAATTTGCTATATTAAATCAAACAAACAGATCCAAAATATCTCAATTTTTGGAGGAGTTAGTACAATCTAAAGTTGGGTGTACTTTTTTGTAGGACATATGGTATATGTTTGCGGTCATACTATTCGATCCTCAACTTTGATTAATGTATTCGGCTTGACTTTTTACTTCTCGCGTAGGAGTGTGATTAATTTGTATTTAGTTCATGAATGTCTGCTTGGGTTGGTAGATAAATGGGTGCCCTAGGTATCCTAGTGGTTAAGACGCTGGGGTGCTGGTTGAGAGATCGGGCGATGACAATGTAATTTCTGCCCGCCCGTGCTGCAGCTTAGTTCGGTTTCCACATTAAACTGTAGGTCTAAGGCGGAGTGAAAGGTTTGACCCTCGTCAAAATGAACAATTCGGGGAGAAGGAAAACCCATCTTTACGATCTTATCGAGAGGAATTTATAATAAAGAAATTATAAATATTTTTGTTTTTCTTTTCATTCCTTTATTTATATTTTTTAAAATTTTGCTGTGACTACTTACGTTCGTCATAAACTCGGTAAATGAGTTCCAATATACTTCTGAGAATATTATATCCATATAGAATAAACAAAACTTTATTTCTGTGTGTGTGTGTGTGTGTGTGTGTGTGTGTGTGTTTGTGCCGTCCTCACTTTCTCTGACAAAAATATCTCTCTCTCTCTCTCTCTCTCTCTCTCTCTCTCTCTCTCTCTCTCTCTCTCTCTCTCTCTCTCTCTCTCTCTCTCTCTCTCTCTATATATATATATATTATATATATATATATATATATATATATATATATACACAGTGTGTCCGTAAAGTCATGGTGAGATTTTAAGTAGCTATATTATTGCAACGAAACATGATAATGAGATGAAACAATGCCAAATTTAAGAACAACTCTCAAAGTTGTATCTTGTAGTTAGTCTAGGCTAAGCTTAACCTTTATCTCGTAGTTAGTCTAGGCTGTCCACATGCCTATGTTGAACATGAGCGTAATAGCCCGAAAGTTAATGTGTGGTGTGCTCTAGCACGAGATCGAGTGATTGGCCCATTTTTCTTCGCGGAACCCACTTTGACGTCACACAACTACCTCGCTATGTTGGAACATTTTGCAGTACCCCAATTTATTGAGAATAATGTCATCTTCCAGCAAGATGGTGCTCCTCCGCACTATGCCAACGTTGTTCGAGAATTCCTTAATCAAAAAAATCCACAGAGATGGATAGGAAGAGGAGGATGGAAGCCATGGCCTCCACGCTCTCCGGACCTGACACCTTTGGACTTTTATTTGTGGGGTTACGTCAAGCAAAGCGTGTACAGTGTACCCATTAGGGATATTCATCACTTGCACGAGCGAATCACGGAAGCTATCGCATCCGTCACTCCTGATGTTCTTGGGCGTGTGTGGCTGGAATTGAATCACCTCCTAGATGTCTGCAGGGCTACCAGAGGAGCCCATATCGAACTACGTTGAATAAAGTTATTCTTTTAGAGTTGTTCTTCAATTTGCCTTTTTTTCATCTCATTATCATGTTTCGTTGCAATAATATAGCTATTTAAAATCCCACCATGACTTTACGGACACACTATATATATATATATATATATATATATATATATATATATATATATATATATATATATGTGTATATATATATATATATATATATATAATGTTTGTGTGTATGTATGTTATTTATTTATTTCTTTTTCTTTTTTTTTCTTTCTGTAACCTATATATAGGCCGTAACCTTTTTTGTACTTCAGTGTTCCTGAGGATGTCATTAGACGAAAGCGCTTGAGCACCTTTTTGTGTTTCCTTTCCTTCGTGGTTTTATTCATATATATATATATATATATATATATATATATATATATATATATACATATATTTGAATTAATTCCAATTGTTGAGTACTCCCGATGTGTGTGTGTGTGTGTGTGTGTGTGTGTGTGTGTGTGTGTGTGTGTGCATCTCTCAGAATTAACTCTCTCTCTCTCTCTCTCTCTCTCTCTAGCCTTTAATAAATAATATAATTTAAAATTAAGTTTTTAACTTCAGTAGTAATAATAATGGCTGCAATAATATTTGAAGTGAAGAGAGGTTTTCTAAAGCTGTATGGATGAATTTAGGCCAAATGGTCCTTTGCGGTCAGGCTTTGCGGTCGGCTTGAGGGTATACCTGCTCTGGATTTATACATTTTTTCTTCCAGAGACGATTTCAAAGAAGGAATGAAAGTAAATAGGCAGAACGACGTTTAAATAATTATTTCTTTTGCTGTTTATTTTTTTCTTATATATATATATATATATATATATATATATATATAAAAGGTGTGTATTGATATTTTTTCTAATGCAATTTGTTTTTTCAATCACTTCGTATAAGAAAAGATTGTCAAAAGTAAATAGACAGAACGACGTTTAAATAAATTACTTCTTTTACTGAACAATTTCAAGGAGAAAGTCGGTCATTATTTAATACAATTTTGTGTGTGTGTGTGTGTATTTCGCCTGAACTATTGTTTTGATGATTATATGTTTCGTATTTCTTATATTGTTTTTTTATTTTATTTTTTGATCATTCCATCGTATGTATAGGAGTGTATATTTATCTTCTATATATTTCCAATAAATCGTCTTAATAAACAGAATGATGTAATGGTGTTTTATTTATTTCGGACAAGAAAGGATTGTCAAAAGTAAATAGACAGTATACATTCTAAGATTTTAGAATAAATGAAAGCGAATGGTAAATTGAATATTATTCTTAGAGAATATGTTAATGGGATGAATTCTTTTGCTAAGCCAATTGTCTAGTGTATTTCTTTTATTGTTAATATTGGGTTTCGTTTAAATAATTAATTCTCTTTCTGAACCACTTTAAGGAGAAAGTCCGCTCGCTTTTAATAAATAAAAACATTATTTGGCAACTCGTGTGAATTAAAATAAATGGCGATATCTGCCAACTCTCCCTAATGAGATACATCTCAACATAATTAAAATAAATGGTGGTATCTGGTAATCCCTTCATATGAATAAAAACATTATTTGGCAACTCATGTAAATAAAATAAATGGCAGTATCTAGCAACTCACCCTAATAATGTATACCTGAACAATTAAAATTAATGCTATCTGGTAACCCCTCCATATATAAAAAGTGATAGCTGGCAACTCACGATCCTCTATATAACACCTGCTTGGCTTCAGAACGCTCATAATGATGCGGACTCCGGTGGAATAAAAAACTCTCTCTCCTTCCTTCTTAGGTTAAGACTAAGGTTAGGTTTCTCTTTGGTAGGGTGAGGACATCCCACCTTCTCCCCCAAACACCTCCTCCATCTCCTTTCTCTTCCTCTCTTAGGTTAAAGCTACCCCTTTGGGGGAGGTCATCCTCCCTTCTTCCCCCGAAGCTCACTCCCCTCTCCCCCTTGGCAACATTGAGTTGTTGCATTACCCTACCTCCCTTTGCAACATTGATTTGTTGCATAACCCCTTCCCATTTGCAACATTGAGTTGTTGTATAACCCCTCCCCCTTAATTGCATACCCCACCCCTTGTTTCATACCCCCCTTTGCAACATACCCCCACCCCCTTTTGCGACATTGATCATTATCTCTGCAACATTCTTGCACTCGTAAATTTTGCGCTCACATGACTAACAGCAAATATTATTATTATTATTATTATGGCTGATTATATATATATATATATATATATATATATATATATATATATAGAGGGTGTCCCATAAGTCCGGCATCATAGGAGAAATTCATATTTTTTCTATTTCTACAAACCATAATTCATATTTTTCTCTTTCAACAGGCCATAATGTCTGTGAGCAAGGAAGAACGAATCCAGATAATTCTACTCATAGGAAATCGGAGTCAAAGAGAGGCCGCTGCTGTATTTAACAGACTGCATCCAGACCGCGAGCCAATAACACAGAGTTGTGTTAGCAGATTTGTTGCAAAGTTTAAGGAAGCAGGATCCATAGAAGATAAACCACGCAGTGGACCTTCAAGGAGGTCCACTGACGATGATACAACGACTGCTATCCTGGCTTATTTTAACAGAAGTCCCAATAAGTCTCTTCGGCGATTGTCCACCGAGACAGGAGTGTCGAAAAGTAGCATCCATCGCATTCTTCAGGCTCACAAATGGTATCCATATAAACTTCAGATCCTACAGAAATTAAGCGAAGATGATCCCGACCGGCGGATGGAATTTTGTGAATGGGCTACGGAACAATATGCTCGGGATGCCAATTTCCCGTCCACCATTCTGTTCAGTGACGAGGCTGTTTTTTATGGAAATGGTGAGGTAAATCGACAGAACACCCGCTACTGGTCTCAAAACAACCCTCACTGGTATACCTCTTCAAAAGAACAAGGTGCATCTCGGGTGATGGTATGGTGTGGCATTTGGAAGGATCGCATCATAGGCCCCCTCTTTTTCGATGAACATGTCACTGGAGGCACCTACCTACGTATGCTCAAGGAAGAAGCATTTCCCAGTGTCTTGAACGAAGAAGGAAATTTCCCAACATGGTTCTAGCAAGACGGCGCTCCTGCACATTACAGCACCCAAGTAAGGGAATACCTGTACCAACAATTCCCTGGTCATTGGATAGGACGTCGAGGGCCTGTGGAATGGCCAGCTAGAAGCCCGAATCTCACGCCACTAAATTTTTATCTCTGGGGCCACTTGAAAGCGCTGGTATACGCAGAGAAAATTAGGAGTGTTGAACATTTGCGGCAGCGCATTACTGGGGCATGTAACACCATTACTCCTGACATCATTCACCGTGTGCTTGCTGACTGGGTATCACGTCTGAATTTGTGTATTGAAAACAATGGTGGCCATATTGAGCACGTTCTGTAAATAAAAACTTTTGTTTTGCCTTTTTTTATTATTTTTCCTATGATGCCGGACTTATGGGACACCTTATATATATATTAGGGCTGTACCGGATCCAGAGTCCGGCCGGACTCTGGATCTGATTCTCAGTCCGGGTCCGGCCGGACTTCCCACTTTTATTGAATTTTGTCCTTAAAAGCTCAGTGATATTTTCTTTATGTTCCAAATCCAAATACTTGTTTCCGCTAAACATCACAATATAGATCATACAGTGTACGTTTAAAATTTCTCAAAAGGAGTGCCATTTCATCTTTGCCAAGGGAATTGTCAGATGGCTTAGGTTTAGTAAATCATAGGACAAAATGTACTGGTATTAAATCATAAAACAAAATCTACTGGTATTTCTTTTATTTTTGTGATATACATATAATGTCTGGCTGCCTTATGGTTTTCTGACTTTTTTCTTTAAAATATTTCATACAAAATTATAAATACAAAAAATTAGTACTTGTACAAATTTTTCCTTATAAAACGTACTTCATTGATGAAATTATTAAAGTATAATTGTAGCTCTCTTGTTTATAAATTTACAATTCAAAAGTATACAAAACTCAGAGAAAAACTTTTAATTCCCCCTATACAGTATTAAAATATTTCCTACAAAATTAACAATACAAAAAAATGGCACTTGTGATAAAAATTTGTCCTTATAAAAAGTACTTCATTGATGAAATACCGTATATAAATTTAAAACTCAAAACTCAGAAAAAGACTTTTAATTCCACCTATATACTGTAGTATTATCATACATATCGTACATACTATAGCATATTCTAGTTAAGAACTCCAGGAAATTTGGGAATATTGTGGTGCAGAAAAAGAAATTGTTCCCCGGTATTTGGCAGTAAGCTTGCACGCTTTTCTTCAAAAACATTTCCTGCTTCTGAGAAAAATCGCTCAGAATATACTGATGATGCAGGTGTGGACAGATATTTTTTTGCAACTATGCTTAGGTGTGGAAACTGTTGCTTATTTTCCTTCCACTAGCTCAATACATCATCATCTTTACCTTTAGACAATATCGATAGCGTTTTTCCAGCAAAATACATGTTAATCTCCTTTCTTAGACTCTCTTCTGTTGCTTTTTCCTTATCTTCAGCTGATAACTTTCTTTTTTTCTTTTTTCGCCATGAATCCGCACTTTCATCTGACTCGCATTCAATTAAATAACAGCTGAGGAAGTCACTAGCAATGTCTGATTTTAGAGCTGTCGTTGATGATGATGGTCCAGCAAGATTTCGAGATGGAGAAAGTGATGTACTTGATGTTGTTGAAGATTTATCATTATCAGAGTCAGATGCATCTTCACTTATGCTTTGCATGTTTAGCACAATTTCTTTAACTTCTGATAACAACCATTTAAAAGCTTTATCTTTCAGTTCAGTATCAGAAAACATACTAAGCTTGTACCTTGGATCTGTGGTAGTACTAATAACATATTGACGACTATCATAAACATTATTTAATCCTTTTCTCTCCTTGTTTATTAATCGCTTTTCCATAGCTTGCTTCAGCTCCCCTTTCATTGTCTTAACTCCACTGTCCTCCTCTTGTTCACTTGAAAGAAACCTGTGTAGTGCTCTGACATGTGCTATTACAGATGACAACATTGACTTAGATTTGCTGATGTTTTCTGTTACCATGAAAAAAGGCTGCAAAAGTCTGAGAGTCTTCTAATAACTGCCATTCATTGGCAGTCAGTGATGGAATATTTGCATGCTCAGCGGTATAAAGCTGCAAGCATCTTTTAAGGGTTTCCATCCTTTGTAACATCAAATAAGTGCTGTTCCACCTCCTTGGAACATCTTGGATTGGAAGTAATGTTTTGCTAAGCTTGGGGTCAATTTCTTTTTGTAGTCTTCTCAGTTCATTGCAACCCAGCGTTGAATGGTTAAAATGAGTAGAAATACTCTTTGACTTGCTAATGAGGTCACTTACAGAATGCTGGGAAAATAAGGCTTCCTTTATTACAAGCTATAATTGATGTATAAAGCATGATATGCTTACAGAGCTTGTCAGGTCTATGCCAAGCTGCATGTTATAGGCAGCATCTCGAACAATGATATGAACTCTTTCTGGTTCAATTTGCCATTCAGTCAGCATAGATTGAAAGGCTGTAGTAATATTAATACCTGTATGTGACCCTGAAAAGTGCTTACAATGAAGAACACAATCTCGCTTTTCTAATTCATTTGTTATCCAATGAGCAGTCAGAGATATAAACGATTCTTGAGAGTGTCGGTTGCTCCATATATCTGTTGTAAAACTAAGGTATCGGGCCAGGGACAGCTCATTTAACACTGCTCCTTGCAACTTTTTGTATGACAATGGTAGCATGGTTTCAGTAAAATATTTCCGGCATGGTATAAGGTATTTGGGCTGGAGGTGTGCTATTAGTTCTATAAATCCTTTATTCTCTGTAAGAGTAAAAGGCTGGGTTGTCCATGGCTATCATGTTCATAATTTTTTGATGTATAATCTTTGACTTTTCATCATCAATTTTCCAAAGTAGTTTTGCTGGGAAACTTTCAAATAAAGTAGTCTGCTTCTTTAAAGCCTCTAATTTCCTTTCTTTAGGAGCAGGTTTTGGTACTTCTGCAGGACTTGGTGCATTCTTAGATTCTTCTTGGGCAATCTTGTAGACACTATTGTGTTTCGTTTTTACATGTCTGTGGAGTGGAGTGAGACTATATGCTTTTGGTGTGGAACCTCTCTTTATTTTAGCATGGCACAATTTGCATTCTGCATAACTCTCATCTTCATCTTTAACTGTGAAATAGTTCCAAATAAAGGATGACATTGTTTTTAGTTTTTACTTTATTTCTTTAATTTTGATAAATTAAATGATGCATAAATGCTGGCTAAAATATGGTTTAAATGCATTGATGCAATTTATAATAATTAAAGCTGTGAAGGAGTTTGATACTGGCCTGAAAATAAATTGAAAAAATATTGAATAATAAACATGTAGCTAAATTATAGGGATGGGTGGTATCGATATCTAAGTATCGCTATTTCTGATACCATTAATTAATTAAGCATTTTCTAAATTTATAAAAGATAAGAAAATACTTGTGAAACGAAAATAGAAACTAATGTAGTCACTCTCACCTCCCAATGGTGAGTAGAGGGGATATACTGAAAAACCAGGCCGGACCCAGAAATCTTGAGTCCGGTACAGCCCTAATATATATATATATATATATATATATATATATATATACTGTTATATATACTGTATATATATATATATATATATATATATATATATATATATATATATATATATATACAGTATATATATACGGCATTTGTTCGAGTGAGGCCCGTGGTGTAATGGTTATCATATCTGACCGGCAATCGGAAGATCCAGGGTTCGATTCCCGGGTGGTTACCTCATTTTTTCATTTGTTCGTTCTCTCTTCTCATCTTGCGCGGTGTTCTCCTATATAAGCGTCGTTCTTTACGTTATTTATACTGCGTGTTCTTTGCAGTTGAAATGTATATATAGATACGGCATGCGGGAGGTGCCCCCTTGGGGCATTGGTTTCTGCGCGTATGTAGAAGAATTACGGCATTTGTTCGAGTGAGGCCCGTGGTGTAATGGTTATCATATCTGACCGGCAATCGGAAGATCCCGGGTTCGATTCCCGGGTGGTTACCTCATTTTTTCATTTGTTCGTTCTCTCTTCTCATCTTGCGCGGAATGTTCTCCTATACAAGCGTTGTTCTTTACGTTATTTATACTGCGTGTTCTTTGCAGTTGAAATGTATATATAGATACGGCATGCGGGAGGTGCCCCCTTGGGGCATTGGTTTCTGCGCGTATATAGAAGAATTACGGCATTTGTTCGAGTGAGGCCCGTGGTGTAATGGTTATCATATCTGACCGGCAATCGGAAGATCCCGGGTTCGATTCCCGGGTGGTTACCTCATTTTTTCATTTGTTCGTTCTCTCTTCTCATCTTGCGCGGAATGTTCTCCTATACAAGCGTTGTTCTTTACGTTATTTATACTGCGTGTTCTTTGCAGTTGAAATGTATATATAGATACGGCATGCGGGAGGTGCCCCCTTGGGGCATTGGTTTCTGCGCGTATGTAGAAGAATTACGGCATTTGTTCGAGTGAGGCCCGTGGTGTAATGGTTATCATATCTGACCGGCAATCGGAAGATCCCGGGTTCGATTCCCGGGTGGTTACCTCATTTTTTCATTTGTTCGTTCTCTCTTCTCATCTTGCGCGGAATGTTCTCCTATATAAGCGTCGTTCTTTACGTTATTTATACTGCGTGTTCTTTGCAGTTGAAATGTATATATAGATACGGCATGCGGGAGGTGCCCCCTTGGGGCATTGGTTTCTGCGCGTATGTAGAAGAATTACGGCATTTGTTCGAGTGAGGCCCGTGGTGTAATGGTTATCATATCTGACCGGCAATCGGAAGATCCCGGGTTCGATTCCCGGGTGGTTACCTCATTTTTTCATTTGTTCGTTCTCTCTTCTCATCTTGCGCGGAATGTTCTCCTATACAAGCGTCGTTCTTTACGATATATATATATATATATATATATACATATATATACCGTATATATATATATATATATAAAATATTAAATATATGCAGATATTATATAAAAGATAATTGCAGATTTAAAAGAGGACAATATATGATATATATGAACATCCCCCAATATGCACTTTCTTCTATAATAATGGTCATTGTAAATTTGGAAACAGATGTAAATTCTACCACCCAGACATTTGCAGGACTTACGCAAAATATGGAACCTGCAAATTCGCGAAAAAATGCTATTATCAACATCTCCCGACGGACTCACAGAACAAAAGAAAAAGTTTAAATGACAATAGGAATGACAATAAAATAGGAACAATAGGAACACAATAAGCGAACAAGGAAATTTTTTCAACATCGCGGACACGTTACGGATGCTAAATGTCATCCACATGCAGTTGACACAGCTGGAAACCCCCGAGCCAAACCGCTACCGGGCAAGAAGCTACCAGTACAAGTAGACGGAAACGGATCATAGGGCAACGAATCAAGAGATATCGAAGGAAAACGAACTTGAAATGCACAAGGGGCAACGAAAAACAAAGAACATAAATAGTGTCCTGGCTAATATTCAAGGAATAAGACCAAACCAATCACTCCATAAAGTTTCGTACCTGAAAGGATTTATGGACGAAACAAGGGCGGACATCGCATGCCTCACATAAACTCATCTTAAGGATTGCCAAGGAAATTGTGAAAACTGCGAACATTGTATTGATAAGAAAGAGATAAATATAGAGGGCTTCAACTTACTAAGAGCGGATAGAACGACGAGACGTAAAGGTGGCTGTGCTATATATGTACAGGAAGGCCATATGACAGAGAAGATAATAAGTAAATCAAACAGCTATGTGGAACTCCTAGCAGTGAAAATAGAAAAACTGAACGTGATAGTAATAGTCATCTATAGACCTCCAAGCACCCCAACCGAAAAATTCTCGGAGGCCATTCATGACATCAGAAAACTAATAAAGGCCATAAACCCCCATCCCCCAATATAATGATCTGCGGAGACTTTAACTTCCCATTTATAAAATACAAAAAGGTGGATAGGAATATATATACAGTATATTCATCAGTACAAGGGGGGCACAAAAGAAGACCAGGAACAAGCAAAAATGTTGATGGCTCTCACAAATGAGTTTATGCTGACACACGAGATATCAGAAAATACCAGAAAAAATAACTGCCTGGATCTGGTATTCACAAATAACACGAACTTGAATGCTGATATAAAAATAACCCCAACCATTATCTCAGACCACAACTTAATCGAAATATCAACAAATATGAAGACAGCATTAAAAGACAATACACATATTGAGGAAAGAAGTAAATTCGGGGCCTTTAACTTAAACTCCAAGACTATAAATTGGGAAGCAATCAGATCGCACATGGCCCAAATAGAATGGAGAACAATTTTCAAGAATAAAACAACTGAAGAAATGCTAACAACCTTGCAAGAAAAAACGCTGAAAATTTTAGGAAAATATGCTCCGAAATCACAGCCAAAAGGAAAGAGGAGCTGGCTAGAGAGGCAAAAGAGAAGACTATTCCGCAAAAGAAAGAGAGTGGAGGCGAAGTTAGGCAACTGCAGAGATAATGACAGGAAAGCAATAAAAGAAAAACTGGAGGGTATTGATAGGGAGAGGGAAGAGGAAAAGGCGGTAGAAGCAATAAAGGAAAATCCAAAATACTTTTATAGCTATGCAAAAAGGAAAACAAAAACGCGCGCCGCTATTGGGCCCTTAAGGACGAGAAATAGTAAACTAACCGACGATCCAAAAGAAATATCTGATACATTGAGAGCTCAAAATGAATCAGTTTTCAGTACCCCAAAAAGTGACAAAGCGATACCTGACATAAATGCATTCTTTGAAGAGGAATTGCAAGGAGAGTATATAACAGACTTTGATTTTACCCCAGAAGATGTAGCGAGAGCTATAGGACAAATGAAACCACATTCAGCTGCAGGTCTGGACAATTGGAACGCATTACACTGGTATGCATCAATTTTGCTGTCAAGGGTTTTGTAAGTGATTCTTATATTGTTTTTCCTGCTGATTTCGAATCTGCAATCAGTTTTTCTCAATCAGCTCAGGTTATCCGGCTATGGCCTCATAAGTAAAATAGAATTTTTCGTGATTTTGTCAAAGCGGAATTGGAACAGTAACATCTATCATCACTTGTTTCACTTGTATAATATCTTTTTTTACTTTTCAGGCATATAGATAAAATATTTCATAATGAATAGAGCGTGTAAAAATGATCCCAATAGATTCTGCCACATATGTGGGACGGTTACCATGCCAAATAACCAGTCCCAAATCACTAAATTTGTGAAGACAATGTATAGAGCATACTTTGGAATTAAGCTAGGGGACCAGGACAAAAATTTCGCCCCTCATATGTGCTGCAAGACGTGCATTGAAAATTTGAGAAGATGGAGCAAAGGCAGAGCGAAATCTTTGCCTTTTGGAATTCCCATGATTTGGAGAGAAGGAAAGGATCACGTGACAGATTGCTATTTCTGCATGACAAACCTCCAAGGTGGGCTTATAAATTTATTTTTCTTAAATATTTTGAAATCCTCGTATGAAACTTGACATAATATTCACCATAATGTAATATTCACCATATATAGCATAATATTCACCATAATGGTAATCATACATTTACATATACATATTGTTATAGAAAATACATTTACACATACATATTGTTATACAAGTTACATTTACATATACAATGATTGTATATTTTCTTTCTTTTTCATTCATATTGTCCCCGAAGGGACAATATGAATGAAAAAGAAAGAAAATATACAGACTACATCGACCTATTTCATATCTTACAGACCGCAGCCTTCCCTCACGAGCCGCCACTGTCTGAATGCTTCTTCTATTTCATATGCAAGTTTTATATCCATGTTTCTGTGTTTCTATTTTCAGGAGTTAACAAGAAGAATAAACACATTGTTGTATACCCTGACATTCTTCTGCTATGAGACCTGTACCCCATGGTCCTGGAATTTAATACCCGACCCACCTCAAACCCTGGACTTCGATGATTCTGATGATGAATCAATGACCAATGCCAATGACCAGTCCTAGTCGTATATACCTCAAATACCGCTTCAAATGAGCCGAGGCCTCTCAACCAGGCCAAACTTAATGATCTTACCAGGGATTTAGGACTTTCCAATTAGCTGCCGAGATCTTGAGCTCACGACTTCGAGAGGACAACTTGCTGGCTCAGGGAACAACATTCTCCTGGTATAGGAAACGAGAGGAAGAATTCCGCAAGTTTTTTGCAGTGCACGAAAATACCTCTTCCTTAGTGTACTGCTGCAATGTTGAGGGGCTAATCGAATCGTTGGGCCTGCCATATAACGCATCAGAATGGAGGCTATTTATAGACTCGTCTAAACGAAGTTTGAAAGCAGTACTTCTCAACATTGGGAATAGGGTTGCATCAGTCCCTGTAGCACATTCCGTACAACTTACTGAGAGCTACGATAACATGAAAATTTTACTGGATGCTCCCGTATACGACCAACATAACTGGAGGATCTGTGGAGATTTGAAGGTAATACTAATATCATAAGTAAACTATTGCTATTGACTATGTTGTTTTTCCAAAGGTTATTTGAGAGCGTATAAGAACACTTAACTTCCCTACAGAAGTGATACAGTCCAATGCATAGATTTTTTTATCTGATAGAACAAATTCTCTAAATTCTTTAAATATTTTCATTTTTTTCAGATTGTGGCATTTGTATTGGGAATGCAAGGGGGATACACGAAATACCCATGTTTCCTCTGCAAATGGGATAGCCGAGCGGATGAGAAGCACTATGCACAGCGTGAATGGGCACCAGAGAGAATTTTGAACCTGGGTCGCATAATGTCGTTTCAGTGCCCCTTGTACCACCAACAAAAATTTTGCTCCACCACTTCATATTAAGCTGGGCTTGATGAAAAATTCCATCAAATCAATGAATAAGGAGGGTTCAGCATTCCGATATCTCGAGAGTAAATTTCCTCATATATCTGATGCTAAACTAAATGCTGGGGTTTTTGATGGTCCTCAAATTCGAACTTTGATAGGATACTCAGTTCGAAACGCAATGACTCCAACTGAGAAAATGCCTGGCAGGCATTCAAATCAGTTGTCACTGATTTTCTTGGCAAGGCGTAGAAGTCCAGAATACGAGTCCCGTTGTCGAAAACTTGATGGAAGCTTTCAAAGCTCATGGGTCGCGCATGTCATAAAAAATGCACTTTTTGGTGGTCCCACTTGGACTATTTTCCTGAAAATTGCGTGGATTATAGTGAGGAACAGGTGAACGATTTCACCAAGATATCAAATAATGGAAGAGAGGTACCAGGGAACTGGATATCAATATGCTGGCGGACTATTGCTGGTGTTTGAAGCGAGACGTGCCCGAGAAAAACAGACGGAAAGCCAAAAAAACTTCATTCCTTCCTCATAAACTTTTTTCCATATTCATTGTATGAATAAAAGTATTTTTCACACAATGTTTTCATTTTTCACGAGTGTTCTTATAATATTACTCGTGTTCTACAGTGTTTAAGCTAAAAAAATCAATAAATTTGGGGATAAAATTGGACTTATAATAAATGGCCAATAGAGAAAAACCTGACCTGATTGAGGAAAACCAATGTCATTTTCGAATTCAGCATGGTCGAATTATATAATATGAGTTGAAAAAACCCTCACAGCAGACAAAAAAATTTCATATGCATACCATGTTATTGATTAAAAACTGTAAAAGTGAAATAGCTACACCTTTACTGGATATGGAGAAGATCCCAAGACACTGGGGAAATACCGAGCATCTTGAAAAGAGCAAACATGTCCCTATATATAAAGGAGGGGACGATCTCAGCAAAGAACTATAGACCAGAGTCATTGACGTCCCACCTCACCAAAGTATTTGAAAGAATAGTTAGAGAGAAAATTTATGATTTCCTGGAGACACGGAAAGATTCAACGAAATCAGCATGATTCCGATCAGGTAGATCATGCCTATCACAACTAATAGAACACTACAACAATATCCTAGATGCATTGGAAGGCAATGACAACTACGATGTTATATGCACAGATTTTGCTAAAGCTTTCGACAATGTGACCATGGTATAATAGCACATAAAATGACTATATGGAAAACAGGCAAAGTGGAAAATGGATCTACAACTTCCTCAGAGACGTCTGCAGGTCATCAAAATTCAGGTATATCATCATCAGAATCGGAAAGTACGCAGCTCAGTACACAAGGACAGTACTGGCCTCACTCCTGTTCATTATCATGCTAACAGACATAGACAGCGGATAAACAGCAATAGTATAGTAACATCCTTTGCAAACGGTACAAAGATGAGCAAAAATCAGCGATGTACATGACGTGGAGGCCTTGCAGAGGGAAACGAACAAAATATACAAATGGTCAGAAGTCAACAACATGTCATTTAACAGAGAAATTTCAGCTCTTGAGATATGGTAGAAATGAAGAACTTAACAGACTGCATATTATGCTCCAGATAGACAGGAAATTCAGAGAAGCACGAAAGCGATCGATCTCAGATAATAATGACAGATAATGCGAAATTCGAAACCAAAATCAGGTAGCGATAAATAAAGCAAAAGATCGCCGGACGGTACTAAGAACGTTCAAGAGAAGGGACAAGACAGTAATGATTCCCCTGCTAAAAACACTGATTATACCAAAACTTGAATACTACTCAATTTTGACGTTCCCATTTAAAAAGGAAGAAACTAATAAACTAGAAGAAACGCAAAAGCATTTCACAGCCAAGATTCATGACTGCAAAGAACTCAACTACTGGGAAAGACTACGTAAACTAAATCTGTATTCCCTGGAAAGAAGAGAGAGGTACACCATAATCTACATATGGAAAATGATCGAAAAACTGGTACCAGACCTAAAACTAAACCCAATTACCATTCACACAACACTGGAAAATAGGAAAGGCAGAATGTGTAGTGTTCCCAAATTAAAGGCCCGACAAGGGACCTCCTCAACTCTGAAGGAAAATAGCTTGGTTGTCAGGGGGCCAAGACTTTTCAACCAGCTTCCAAAGGACCTCAGCAACGTAGCGGGAGTCAAAATTGAAGTCTTTAAGAGAAGACTAGATGCCTGGCTCAGGACGGTACCAGATGAGCTGGGTGTACCTGGCTATGTACAATGGAGAGCGCAAGAAAGCAACTCGCTCCTCCACCAAGCCAGACCTAGAGGTGGGACCACCAGCTTGACCTCCGTGTGAAGAGAGACCAACGCACGAAACAACATAAGGTTCATAAGGTAAGGTATATTCACTAGTGTAAGCCAGGCTTTCATATTTCAGAAGTAAAAAAACCAAGTTCAGTACTCTTTCATTGCTGTAGACCAGTGGTTCCCAACCGGTTTTGGCTTATGGCCCCCTTAGGAACCTTATTTTTTCCTGTGGCCCCCATAAGCATTATTTTCAGTAGGTAATATGCAGATGAACTCTATTTTACAAAAACAAATATATATAAAGGATATTAAACAACTATTTGTATTCAGGTACAATATTATTTGTCACATAGGACTATAAACATAACAAAAACTAAACAGTGGCTAACAAAAATTTTAATAACCTTTTAAAATAAAAAAATTTTCCTACAAAAAAATAAAATCCTTTAGCAAAATCAAATAATATATCATTAACTCCTTATTTATTAATGCGATCCTTGTGACTCATGCAGTTTCGCAAGTTTTTCAATATCAGGGTCTATGGTTGTCAGAGACAAACGAAGATCACTTCTACTTACTATTTCTAAGCGGTTGCTTGTCACATAGGACTATAAACATAACAAAACTAAACAGTGGCTAACAAAATTTAATAACCTTTTAAAATAATAATTTTCCTACAAAAAAATAAATCCTTAGCAAAATCAAATAATATATCATTAACTCCTTATTTATTCAATGCGATCCTTGTGACTCATGCAGTTTCGCAAGTTTTTCAATATCAGGGTCTATGGTTGTCAGAGACAAACGAAGATCACCTCTACTTACTATTTCTAAGCGGTTGCGAGCTTTTGATAGTAGTGTGACACTTTACTAAACGGACTCACCAGATAAGAAGTAGGAAAGGCAATGAAATACAATGTTACTTCGTCCCAAAGCAATGGGTATTTCATAGCAATTTCACTACTTGTCCATAAGTTACTGAGCCCATGCTTAAATTTAGCCTGAGAGATTTGATTACTCTGTAACTCAATGAGGCTTTCTTGTAATCTGATATCAACATCAGCTGCATTAATCCCAATGGGTCTACCACCCAACCTGGAATGTCCATTTCTAGAAGATCTGTGAACCTAACTTCCATATCACTGTGTAATTTCTCAAATGATCAATGTATACTAAAATATCATCATCTTTCAGCTCACTCTCATAGTGCAGAGGTTGGAAACTGTATCAACTCCTTTCGCCCGATATTTGTCCTGAACAGCTTAATTTTTCCCAGAAATGCACAAATAGCCTCTTTGCAAGTTAAAATATTTGTATTTTTACCTTGTAGCTGTTTGTTCAAGACATTTAGCTTTTCAATAATCTGAAAGGTAGAATATGTCACATTTGGCAGCAATGATTTGTACTCCAAGCTGCTTACCATCCAGAAATAATGCAACACTATCCCAAAGTGCAACGAAGCGACGCAGACAATTACCCTTAAAAGCCATTGCACCTCTGTATGCAAAAGTAGGCGCTCGAACCCTTCTTCATTGCTAGCACAGAGTTGTTGGAAAAGACGCCCTTGAAGTGGATTTGACTTGATAAGGTTGACTGCCTTAATTACACTATCAAGTGCATCTTTCAGACATCTCCTAATTTTTGCAATCAGATGTTGACGGTGGACAACACAGTGTATGCAAAAAACTTTAGGTACAGCCTCTTTTAAATGTGCAATAAATCCCCCTATATCTACCTACCATAGCGCGCGCATCATTGCACAAGCCATGATATTTCCAAGTGGAATATCATTTTCTTTGAAATAGGTCACTACTTCTTTGAAAATTTTTCACCTTTAGTATCTGTCACAAGGCTCCGGGCAAAAAGCATTTCTTCTCTGAGTTGATCATTATCCAAAAACCTAATATACGCCATGAGAAGGGCTTCATTATCACGTAATAATGATTCATCAATTTGTAATGCAAAGATCTTTACTTGTAAATGTTTAACTAGTTTTTCCTCTACATCCTTTGCCATTTCATCAATACGTCTTGATACTGTATTGTTGCTCAACGGAATGACCTCAGTGATTTTTTGGGGATTTTGTTGCATGACAGTTGAAATCACCACAGATACTGAAGGCAAAATCAATTCTTCACCAATAGTATGAGGTTTTCCCGATTTCGCTATTAGCTTGGAAATCTCGTAAGATGCAATTAAACCTTTGTCTAATTTAGCCGCTGTTTTGCTAAATATATCTTTAATAGTGCTCCTTGCTTGGAAATCATTGCGCAGCCTTTTAAAGTAATCTAATATTTTGTCTTTCTTGTCCTTGTGCTTATTCTCCAAATGTATTTTAAGCTTACTTGGTCGCATACTATCATTAGAAAGTGTAGCCATACATATCAGACACAATGGCTTTGTTATATTGTCTGGTGAATGTATAAAACCATAAGCTAAATACTCACTGGAGTATTGTCGACATTTTTTCTTCGTCGCAGTAGCCATGGGTAATCTGTGCAGAAGAAATTTACTATATTAATAATATATATATATATTACTTTTTAGAGCCGAAGCGTACCGCAACAGAAAGGTGCTTATCTCAGCGGTGAAAGAGGAAGAGTATTTCTGAGAAAAGACCCAGAAACAACCCTCCACTCCCTGTGCAGAGCACCGGGAGGGTGCACAACACCAACTCCTAGTACATCCTGGTACCCTGTACCGAAATACAAAACACCAGAAATGTACCCCCTTGAGGGGATATATATATATTACTAAAATTAATGCAGATACAAAACGAATAAATACAATCATCAGAATCTAAGAGTAAATGCCATATTCTTTGTAAATAAACCCTAATTGAAACCGAAGTGAAAAAAATGCTTTGGTGTAGTAATGGCACACTTTACTGACAAACAAAAATTTGCAGTTATTTACTTATATTATGTATTAATTATAAAAAAATATAATCAAAAGAAATACTGTACTTATAGCAATCTATTATAAATTAAAAAAACTAGTAAAATTACTACAACTTCGCAATATTAGGGTAAACAAATAAGAGCTACTTACACACTACAGCGACGATCCACGTGGTAAACAGACTGTAAGGATTTCAACCTGAAGTATTTTTATCAAGTCAACAACGCTGCCAGGCGCATAACGATCAAGCGCACAATAAGCTTGTAAGATGCAAAATATTTGTTTACAGATAAATTCAAATTTTATTATAAAATATCTAAAAAAAAAGGAAATATGTATTAATAATTTTTTAAAATGTAATTCAACTACATAAATTAAAATTATCTATTGGCCTAACTATAATTTAGGCTTCAATAGGTTGAGTCATGTGGCCCCCTTCATGGAGTCTGTGGCCCCTCTAAATCTTAACATTTTCCTGTGGCCCCCTTCAAATGTGTCATGGCCCCCAGGGGGCCATATGGCCCCGGTTGGGAAACACTGCTGTAGACCTATAGTTCAGACGGCTAAACTGTATTAACTGTTATTCAAGTTTATATTATGTCTGTAAAATAAAACTTAAGATATGTTAGCATCAAACTTATGTATCAGCTCATTACTTACAACAAATTCTGTGTAAAATTGTAGACCCCCTCCGACACCACGGAGGACATGCGCAATACACAATTACAAACACAGTTAGGTAGACCAGCCATGAGTGGATTCTAGGGTCTTTGTTGGTCTGAAACATTATAACATTATAACATATTTGCTGCATTAGATTTTAAAAACACCATGCGTCATAACTTTTTAAATGGTGAAAGATAAACATACTCAAAATTAGTGGTAATAACACATAAGAAAAAGTAATTTTTAATAAATAATCTTATTTAAAATTAAAAAGGGGCGAAGCACGCTAGATGCAGCAATTAATACAAGATAGTTCATTGATAATAATAATACTGGCCCCCACTTTACAGTCAATTTTGAATTCATACCGTCATCCCTTAAATCGGTATACATCATCTTCGTTATATATTGCTACAAAGAAAAGGGAACAATGTATTTTAACGCTGAGCTTTAAAAATCTTTTTCAGAAGCCTTCGAATAATACGAAAATGTACGTAGCCACTCTGAAATATTACATGCCTATTTTTATCATATATGTATATAGTGGTGGACAACTTGGCCCACTAGTTATCCTATAAAAACATGTCATGTATTCTATAAAATACACTAGCGTCTTTAGTACCTTTAATAAGGTTTTTTTTTCATTCCTTCACATCGAAATGTTAGTTTTCATATTTCTGTCATAATTGTGCCCAAATATATATAGATACAGTATATATGTCCTTTTTAAATATAGTCCACAATTACAAAGTGCTTTGAAAGATTGTGCGCCATATTCATAACTTCATTTTATGATAATAATATAAATCCTACACTAGAGTGTATTCAGTATGAATATGTCATTTGTGCATTAAGAAAGGTGTACCTGTGGTGAGGTTCACAGACCCCGAACCAGATTCAGAAAGCTAATGTGTGTGTGTGTGTGTGTGTGTGTGTGTGTGTGTGTGCGCGCGCAAGCGTGTGTGTTGTGGAAGATGCATGATGCCATGAAGCACAATGTTTAAAAACTCAAAGTTTGAGAAGTATTTCATACATGTTTAATTTTATTGAATTTTTCATGGCTTATAAATAATTCGCAGCTATTTTGTAAAATTATTGTCATATCATATAGCTATACACGTGGATGTGTTTAGGGAAAAACAGAAAGAATCGCGAAAATAAGATGATAAAATATCATTCATATATAAGCATTATAAAAACTATATGGTTCTACGAGCGTGAAGTATGTGAACTTTTATTTGGGGCTCCTGTTTCTTCATGTAATTTAGGACGCTACAAACGTGTCATCTGTTCGTAGAGGTGATCTCTGTTGTGCGGTTTTTGGGCATTTAGGCTAGAATGATTCCCCTTTATTCTCAAATGTACATTGTAAAAGAGCATGAAGCCGACATTCTACCAGAAACTCTAATAGTTGTATAACACAAATTACTAAGTTGGTCTTGATGGGGAGATTCTCAAATCGTTCCGTTTCCGTCAACATTTTTATTTTTATTTATCTATTTGTTTATTTTTCTAGCGTCCTCCAGGCCTGGCTTGGTGGAAGAGCTAGTTGCTTTCCTGCTTTATTTACCATTATCTGATTTTGTGTTTCGAATTTCACATCATCAGTCATTATTACCCAGGTCGAACGCTTTCGTGCTTCTCGGAATTTCCACGTCTATCTGGGGTATAATATGCAGTCTGTTTAAGTCCCTCATTTCTACCATATCTCAAGAGCTGAAATATATTAAATTACCTTTTTATGGTTATTTATCATTACGTATTCGAAGTGAAGTGTCCAAACTGCTTAAGTCTAGTTATCACCAAATAAATTTTAGATTCGCCCTTGTCAACCCACTTAAATTATCAAATTTTTTAAAGTTCAAAGACAGATTCCCCAAAACTGTATGCCCTAATGTTGTTTATAAATACACGTGCGACAGCTGTAAGGCTGTGTATATCGGCAGTACTCAACTCCAACTGGAGGTACGCCTTTCTCAACATTTGGGCTTATCACCGTATCAACCGTCCCCTCAGTAACCCACCACAATCCGCAATTAGAAACCATAGTAATGAAAAGAACCATCTCCTTCACAAAACTCTTTTCGAAATTCTAACAAGAACCAATAACCTTACAGAACTCCGAATTTTCGAATCTTTGTACATCTATAGAAACAAACCCTCCATTAACAACAAGAGTTCATCTTACAAATTACAGCTCTTCTAACTAACCAACCAACCTACTTTCATAGATATACCATACCTCTCAATGTAACTGACCATACAGTTTTCTCTCAGTATCTGCCGAATATGGAGGTTGAGGGAATCATTGTGTATTTACCAGTTGAGGTAATTTTAATTTAATTTAATTTTAATGATTTTAATTTTCTTTTGTATTAATGTAATTTTAATTATTTATTATTTTTGTTTTAAGGTTTTAAGATTTATAATTCACTGATGATGACAAAAAATTTGTCGAAATGTCTGAAGTACAAAAAATAAACGAAAATGTTTGCTGTTGTGTTGGTCCTTCTTTTCACACACACACACACACCACACACACACACACACACACAATCTTTCAAAGCACTTTGTAATTGTGGACCATATTTAAAAAGGACATAAGATCTATATTTATTTGGGTCCAATTATAACAAAAATATGAAAACTAACATATCGATGTGAAGGAATGAAAAAAAACCTTATTAAAGGTACTAGAAACGCTAGTGTATTTTATAGAATACATGACATGTTTTAATAGGATAACTAAGGGGCCAAATTGTCCACCACTATATACATATATGCTAAAAATAGGCATAAAATATTTCAGATTGGCTGCGTACAACATTTTCGTATTATTCGTAAGCTTCTGAAAAAGATTTTTAAAGCTTAGTGTTAAAATACACTGTTCCCTTTTCTTTGTAGCAATATATAACGAAGCTGATGTATACCGATTTAAGGGGTGACGGTATGAATTCAAAATTGACGGTAAAGTGGGGCTAATGTTATTATTATTGAACTATCTTGTATTAATTGCTGCATCTAGCGTGCTTCGCCCCTTTTTAATTTTGAATAAGATTATTTATTGAAAATTATTTTTTCTTATGCGTTATTACCACGAATTTTGAGCATGTTTATCTTTCACCATTTAAAAAGTCATGACGCATGGTGTTTTTAAAATCTAATGCAGCAAATTTGTTATAATGTTATAATGTTTCAGACCAACAAAGACCCTAGAATCCACTCATGGCTAGTCTACTTAACTGTGTTTGTTTTGTAATTGTGTATTGCGCATGTCTTCCGTGGTGTCGGAGGGGATCTACAATTTCACACAGAATTTGTTGTAAGTAATGAGCTGATACATAAGTTTGATGCTAGCATATCTTAAGTTTTATTTTACAGACATAATATAAACTTGAATAACAGCTTATACAGTTTAGCCGTCTGAACTATAGGTCTACAGCAATGAAGGAGTACTGAATTTGGTTTTTTACATCTGAAATATGAAAGCCTGGCTTAAACTACTGTGTATATATATATATATATATATATATATATATATATATATATATATATATATATATATATATATTTTTTTTTAATTTTTTTTTCCCCCAAACAAATTTGTGGAATCGCCTAGCCCTTTTATGCCAGGAATATAACAATGGCTACTCGTATTATTATATAATGTATTATTGTACAATAAAGGTTAAGAAGATAATTTAAGATAAATAGTTAAGGTAAAGTATTATATTCACGGCTCCATCTGTAAAAGTAGCAGATCTATAAATGTAGCAGAAAAATCAAGAATTATCACCAAATAATGCAGAAAAAACAATAATTATCACCAATTAAATAACTAAGCTTAGTTGAATGGCCGGTTAGGTCAACTGTACGCCTTTGATGATTGGTTAGATTAAGTCGCGATATTTTCGTTAGCTAACGAAAATATCACGCCTTAACCTAACCAATCGACAAGGGCGTACAGTTGACCTAACCGGCCATTCAATTGACCAGGGACAACTGACAAGTAGATAGATCACAGCACAGCACTGCTCACTGACGGAACATCCAGTGCACACATCCATCATCAACAACGTTACACTCCAAACTGACGCATTTCCACCTCATTGCCACATTTTATAGGCAATCATGGGGCGGAATGGCACAAACTAGTTCTTATTAAAAATATTGATTACAAATTTTTGGGGAAATTTTAAAAAAAATTAGAGATAGCAGGGTTTTTACTTATTCTATTTCAATATAAATACATGACTTTTATAACTAAAAAGTTGATTTTCGTGGAGCCGTGAAAGTAATACTTAACCATAGTTAATTATGATAATAATAATAATAATAATAATAATAACAATTATTATTATTATTATTATTATTCTTTGTTAAAGAAAATGAAACTTATTTACTAGTCTGAAATCAGCTAATGTGACTGAAAGGCCATATATATATATATATATGTTAACCCCTCCGTCTGTGGCCTTGGTTGGTTCGAAGTCGACGGAGGTTCTGGTTAGGTGGCAGCAACGGATTTGTTACTCGCAGTAGTTTCTTCTATACTACCCTCCGAGTTTATAGTGGATCGGAGGAATCTGTAGAGCTCTCTGAAGGTTCCCCGATTCTTCTTGTAACGTACCGGGAAATTATTTTTCTCTATTTTAATGACTAAGTTCTCTGAAGAGAGCAAGGCTCGAAGGAAAAGATAAAGACTTTTTCTTACTGTAATTTACGGCTAAAATGTACAGGTAATGCTCAGCTTCTACGTTAGATCAGACTTTTACAGGGGGAGAGGTTCGACCTCTTTCGACCATGGCTCAGGCCTGAATTTAAAAGTGCGGAGGCCCTCGGCTTCGTCGAGGAGGGCTCCGACCTCCTCGCTGAAGGGCTGCTAAGACAGGAGTGCTTGAATTTACAATACAAGAATTAAATAAGTCTAAATTTTGGGGAAGTGTAGTTGAAAGTTAAGTTCCCCCTTTAACTGGAGATCTAAACAATGATTGGACGTTAAGCATAATTTAAACACATATCAGAATTTTGAAAGATTCCAAAATAAAACGAAAAAATAAATAACAAAAAATAATAATATCGCCGAGTGTACATTCCTAAATGACGACATAATGTCGGAGTAGTACATTGAGTACAACCTAAGTACATCACTGAGTACATTGTAATTTTGGTTTACTATAACTATGATTGTAATTACCAATTAATTCACATTCGCTTATTATCGTTAACTACAGTTTCATTAAAGTACATTAATTACATCATATTAAATTATTACAGTTAATTACAATTAAACACAGTTAACTATAGTTTTACAGTGTTTCATATTTATAGACAATTAGGATGTTAGGAGCATAACACAAAGTACATGGGCACATACGGTATATATATATATATATATATATATATATACACACACACACACATAATTGAGGGGTCCCGCGTCTTAAGGTACCTAAGCGCCAAAATTAAAATTCGGCAGAAATCGCCTCCAAAGTTCAGCAATATTCTGGCAATAGTATCTCTGTTATTAATTGAGCTAGAACGTTCATAGTTTGGCTAAATTAGAGTTCTAAGTATGCTAATGAAGATGTTGATGAGTTTTTGGAATAGATTTTCATATTTTATATTTTATATACAGTATATTTTTTATATTTTTTTATGCCGAACTTTGGGTGCGATTTCTGGCACAGAATGATTCCAGTGATTTTTCATCACTATCACTAGCACGGTGAGACATTGCTACACACGTTGATAATAGTTAGAAGCCGGGTGAATGGAATAATCCACGCAATATTCAGCAATATGAGCACGAACACAGGACGCCTGCTAACAGCAACGCGAGTCTTAAGGTACTGGCGGGATGTTTGTGTCGTGTCCCTCTCGGCGCGTGGAGCGGGTGGCCAATCAGAAAGCAGAGCGGCGTGGCTGCCATGTTTTCATTGGCTCGCGCTCCTCCTGCTAATAAAATAAATGAACAGCTTTTACTTAAAAAATTGAATATTTTTTCCAAAACAAAATAATTGGAAATTTCTCAAAAGCGATACGTGATAGGAAAATAATAAGACCATTTTTGTAATCAGCGTTAGAAACTCTATAATAATGACATAAAACTTTTCCCCAGACAAAATCAGTGTTGAACAGTGTAACTATTCAGGAGGAAATCCATCCATCATCTGAAATCCATCGTTTACGTGACACCCATTGACAACGTTGAGATGCTTCGCCAACGTGTAGAACAAGGATGCCAGAAAATCCAAGCAATACCTGGAATGTTTGAACGCGTCAGGCAGGCTATGACGAGGCGTGTTCAGGCGTGTATTCAAGCGCAAGGTGATCATTTTGAGCACTTCCTTTAAAGGTAAGGCGGATACTTGCTGGAACACACAACGGGCTGTAACTCGGAAACAAAGCAATTTCGGGCATATGTTTATATAAGTTTTTTCATTGTTTTCAGGTCCTGAATCCATCCTGAAAGTTCGTCCCACATATATATATATATATATATACACACCGTGTATATATATATATATATATATATATATATATATATGTGTGTGTGTGTGTGTGTGTGTGTATGTGTGTGTGTGTGTGTGTGTGTGTATATACATACACTTCATAATTATATACTTCAGGCCAACTCGAGAGGAGGGGCCTCTTCGTGAAGTGAGGAATTATCACACGGAACACTTGAAAAGTTGAAAGGAAAGGTATACAGTGTTGTGTGTGTATATATATATATATATATATATATATATATGTGTGTGTGTGTGTGTGTGTGTGTGTGTGTATATACACTTCATAATTATATACTTCAGGCCAACTCGAGAGGAGGGGCCTCTTCGTGAAGTAAGAAATTATCACACGGAACACTTGAAAAGTTGAAAGGAAAGGTATACAGTGTACACACACACACACACACACATATATATATATATATATATATATATATATATATATATATATATATATATATATATACAAAGGTGGGCACCCGGGCCTCAAAAAGGACGCGACGGTCCCGGTCCCGGTCCTTGCCTCAAACTGGACCGACGGTCCCGGTCACGGTCCTTTCTGAAGATAGGACCTAGGAACGACTCGGTCCTCGGTCCTTATATATAATATAAGTGAAACCGAACAGAACTTCATTATACGGTTAGTTTCTTTCGTTTATTTCTTAATTGTCATGGTTTCAATTAGGTAAATACTAGCGGAGCGACCCGGCGCTGCCGGGGTGGATGTTGAACGCTATATATATATATATATATGCCCGGTTAGGTAAACTGAATGCCTGGTTAGGTTAATTGAATGCCCAGTTAGGTCAACTGAATGCCCGATTAAGTTATTTATATGGCCGGTTAGGTCAACTGAATGCCAGATTAGATTAATTGAATGCCCGGGTACGTTAATTGAATGCCCGGTTAGGTTAATTGTACACCCTTGACGACTGGTTAGGTTGTCATGATATTTTCGTTAAAGCCAACGAAAATATCACGACTTAACCTAACCAATCGTCAAGGGCGTACAGATGACCTAACCTGGCATTCAATGAACCTAACCGGGTATTCAATAATTTTACCATAGGTTTCGTAATGATCTTGATGACGTCATTTAATGTTTTAAAATTGATTATTTAATTTATTAACACCCACGTGCACAACCTCGGGACCTAATCAATATGTGTGTGTGAAGTTTCATGTTTGTAACTGCTTCCATTTTGGAGTTATGGCTGATGGCTGGAACACACACACCACACACACACACACACACACACACACACGTATTTTTATTATTATTATTATTATAGATAAACAATAGACTGGTACAAATTTATAAAGAAAGACTTCCGAAAATCAACAATTTTTTATAAAGAAAAGGGGAAAATTGGTTTTGTAGGCCTAGGGGGTCCGAAATTTTCATAAAATAGAAAATAATTGCTATTTTCTTACTTACAGCGACAGTCATAATGATATTAGGATACCTAATAGAAATTTTGTAATATTGTAAAGTGGGGAAAATAAATAATTTTCTAAAAATGATCTTCAACTATAAAAGCGCATCTAATCAGATAACTTAATTAACGTATTTCTATGACAGCTAAAAAATAGAATGATAAATCAATATCCTATCAAATTGTTTGTGTATACGTAAAATTATTTGTACAAAAGCCACAGTAATAAAACGCACAAAAGTCATGGTAAATAATTTCGAGTGTGGCTCGTTTAACTTTAAACTCGTGTTTATTTAAATTGCCCGTTTTAATTATGTAATTTTTTGTAGTGAATCGATAAAGAAATCTTTTGTGAATCGAAAAATGTTAAAATTATAACAAATATCAAAATATTTTGTATAAAAATCATTGAATTTTAAAAATGCATGTTTGTTTTTAATTTTTTGCAAAAAGTTCTTTATGAATTTTAAAAATATATACTTTTTTTAAATTGAATCGATAAATAAATCTTTTGTGAATCGAATGATATTAAATGTTTAGTAAATATTGACTTATTTTGTGCCAAAATTATGATTAAAAATGAAAAATTAAAAAAATGCGTGTACAGGCATGGGAAGAACTGTACCCCTAAAAGAGTGTGTGACTGCTGCCTGGAGTCTATAGTACAGTATGTGTTTTTTTTTTAATACCTCGCTTAACCCTTTCGCTTTAAACATCTGAATTACGTCAGTTTATGAAGACCTATGATAATTAAAATCCACTCTAATAGACAGTTTATTTCCACAACAGTTTCGATGCCCACTGTCATCCTCTTCGGGTGGATACAGAAAAACGAATGAACCAAAAAATCAAGAGGGAAAACAGTCCAGGGACCATTAAGAAATTCGCACCTAGGTTAGATCCCGTTCTCCCGACACTGGAAGGGCATTTTTTATTAAAGGGACCCGCTTATAAGTACATTCGCACAAATTTAAAACTATCCTCTTGTTCTATACATACAGATTCTATTATTTGTTTACATAATTATTACATTTATTATTAAATTTATTACAGTTAATATTGCATTATTATTTATCACAGAAATTATAAATTTATTATTACATTGATTACACTGGTCAACAAAGATTTTTCATCAGAGTAAAATTTGTGTTGGCTGGATAGCATTTTTCACGCTGATTCCAAAACTGCATTCAGATCTTTTCTAGCACGTATAGTTTTCAAGATGAAGGCATATATATAACTACACAGATTTAACCATTTTAAATAGGCAAAATACTAATATTTCAACATTTGATTGTGTTTATTTTATTGTGTTTTTTTAGTTTATTCATCTTATTTATTTCAATTATCTTAATTATACATCTTATGTATTTCAGGTGTGAGCTTTTACGTCTAGCAGCATTGTGATTCAGGCAACAACGCCGTGCTTTGTGTGTCAAAAGATCAGTCCAGTCCAAGAACTTGTTGTGTCAAGTTGGTGTACATTTTTTTGAATTTATAGTTTGCTCAGGTCAGTCAACATGCCTCGACAATGTAAGAATGACCCCGACAAGTTCTGTTTCGTATGCGGCCAGTTCACAACTAAAACACAGCGACGAAGTATTACAACCGACGTTAAGAAAATATACAAGCTATACTTTGGTTGCCATCTAGGTGACCAAGATAAACCATGGGCGCCACATCAAATCTGTTCTGGCTGTTCAAATGGATTACGTGATTGGCTTAACAAAAAGAAAGATGTGATAGGCTAGATTCTATCATAGATGACATGGAAAGTGATGAAGGTGCAACTGGCATTTCCGGACCATCTACAGAACCAGAGTACACTTTTGAAGGTAGACATTTAGAGCCTAAAAAGTTAACCCAAGGACAGTTGAATGATCTTGTTAGAGACTTATCGCTGTCTAAAGAGAAATCAGAGCTTCTCGCCTCAAGACTAAAGGAGAACAATTTACTTGAGAACAATGTTCGTATTAGTTACTACCGAAAGCGGAATTTTGAATTAACAGCATTCTTTTCAGTAGACGGTCCTCTCTGTTATTGCCATGACATCAATGGACTATTTACAGCCATATCTCAGACGTATGTGGCATCTGAGTGGCGCCTCTTTATTGATTCGTCGCAGAGAAGCCTGAAAGCAGTTCTTTTGCATAATGGTAATATAATGCCATCCATCCCCATTGCCCATTCCGTCCATCTAAAAGAGACATATGACAATATGGATATACTACTTAAGGCAATCAAATACGACAGTCATCAATGGAATGTTTGTGGAGATCTAAAAGTTATAGGAATGCTTATGGGTATGCAGTCAGGATTCACAAATGGATATGTGAAAACTTTCTTGGAAGCAACAAGTCACCTGCGTATAAGGATGGAGTCAAGAACCTCCTTGATGCCTTCAAAGAAATGGAGTGTCGAATGTTGTTAAATATTCACTTCCTGCATTCCCACTTAGATTTCTTTCCTGAAAACCTTGGTGCAGTGAGTGACGAGCAAGGAGAGCGCTTCCATCAAGATATTCAGATGATGGAGAAGCGCTACCAAGGATATTGGAATGAAAGCATGATGGCGGACCATTGTTGGATGCTGTATCGTGACAATCCAGGCCAAATTTACAAAAGGAAATCACACTCACAGCGCTTTTAATAAAATGATGTATATATTCTTTATTTATAAGTACATTGAATAAAGTATATGATGTATTTGTTGTTTAGCATTCCTAAGTGTGATCTATACATCCATAAATTTTCTTATAGCAATATCAAAAACTTAAAAATATCAAAACCAGTGTATCTATATAACTCTACGTGCTAGAAAACAAAATAAAACCAGATTCGGAATCAGCGCGAAAAATGCATTAAGAAAAGTGTGATCGTGTTTGTGATGAGAAAAAAAACGTTTCATTTTGTTGGCCATTGTTATTACACTGTTGTTTATTATACAGAAATTGTAAACCGAAAAACGGATGAAAAAGGCGAGAAGGAAACAATCCAGTGAACATTAAAGAATTCGCACCTAGGCGAGATCCCGTTCCCACGACCCCAGAAGGGAATTTTTTTTTTCCTTTTCTTTTTTTTTTATTAAAAGGTCCCGCTTATGAGTAAATTCGCACAAATTAAAACTATCTTCTTGTCTTCTTGTTCTATATATACAGATATTTTATTATTTTGAAATAATTACTGCATTTACGTTTTTTTAATATTTATTATTATTACCGTTACACTAATTATTACATTTATTTTATTACCTTTATTATTACATTTAATGCATTTATATTTATTTCCACATTTATTACTTCCATTATTACATTTACATTTACGTTTATTATCCCATTTACATTTTATCGAAAAAAAAAAAAACCCGAATGAACCAAAAGCGAGTAAGGAAATAATCCAGAGGCCTTTAAGAAATTCACACTTAGGTTACAACCCGTTCACCATCCCGTAAGGGATTTTTTTGACCAAGAATCTCATTAAAGGGTCCAACTTATAAGTACCTTTGCACATATTAAAATTATCTTCTTGTTCTGTACATACAGATTCTATTATTTTTCTTTTGACATAATTATTACATTTATAAAGTACCTTATTTGATTCCCAATCTATAGCATGATTATTTTGGCTGGCGTGATAAAGAATGGCATTATTAGTATTACAACTTCTGAAGGCACATTTGTGTTCTTTAATACGGGTTTCAATACTTCTTCCAGTTTCTCCTACGTATACTAAATCACAACTTTTACAGGGAATGCTGTAGACACAGGCTTGTTCCTGTTTTGCAACGTTATTCCTAACCAATTTACTTTTCACGGTAGACGAATATTTGAACGCCAAAGCAAACTTAAAATCTTTCGTCAACAGTTTTACTCTTTCTCAGCCGGCAATGTAAGGCAAACTCACATATTGTTTTTGGTTAACTGAAGGTTCCCGAGGGGCATAAAAAGATTTTCTGGCTTTAAAATACGCCTTTCTGATAAACCACTCAGGATATTTTAAATCCTTAAAAATGTTCCAAATCTTTGAATATTCCGGGTCCAGCAAATGTGGGCTACAAATCCTGAGTGCTCTTAGAAACATGGAAGAAATAATTGAGCTTTTAACTCCTTCATCATGATATGAAAAATAATGAATGTACGAATTACAATGAGTAGGTTTTCTATAGACTGTGAAATTGGGTTTTCCGCTTTCGTTAATGACCAAAACATCTAGAAAAGATAATTGTTTGTCGTTCTCCCATTCATATTTAAATTTAATAGAGGGAACAAGATTATTTAATGACTGAAAGAAAGTGTCAAAGTTGTTCCAGTGGTCAGGCCAAAATGAGAAAATATCATCCACATAACGAAACCAAATTAGATTTCTGGGACATATTGTTTGCAACAATTCCGACTCATAATATTCCATGTATAATGTACTCAGTATTGGGGATAAAGGGGACCCCATTCCCATACCAAAACGTTGAAATAAAATTCTTCACCGAAGGAGAAGGCATTAATTATATATTGGTGAGACAGAGTTTTATCAGTTCTAAAAATACAGTTGTGGGCATACATAGTTCTAGTTACATGTTGGCAATTTTCTATCTAAAAAACTAAGTACATCATCAATGGGAACTTTCGTAAACAAGGACTCAACGTCAAAACTGATCATTCTGCCCGCTTTAAATCTAAAGATATAACTTTGTTAATAAAGTCACAGGAATTAGTGATGTGCGAGCCTGAAAATTTACCAACTAATGGGGACAATTTGTCTGCAAGAAATTTAGATAACCTGTAACTAAAGGAACCCCTGTGTGAAATAATGGGACGGAGTGGTATGTTAATATTATGGGTTTTGGGTAAGCCGTAAATGTGGGGGAGTTTGGGGTTAATCTGTAGAAATCTTTTAGGGTCAATCGCCGGGACATCTTTTAATAAGTTCCTGATAGTTTTGTTGAATTCAGCAGAAAGACGGTTTACGGAGGACGATCTCACTTTGGTGTAGGTGAATTCATCACTAAGTAACGCTTCCATTTTTTGTTTATAATCACACTTGACCAAAATAACCAGTGTTACTTGTGTCCGCTTTTGTCCCTTTATCAGGAATCTAATTTGGTTTCGTTATGTGGATGATATTTTCTCATTTTGGCCTGACCACTGGAACAACTTTGACACTTTCTTTCAGTCATTAAATAATCTTGTTCCCTCTATTAAATTTAAATATGAATGGGAGAACGACAAACAATTACCTTTTCTAGATGTTTTGGTCATTAACGAAACCGGAAAGCCCAATTTCACGGTCTATAGAAAACCTACTCATTGTAATTCGTACATTCATTATTTTTCATATCATGATGAAGCGGTTAAAAGCTCAATTATTTCTTTCATGTTTCTAAGATCACTCAGGATTTTGTAGCCTACATTTGCTGGACTCGGAATATTCAAAGATTTGGAACATTTTTAAGGATTTAAAATATCCTGAGTTTTTTATGCCCCTCGGGAACCTTCATTTAACCAAAAACGATATGTGAGTTTGCCTTCCATTGCTGGCTTAGAAAGAGTAAAACCGTTGACGAAAGATTTTAAGTTTGCTTTGGCGTTCAAATATTCGTCTGCCGTGAAAAGTAAATTGGTTAGGAATAACGTTGCAAAACAGGAACAAGCCTGTGTCTACAGCATTCCCTGTAAAAGTTGTGATTTAGTATACGTAGGAGAAACTGGAAGAAGTATTGAAAATAATCATGCTATAGATTGGGAATCAAGTAAGGTACTTTATAAATGTAATAATTATGTCAAAAGAAAAATAATAGAATCTGTATGTATAGAACAAGAAGATAATTTTAATTTGTGCGAAGGTACTTATAAGTTAGACCCTTTAATGAGATTCTTGGTCAAAAAATCCCTTACGGCGTTGGGTGAACGGGTTGTAACCTAAGTGTGAATTTCTTAAAGGCCTCTGGATTGTTTTCTTACTCGCTTTTGGTTCATTCAGTTTTTTTTTTTTTTTTTCGGTAAAATGTAAATGGAATAATAAACGTAAATGTAAACGTAATAATGGAAGTAATAAATGTGGAAATAAATATAAATGCAATAAATGTAATAATAAAGGTAATAAAATAAATGTAATAATTAATGTAAAGGTAATAATAATAAATATTAAAAAAACGTAAATGTAGTAATTATTTCAAAATAATAAAATATCTGTATGTATAGAACAAGAAGATAGTTTTAATTTGTGCGAATGTACTCATAAGCGGGACCCTTTAATAAAAAAAGAAAAAAAAGAAAAGGAGAAAAAAAATGCACTTCTGGGGTCGTGGGAACGGGATCTTGCCTTGGTGCGAATTCCTTAATGGTCTCTGGATTGTTTCCTTCTCGCCTTTTTCATTCGTTTAATCAATGTAATAATAAATTTATAATTTCTGTAATAAATAATAATGCAATATTAAATGTAATAAATTTAATAATAAATGTAATAATTATGTAAAAAAATAAAAGAATCTGTATGTATAGAACAAGAGGATAGTTTTAAATTTGTGCGAATGTACTTATAAGCGGGTCCCTTTGATAAAAAATGCCCTTCCAGCGTCGGGAGAACGGGATCTAACCTAGGTGCGAATTTTTTAATGGTCCCTGGACTGTTTTCCCTCTTGTTATTTTGGTTCATTCGTTTTTCTGTATACACCCGAAGAGGATGCCAGTGGGCATCGAAACTGTTGTGGAAATAAACTCTGTCTATTAGAGTGGGTTTTAATTATCATATTTTGACCTTCACGTAGAAAAAAGTGAAGTTTTTTGCATTTAATATGAAAACCTGTTTTCTTACGTGACTATCTGAGATGGTGCAAATTCCGAATGACTAACAGAATGTTTATAACAAGAGCGCTATAGCGAACTAATGGAATTTTTGTTGTAAATACTGTAGTGAATTGAACTGAATAATCTTTATTAATAAAATAAATGGGTACTTACGTATTATCGGAACTACCAAACTGTTTATTATGTATTTTTGCTCTCGTCATTTTCGTTTAAACTAACGAAAATATCACAACTTAACCAAACCAATCATCAAGGGCGTACAGTTGACCTAACCGGGCATTCAGTTGACCTAACTGGGCATTCAGTTGACCTAACCGGGCATTCAATTAAACTAACAGGTTAATATTGGTTAACCTGTTAGGTTAATTGAATGCCCGGTTAGGTCAACTGAATGCCCGGTTAGGTCAACTGTACGCCTTTGATAACACTAGGCAACAAAGATTTTGTTACAGAAGACCAAATAGGTGCTCCTAGCTAATTTCGGTATGCTGATTTCAAATCTATAATTAGATTTTTTCTATCACGTCTAGATTTTGTGTAAAATGCAAATAACTTTTAGTAAAATTTTTCTACCACGTCCAGATTTGGTTTTAATCGGCTTAATGCCAGTAATATGAAACTTGCTTTTCAAGGTTAAAGCAATTTTTTTTGCCAACTATATACAAATTCGAACAATTTTGATAAATAAAATTTATCCCGAGTTGGCAACACTGAGTCAAGAGCATAGTAACGGGCAACGGCCCAACGGTCAGTCGCTACGTGACAGTCAAGCAGAACGGTTGTTGAAGCTCTCTGCTGATGAGCAAGTGACAGGTTGTGGTGACTTGTGTGTTTTTATAGCATTTGTTTTGTACTACGGTGTGTATTTCTTTTTATTTTGCACATCGTAATAATTACTTTCTACGTTTTTTCAGATATTGTATGGTAATTCAAAATGGCATCAAATAGACGTGCTTGTGTAAATCACCCAGACACTTCTGCTTTGTCTGTGGACAATATACACCTAAGCCACAACGTAGAAACATAACAACAAAGATTAAACTTGCCTACAAGTGTTATTTTGACTGTAAGTTAGGAGACCAACAGAGGGACTGGGCACCACATATTTGCTGTGCACAGTGCAATGCAATGTTAATAGCTTGGATGAATGGTAAAAGAAAAGCTATGCCGTTCTCAGTCCCCATGGTTTGGCGTGAGCCGAAAAATCACTTCAATGATTGTTATTTTTGTTTGACAAAGATTGCTGGTTTCACAAAGAAAAACAAATCAAAGATCACGTACCCAAACTGCGAATCAGCAATGAAACCAGTACCACATGATGAAACAAATCCACCACCAGTTCCACCAGCAACGATAACAGACAGCAGTTCATCTGAAGATTCTGCTAGTGATATAGAAACAGGGAAAGATGGCATATATGTTCCAGATGCAAATATTTCCCCACATTTTTAAGTCAAGCGGAGTTAAATGACTTAGTGCGCGATTTGGAATTACCAAAAGAAAAGGCAGAGTTGCTTGGTTCAAGACTTCAAGAATTTAATCTTCTCCAACCAAACACCAAAGTTTCCCATTTCCGCCATCGCCATTTGCAGTTTTCATCATTTTACTTACAGGAAGAAAACGTTTGTTTCTGCCACGATATCAGTGGTCTGATGCAAGGGATTGGCTGTCGCTATGATCCAAAAGAATGGAGACTGTTCATTGACTCTAGTAAAGCTAGCCTTAAAGCTGTATTACTGCACAACGGCAATGAAAAACCTTCAATACCTGTAGCACATGCCACTGGCCTTAATGAGACTTATGAATCGATGAAACTGCTGCTAAGACTCATCAAATATAAGGACCACACATGGAATATTTGTGGCGACCTTAAAGTTGTATCATTACTTCTTGGGTTACAGTTGGGCTACACAAAGCATATGTGCTTTTTGTGTCTATGGAACAGCAGAGATGACAAGAACCACTACAAAAAACATGATTGGCCATCTAGAACTGAACATGTTGTTGGTAAATACAATGTGAAACACCCAGCACTTATTGACCCTCAGAAAGTACATCTTCCACCACTTCACATTAAACTTGGCCTTATGAAAAATTTCGTGAAGGGTATGGATCATCAAGGTAGTGGTTTCCAATATTTAAAGGATAAATTCAAAGGAATATTGACAGATGCTAAGCTAGAAGCTGGAGTTTTCACTGGACCACAGATTCGCAGTGTCATCCACGACTCATCATTTCCATCTAACCTAAATGAGAATGAACTAGGAGCATGGACATCTTTCGTTGAAGTTGTCAAAAATTTTCTTGGAAACCACAAAGCTGAAAACCACCGTAAACTCGTAGAAAACATGCTTAAATCTTATGAAATAATGGGATGCAGAATGTCTTTGAAAATTCATTTTTTACATTCTCATCTTGACTTCTTCCCGGCCAACCTTGGGGCTGTAAGTGACGAGCATGGTGAGCGCTTCCACCAACAGATCTCAGTTATGGAAAACAGATACCAAGGTAATTTCAACCCAAATATGATGGGAGATTATTGTTGGTTCCTGCAGAAGGAGAGCTCGTCATCCTACAAGCGACAAAGGAAGAGGACACACCAAAGTTTCACTTAAGAACAGGAATTTGCCTTTCAGTAGTAACAACAAAATACTAACGCGCTTTGGGTGGATGGTTGGGCGCAGGGGTGGTAACTCCGCCAGCGGAATTCCGCTGTCTGTCTTAAGCCAGAATAAAGGAGGAAAGACATCCCTGTTCACTAATTATTTAAGTATGCTTAACATAAAACGTGGCACGGAAAAGTAGCTTAGACGGCTTTCGTAATAGAAGCGGGTGAGAAAAAAAAATGAAAAATAGGGGTTTTCGGTTACACAAAATCTGGACGTGATAGAGAAATTTTGATATCAGATCTGAAATCAGCATCAGCGCTTTAGTAGGAATCAGTAGTTCACGTGTCTGTAACAAAAAAAAAGTTGAAATTTGTTGCCTAGTGTAATTGGTTAGGTTAAGTTGTGATATTTTCGTTAGTTTAAACGAAAATGACGAGAGCAAAAATACATAATAAACAGTTTGGTAGTTCCGATAATACGTAAGTACCCACTCGGGAAGCAATATGTTAAAGTGATCCCTCCTGGGAAGCAATATGTTAAAGTGATCCCTCTGGGAAGCAATATGTTAAAGTGATTAACACTGGGAAGCAATATGTTAAAAAGAGAAAGGTTGGTTGGTTAGAAAGAGGGGATCTTTTCGGTTCTTCCCCAGGAACAATTTCTAGTGTAGTTTTACTTGCTGAATTCAATAATATATATTTCATTTTGGAGAAAGTATTCGTGCTTTAATTAGTTATGTTTATAAATAATTATAATTATTAATTTTTTTCTCTCTTTTGTGGATATTGTTATGGATGATAAATGGAATTTCATAAACATAGTTAAGGAAATAACGTTCTACCCCAGCCTTCTTTAGTTAACCTTATAAGGCTAACTAACGAAAATATCACGACCTAACCTAACCAATTGTCAAGGGCGTACAGTTGATTTAGCTAAACAAAGGAACGAGAGACATTGGGGAACATCTAGAAATATGATAGATTCTTATTTATGTGAATTTCTGTGGAGGAGAAGACAAAAAGGAAAGGACATTTTTATTGAAATCTTAAATGCAATCTCTACTTTTAAATAAAATAAACGGACTATAACTCTTTTGTTATTAATTTCTCCAAAATAAGATATATATTATTGAATTCAGCAAGTAAAACTACAGTAGAAAATAATATATAATTTCATTTTTTGTTGCTGGAGTAGAACGGAAAAGAGCCGAAAGAGGTTGGTAATCTGGGCTAACTAACGAAAATATCACGACCTAACCAATCGTCAAGGGCGTACAGTTGACCAAACGATTGGTTAGGTTAGGTCGTGATATTTTCGTTAGTTAGCCTTATAAGGCCAGCTAAAGAAGGCTGGGGGCCCTGATCTTCAGGTGATCCAATTATTTTACATTCACAAAAAATGGCAAAGCATAATAAGTTAAGTTGTCCATAAATTTACATTTTCTCGACTAGCTAATCTGTAAATAGTATAAACAATTGTAATGTAACTGTAATTGGTTGTGTAATGTCTATTTTTGGAAAGCAATATGTTAAAGTGATTAACACTGGGAAGCAATATGTTAAAGTGATATACACTGGGAAGCAATATGTTAAAGAGAGGTTCCTGGGAAGCAATATGTTAAAGTGATCCAATAATTGTGACGCTGGACTACTTTATTTTATTTAATTTGCCTCTTAAGCTTTAGGCTTTACTAGGCTCTTAATTAAAAATAAAACATAGTTGTTTTTAATAACACTGGTATGCATATGAAATTTTTTTTGTCTGATGTGAGGGTTTTTTTCAACTCATATTATATAATTAGACCATGCTGAATTCGAAAATGACATTGGTTTTCCTCAATCAGGTCAGGTTTTTTCTCTATTGGCCATTTATTATAAGTCCAATTTTATCCCCAAATTTATTGATTTTTTTTAGCTTACTCACTGTAGATACGAGTAATATTATAAGAACACTCGTGAAAAATGAAAACATTGTGTGAATAAATACTTTTATTCATACAATGAATATGGAAAAAAGTTTATTGAGGAAGGAATGAAGTTTTTTTGGCTTTCCGTCTGTGTTTTTCTTCGGGCACGTCTCGCTTCAAACACCAGCAATAGTCCGCCAGCATATTGATATCCCAGTTTCCCTGGTACCTCTCTTCCATTATTTTGATATCTTGGTGAAATCGTTCACCCTGTTCCTCACTATAATCCCCGCAATTTTCAGGAAAATAGTCCAAGTGGGACCACAAAAAGTGCATTTTTATGGACATGCGCGACCCATGAGCTTTGAAAGCTTCCATCAAGTTTTCGACAACGGACTCGTATTCTGGACTTCTACGCTTGCCAAGAAAATCAGTGACAACTGATTTGAATGCCTGCCAGGCATTCTTCTCAGTTGGAGTCATTGCGTTTTCGAACTGAGTATCCTTGATCAAAGTTCGAATTTGAGGACCATCAAAAACCCCAGCATTTAGTTTAGCATCAGATATATGAGGAAATTTACTCTCGAGATATCGGAATGCTGAACCCTCCTTATTCATTGATTTGATGAAATTTTTCATCAAGCCCAGCTTAATATGAAGTGGTGGGAGCAAAATTTTTGTTGGTGGTACAAGGGGCACTGAAACGACATTATGCGACCCAGGTTCAAAATTCTCTCTGGATGCCCATTCACGCTGTGCATAGTGCTTCTCATCCGCTCGGCTATCCCATTTGCAGAGGAAACATGGGTATTTCGTGTATCCCCCTTGCATTCCCAATACAAATGCCACAATCTGAAAAAAAATGAAAATATTTAAAGAATTTAGAGAATTTGTTCAATCAGATGAAAAAATCTATGCATTGGACTGTATCACTTCTGTGGGGAAGTTAAGTGTTCTTATACGCTCTCAAATAACCTTTGGAAAAACAACATAGTCAATAGCAATAGTTTACTTATGATATTAGTATTACCTTCAAATCTCCACAGATCCTCCAGTTATGTTGGTCGTATACGAGAGCATCCAGTAAAATTTTCATGTTATCGTAGCTCTCAGTAAGTTGTACGGAATGTGCTACAGGGACTGATGCAACCCTATTCCCAATGTTGAGAAGTACTGCTTTCAAACTTCGTTTAGACGAGTCTATAAATAGCCTCCATTCTGATGCGTTATATGGCAGGTCCAAGGATTCGATTAGCCCCTCAACATTGCAGCAGTACACTAAGGAAGAGGTATTTTCGTGCACTGCAAAAAACTTGCGGAATTCTTCCTCTCGTTTCCTATACCAGGAGAATGTTGTTCCCGGAGCCAGCAAGTTGTCCTCTCGAAGTCGTGAGCCCAAGATCTCGGCAGCTAATTTGGAAAGTCCTAAATCCCTGGTAAGATCATTAAGTTTGGCCTGGTTGAGAGGCCTCGGCTCATTTGAAGCGGTATTTTGAGGTATATACGACTGGGACTGGTCATTGGCATTGGTCATTGATTCATCATCAGAATCATCGAAGTCCAGGGTTTGAGGTGGGTCGGGTATTGGAATTCCAGGACCATGGGGTACAGGTCTCATAGCAGAAGGAATGTCAGGGTATACAACAATGTGTTTATTCTTCTTGTTAACTCCTGAAAATAGAAACACAGAAACATGGATATAAAACTTGCATATGAAATAGAAGAAGCATTCAGACAGTGGCGGCTCGTGAGGGAAGGCTGCGGTCTGTAAGATATGAAATAGGTCGATGGAGTTTGTATATTTTCTTTCTTTTCATTCATATTGTCCCTTCGGGGACAATATGAATGAAAAAGAAAGAAATATACAATCATTGTATATGTAAATGTAACTTGTATAACAATATGTATGTGTAAATGTATTTTCTATAACAATATGTATATGTAAATGTATGATTACCATTATGGTGAATATTATGCTATATATGGTGAATATTACATTATGGTGAATATTATGTCAAGTTTCATACGAGGATTTCAAAATATTTAAGAAAAATAAATTTATAAGCCCACCTTGGAGGTTTGTCATGCAGAAATAGCAATCTGTCACGTGATCCTTTCCTTCTCTCCAAATCATGGGAATTCCAAAAGGCAAAGATTTCGCTCTGCCTTTGCTCCATCTTCTCAAATTTTCAATGCACGTCTTGCAGCACATATGAGGGGCGAAATTTTTGTCCTGGTCCCCTAGCTTAATTCCAAAGTATGCTCTATACATTGTCTTCACAAATTTAGTGATTTGGGACTGGTTATTTGGCATGGTAACCGTCCCACATATGTAGCAGAATCTATTGGGATCATTTTTACACGCTCTATTCATTATCAAATATTTTATCTATATGCCTGAAAAGTAAAAAAAGATATTATACAAGTGAAACAAGTGATGATAGATGTTACTGTTCCAATTCCGCTTTGACAAAATCACGAAAAATTCTATTTTACTTATGAGGCCATAGCCGGATAACCTGAGCTGATTGAGAAAAACGGATTGCAGATTCGAAATCAGCAGGAAAAACTCTATAAGAATCACTTACAAAACCCTTGACAGCAAAATTGATGCATACCAGTGTAATACATAAATCATGACTAATAATTATTAATTTGGGTATGTATTAATCTTAAATTATTATTATTATCGATACAACAAAAGCAAAGTCATTATTGAAGCTATTATACCAATACCATACAAAGAAATCAATATTATACATTAGAGATAAGAGATGAACACTCAAAAGTAATGTATCTTTAATCCTAGATTACACACAAGAAATTAATAAACAACAGTAATGTATCTTTAATCCTAGATTACGCACGAGAAATTAATATGCAATAGTACATTAACCGTACACTAATCCTAGATTTTTAATAGTCCATTATTAATTGAGATTTCAACTTGGTTTTAAACGAATTTACATTCACAATATTTTATGGATCACCTGAAGATCAGGGCCCCCAGCCTTCTTTAGTTAGCTTTATAAGGCTAACTAATGAAAATATCACGACCTAACCTAACCAATCGTCAAGGGCGTACAGTTGACCTAACGATTGGGTAGGTTAGGTCGTGATATTTTCGTTAGTTAGCCTTATAACGCTAACTAGAGAAGGCTGGGGGCCCTGATCTTCAGGTGATCCTATTTTTCATATCAGCATTTAAATCATTTCATAGTTTCAATCTAATGAAAATGGGTAATTTTTGAGATAAAGGCAATCTAAATTGAGGTATAACATGCTTTGATCTATTTCTGGTCTGATATGAGTGTGTTGGTTTTCGTCGTCGTCGTCGTTGGGCCTAGGCAAGCTACGGCTTGGGACCGTAGCGCATCTATCCGGTATAGGTTAACCTGGATGATGTAGCCATAAGCACTGCCGCTGGTTAAGTGCCAACCAGTGATTATCTCACTAGCCGTATTGAGTCCGTTAGGCGAAACTGCGACAGTACCAAGGATGGAAAATATAACCCTTGGATTTCTATTATTTATTTGCAAAATGGACATGGTATTAGATTAAAATAATTATTTGAATATAAATAATTAACTGACAATTGTGATATATAATTAATTATGTTTACATACAATAAAATAATACAGTATGCATAAAATTAGTATTAATGTGGTTTATAATTGAATTATGATGGGTAACTAATTTAAAATGAATTTATAGCTATTCCGAAATTCAAGACGGTAAAATTAACATTTATCTTGAAACTAAAATAAGAGTATTCACTACAAGTGGATTTCTTGATGAGTTACAAAATATCTATTTACCCATTGTAAATTAATGATTTTGTTCTTATACTCGTAAATAAAATGTGTCAGTTTGATTATATCACTGAGCTTTAGTAGCTTTAGCTCTAAATAATGCACTAGAATGATCAAGGAAATTAATGTCAGATAACCTCATTTATTGCTCGTGTCATTGCAAAATAAAATATTTAATTTAAACGTACACACTGGTTAAAATGGAAGGTTGGAGGTTTGTTTGTTTGATGTGGTGGTTTAATGTTTAAACTTTAACCTCTTATGATTTGGACGCGGAGGATAGTCTCCCATCCAATTACTGCCCAGACCCAATGTAATTTCGCCGATCGACGGGAAGCGGTGTTACGACGACATCGGCCACGACGTAGCTCGCTTTGGGGGTTAGAGGAGCTAAACATTAACTGGAAAATATTTCCACTTACCTAAGTGATGCAGCTATTTAAAAAATACTAAAACAAATAAATTTTTTTCTTATCTTAAGAATACACGCAGGACGTGTATTCTTATGATAAAAAACACCTCTGTTTGCCAGTTCTGAAAAAAATGAAGATATAGCAAAAATCTCAATAAATAGTGAAAAGGTAATGCATAGCGACATACCAAAATATTAAAATATCTTGTCAGGTGTTACAAGAAAAAAAAAGAATAAATTCATTGTTTATTGAATACTGCCAATATATTAAACCTTTATCAAAGATGCAAAAAACTTCACTTTTCTACGTGAAGGTCAAAATATGATAATAAAGTGGGTTTTTATTATCATACTTTATCAAAGACGTTTTAACTCTGCGTCTTTGTGTCTTTGTATTTGTTGGTCTACCCTTAGCCCTGATTACGGCCTCCAATCGACGTAGCATAGAGTCGACAAGCCTCTTGCATTCTTCTGTAATTATCGATTGCTAGGTTGTCATCAAACACCTCTTCAGTTCACTAAGTGTGACTAGTTTACGCGTTTGGACTTTCCGCTTAGCAATATTCTAAAGGTTTTCTATCGGATTAAGATCAGGAGAATTAGCTGGCCATAGTAGTACTTTAATTTCATGAGCATCAAACCATGCAGATGCTGTACGAGCCGCATGAGCTGGAGCCAGGTCATGTTGAAAAATAAGTAATTTGTCTACATACAACTGTTCTGCAGACTCCAGCCCGAAATATCTTAAAATTTCTTGATAAACGTGACTATGACAGTTCTATTTACAAATGTAAGTGACCCCACACCATTTGCCTTCATACAACCCCATACTAACACACTCGCCGCCTTTACAAAATGGGATTTCGGTCACGAAAACCGAAAATTAAGCCGATGTTAAATGCGAAGCAAAGGAGAAGACGACTATCCTGGTGCAAAGAAAGAGTTGCATGGACTGCAAACGAGTGGCAAACAGTGCTTTTTACAGACAAATCAAATTGTTATTTGTTGACATGGGTCCGCGAATTTGGCGAAGAAAGTATGAAATGTATTATGAAAGCTGCCTGAAACAATCGGTCAAATTTACTCAAAACTACTTCAATCTTCTCGGAGTGTCAGCAAATACGGCTTTTAAAACATTTGTACAGAAGTAAACAGGCTTCTGCTGGCACTTCAAGATGTGAAACGTAAATACAGGTATTGCCATTTATTTATTTCTGTCCAGGAATTCTAACTTGCAGAGATGGCAACCCTAGGGCTTCGCCTTCCCCATTACCTCATTTTAAACTTGTATTGAATGCAGAGGTGTAGGAACGCATTTAAAAGTGGGTAGGCCAGGGGTAACTTCCGAATATATATATATATATATATTAACTGCAAACAACACACAGTATAATTAATGTAAAGAACGACGCTTGTATAGAAGAACGTTCCGCACAAGATGAGGAGGGAGAACGAACAAATGAAAAATGAGGTAACCACCCGGGAATCGAACCCAGGATCTTCCGATTGCCGGTCAGATATGCTATCCACTACACCAGAGGTTCTGAAACTGGGGGTAATTACCCCCAAGGGGGTAATTTGGGTATTTCAGGGGGTAATGGAGCAATTCTTAATATGGTAAAAATTTCAACATTAATGTCCGAGTCACGAAAGAAACGATTAACTCTTTGAGGACCATGGTCAAGTAAGTATACTCAATTTCTAAAAATTGTTCATTCAGGAACGTGATCGAGTATCAACGACTGGCTACCACTGGAGATGTATCAGTGTTCCCACTACTCACAAAATCCCTCTCCGACGGTCCGACAGATGAGTGCTTATTTATCGATTCCATCAAAGAGCATCTAGATGCGATGATTACAACTATCCGCAAATATTATCCCAGTTTAAATGAACGATTCAAGGATACATGGATCGCGCGGCCATTTACAGTTGATGAAAATACGATAAGTGACAGTGATGTAGCAGGAAAAATTGAATTTGTGTCTCTCCGAGAAGATAGCTTTGCTAAAGAGGAATTTCAAGACTCTTCTTTACCAAAGTTTTGGCTGAAAAATAGCAAAGATGACCCTGTACTTTCGAAAAGGGCTCTCACACTGATTGTACAGGCTCCGACGACGTACCGATGTGAACAAGCATTTTCTGCAATGGTTACAATTAAAACAAAACCAAGGAACCGCCTTCAACTTGAAGCCGACTTTAGGTGTGCTCTATCAGGAACATAGCCGTATTAAGGAACTTGTAGCTAAAAAACAGTTGCACCCATCACATTAAAGGTAATTTCAGTTATTTTCAGTAATTCATTTTTCCACTTTCTTTACAACTTCGGCATTGCAAGTTTGTGTGGGGTAATGAGATTAGTTGAGATCAGGAAAAGGGGTAACGGGGTCAAAAAGTTTAAGAACCACTGCACTACACCATGGGTCTCGATTAATCAGAAGTCGTAATTCTCCTACATACGAGCAGAAACAAATGCCCTGAGGGGGCACCTTCGCATGCCGTACATATATATATATATATATATATATATATATATATATATATATATATATATATATATATATATATATATTTAACTGCAAACAACACACAGTATAATTAATGTAAAGAACGACGCTTGTGTAGAAGAACGTTCCACATAAGATGAGGAGGAAGAACGAACAAATGAAAAATGAGGTAACCACCCGGGAATCGAACCCGGGATCTTCCGATTGCCGGTCAGATATGCTATCCACTACACCATGGGCCTCGATTAATCAGAAGTCGTAATTCTCCTACATACGAGCAGAAACCTCATTTTTCATTTGTTCGTTCTCCCTCCTCATCTTGTGCGGAACGTTCTTCTACACAAGCGTCGTTCTTTACATTAATTATACTGTGTGTTGTTTGCAGTTAAATATATATATATATATATATATATATATATATATATATATATATATATATATATTTAACTGCAAACAACACACAGTATAATTAATGTAAAGAACGACGCTTGTGTAGAAGAACGTTCCGCACAAGATGAGGAGGGAGAACGAACAAATGAAAAATGAGGTTTCTGCTCGTATGTAGGAGAATTACGACTTCTGATTAATCGAGGCCCATGGTGTAGTGGATAGCATATCTGACCGGCAATCGGAAGATCCCGGGTTCGATTCCCGGGTGGTTACCTCATTTTTCATTTGTTCGTTCTTCCTCCTCATCTTATGTGGAACGTTCTTCTACACAAGCGTCGTTCTTTACACATATATATATATATATATATATATATATATATATATTGTTAATATAGTACGTACAGTATATATTGGCCAGAACTGTCCATGTGTTCTGGCCGTAAGTGCCCGAAAGCATACATATTTTGTATTGGTGTTCCAACGTATAAACATTAAGTGCTAGATTTATAATATTTGATAGATGATACAGTTTATGCAATAATTTGTGCACAAGTCTAATTTTAAAATTAACAAATAAATATTTACTGTTTACAAAAATCAAATGGATCTGCATAAAGAGGTCTCCTCTCTTGAACCTTCGTCCAATTCAATACCTTTCCAGAAATATCTGAAGCTTTTAGTCTTTTCACGAATAAGTGTGAAAAAAAAACCATAACTGCCATATATATATGCTGGTTCATCTATTATATTATACATAACTAGCTATTACCATAATATGAATTATGCAATGACTAATTAGCTACTCATTATTTTAAGTTGAACTGAATTTCATTTTAGAGCTGGAAAGTAGGTGGGCCAGTTTCCATTGTTGGCCTACCCACGTTAAAAAGTGGGTGGGCCAATGCTCCTCCGGCCCCCCCATGTTCCTACGCCCTCGATTGAATGTATGGAAACAATTATAGATAGGAATTAAGCTAAGCGTTATAAAATAGTGAACCTGTACCCTTCTAATTCATACTTTTTTAATTTTATATGAACTAAAGACTCCTGTTATTTATCTTTGGTGAATGACGATTACTCAACTATACACAATCGACTTTAAAAACCTTAAAATTTAGTGCAAAAACAGGTTTTTATTATTTAATTTGGAACTTGTGTAATAAAATTCTCTCGTGAAATATGCGACTCGGGAATATGCATATTGTAAAGGATTTTTGGATCACCTGAAGAAAAAAGCCCCCAATATCAATCGTCCTTGACGATTGATTAAGTTTTTTAAACCTAACCAATCATCAAGGGCGATTGGCATTGGGGGCTTTAGTCTTCAGGTGATCCGGATTTTTAAGCTACATAAATTGTCTGCAAAACTATTATTTTAAAGTAAAAATCCATGCGAACGTTAGTGTATATATATATATATATAATATATATATATATATATATATATATATATATATATATATATATATATATATATATATATATATATATAATATATATATATATATATATAATTATTTATATATATATATATATAATATATATATATATATATATATATATATATATATATATATATATATATATATATATATATATATATATATATATTATATATATATATATAATTTAGGGTGTGTTTATGGTATATGGTGAAAAATGCGAAATGAAAATGCAAGGGAGCGGAACCCTTTATTTTGTGAGGATACATGAGAAAGCAGAACAGGCAAAATTTCTTTGTAATCCAATAACATTTAGAGGTTGCCCACAGCTGATAGGTATTTTCAATTTATAGGGCAATGGAAATTTTAATTCTCAGTTTAAATGATAAATTGCATCTCCAATATACATCTCCAATAAGTATTCAGAACAAATATATCGTGTGAGTATATTCACTAAATTCATAATTAACGATTAAAGTACATGACACCTCGAGTGTTGGCGTTCATTTTTTCATCAAAGTGGCTTTGGAGGCTCACTTATGTCCTGACCCATTTGCATGCCAAAAGGGATGAGAACACGAGCAGCTGCCCTGTCGCTCATCCGCGTGCGGTCCAATGCCGCAGCGACCTCCGAACTGATTGCCGTCGTCCCACGGCGATGTTTTGGAGCCGACGATGTAACTGGCTTTCTTTCGGGACTTGTTTCCTCACTTGATGACGCTGACGATGAGGTTTCCATAACAACGGTAGCAGAGATTTCTTCCATTTCCTGCACATGCCTGTCTTTCCGCTTCAATTCCTGAGCAGTTCTTTCTTGGGCCCTTGCGACTTTTTTGGCAATCTTCTTGTCGACATTTCCAATCCTTCCTCTCCGACCCTCCTCCCTTTGAGCAAGCAGGAAGTCCTTGTCCTCCTGAATTTTGATAAGATTTAGGGCATTTTGGTGACCAATGTCGAAAAGGTTGTTCAAGCTTGACCTGAACGCAGCCTGGTTGTCCAAATTGGTCTTCGTTTTCCGCGAAATTCTCTTCTTCAAACCCTGCCATTCGTCATGCAATTTCCGGACGTGCTTCTTGACGTCGTGCGGATGTTTCGTCGGTAAACCTTCTGCCACCCAGATTTCAATGATGGCTTGTGATGTCGAGGACACACTCTCAGCTAAGGATTTCTTCTCTTCATTGTGGAAATGGAAAAGGTACTTCAATACATCACCTCTTGAAGGTAATTGCTGACCGGCAATAGTAGGACTTGATGACCCCACAAGCCAGATTGATTTCTTCGATCTTGTACATGCCGCCATCGTTCACCAGTTATCTGTGAATAAGACAAAACAGTGAAATTGGTAAGTTAATTTAACCCATTCATGGATAAAGTACCTCAGGAAAATGTGTAGAAATAAGCCACCTCTTTGTAACCATAATCTGTGTTCAAACAATGATTGGCTGATAACCCATGAACACAATATGTATTAAAATTATAATAATTTTGCGAAATCATGCATACATAACCATTTACAGTATATCCAATCCATATATAAATTTAAAATAATCTACGGTACACTACACTATTTCACTCAGACGATGCGAAAAAAGATGATTGCAATACGCTGAAGCAGAGAGCGTCCAAAATTTTATACGCATAAAAATTAAACCTTATAACTATTTTTGGAAACAAAAATATTGCCGGTAAAACAAGTCATTATACTTACAAACAATTCATAATACCATCCATTACAGTGCTAAGTAAAAAAAAACGTTTGAAATATATGAATTATTTAAATAACACTTACCGTTATGAGAACTGTGATGCTTCTTGGCCACCATTACGTAAATGCATGAAAGACGTGAGTAATTAAGAGAAAACGATTTAGAATTAAAGAAAATTCATTTGTTGGTATACTGAAGTAAAGAAATATGGATTATTAGAACGCAATTGACAAATGCAATTTCTAATTTTGGGGACGCTGTGTATCAATGGGTTAATAAACACTAGAAGTGACTTAAAAAGGGCGCATAAATAAATGAGCATATGGGTAAAACTTTGGGGTCTTTGGGCAACCTCTAAATATTTGATGATTTTCCAAAAAAATCATGTGTTTTATTTGCTCCCGGAACCTCATCATTTGCGGGGTTCCGTGACCCGAAATTCACACTTTCAGTTTTTAAAAGCACCCTAATATATATATATACAATAAATTTAATTGTTTAATAAATCTAATCAACTTGTTTATTGGACGTACTTTAACTAAATTAATTCTACCTCAAACTAAGAAAATTATCATAGAGAAGCATGTTCTAGATTTTTCATTACCATATTATATGAGATACAGTCGAGTCATTGCTCGGAATAAATTATTCAAAATCACCAAATAATTTTTTCTGTAATAGAATTTGCTTGTTATTTTTACGCCGAACCTGACCATCAGAACCTTTTTTTAAATTTAAGGATAAAATATCCAAAGGTTTTTATTTAAATTGTACCTTAAACATGACGATTCTTTCATTAAGCTACTTTGTGTTTAAGAGGTTTTAGTGGTTTATTATTTTATTGTCTTAATGGTTTTGGTTATAAATGTATTATTTATTCTAAACAGTTGTTGAAGCATAACGGAAATTCCTTTTCCTCCCCTCTCTCGCATGGTTTGGACAAGTAAATTTTGGTTATAAATGTATTATTTATTCTAAACAGTTGTTGAAGCATAACGGAAATTCCTTTTCCTCCCCTCTCTCGCATGGTTTGGACAAGTAAACAAGGCTATAAAACCCAAACACGTGGGTAGCAACAGGACCACAAAGGAAACAGAATTTTTGTTTTCCGAAATGCCCACCAGAGGACGTCACCAAGGTCTATAAAAACGCAAGTTCTCTCTCAAATCGCTCTCATTTGCTCATTGCTCAGGCCTCACTCAGCACTCATTCTTCATCTCCGACCTTCGTCATGTAACTCCACTCGCTCTCCGACCTTCGTCATGTAACTCTACTCGCTCTCCGACCTTCGTCATGTAACTCCACTCGCTCTCCGACCTTCGTCATGTAACTCCACTCGCCCTCCGACCTTCGTCATGCAACTCCACTCGCTCTCCGACCTCCGTCGTGTAACTCCACTCGCTCTCCGACTTTCGTCATGTAACTCCACTCGCTCTCCGACTTTCGTCATGTAACTCCACTCGCTCTCCGACCTTCATCATATAACTCCACTCGCCGTCTTTCAAAACTCTGTTCAATCACACGCGAAGCTGGATCATCTCCGTTGAGGCCTACTACTATTTCATCCCACCCGGAAGCAACATCACTTCTGCGAGGTTCAACCGGTGCTATCCGTTCCCCTTTACCTCATTCAACATTCATCCATTTCGACCTGCGAATCTTTATTTCTTTTCAGCGAGTATTTCGCCATTCAAACTGGCTCGTAGGCCCTTCCGTCTTCAGAGTTATCTTCATCAAAATCTCGGGTCTGTAAACCTTTCATAGGCTACCAGCACTTGGCCTACAGTGTTTTGTTACGTCGTGATAAGCTATTCGTTCTCGACGCCTACAGTATAATGTCACAAACTCTGCCTAACCGAATTAGGCTTCAAAAGTGTCTTCAATACTGTTCAATCTAACTCACGCATTTACGACCGCAGTTAGACCTATTTCATTACTGTACCAATACTGTATTGTCATTACCTCTGTTATTGCTTTTAACACCATTGTATTACTTAACCCTTTAAGAACGAGCCCGCAGCATATGCAGTCACTCTTGTTACCAGAACGTATAGGTTTTATTGTTATTCAAAACTAAATATTTTAGTAACTAATCACTGAAATGATACACATTTTGGGTTCCTTTCCCGACAACTAAATGACATCTATATGTTAACATGTAAAAACATTTATAGAAACGAGGCATTGTAGTACAATTTATATTATTATTTCTGGTGGACCTTAAGGTACCATCCGTCGTTAAAGGGTTAACTCTTATCCTGTATAAGACTCATTTCTTGTTGTCAATAATCAGTCATTGTAATATTGTACAATTACCATATAAATAATTGTTAATCACTGTGAACAAATAATTCATTTATTTTTCTAATTAAACGAAAACCACAAAGTCATTTCTATCTCCTAATTAAATATTAGGCCAGGAGCCGGACGGCATTATGTAGGTCAACCCACCATTAATTGCAACACGAGGTTTCTTCGTTGTTTATACTGTAGTTCATATGTCATGGCAGTATCATATAGAAAAAGTTTACCGAAATATTATGATGGGAATATATTTTTTTCATTGATGACATAAAACCGTGATCAAAATCTGTTATTCACACAATTTGCAGAACATTAGATTATTTCTTCTTTCAAACCCCATGAACAATTGAACATGTACAGTACAAGGTGTGTATAAAGTCCCTATCTATTTCAGTGAAAACGTAGCAAAAAGGGTAAAATTCAATAACACTATAATTTAATAGAAGGCATACATTTAATGAATACTTAAGCATATGATTCTACATGAGCACCATCAGTATCTCTACAGAGTTCGAATCTGTCAGCAGCATTGCGGAACACATTTTGGAGCATGACGGGTTATTTTTGTAACTGCTGTTACATTAAATGTATGCCTTCCATTATATTGTTATTGAATTTTACCCTTTTTGCTAAGTTTTCACTGAAATAGATAGGGACTTTATAAACACCCTGTATATTAAATCGAAGGTATCCGCACATGTAAGCGAACTTTTTCGTTTGTGGTCATCAGTATGAAAGAAATATATATAATTTTTCACATTTCTCGTTTTGACAGGTTTAAAGAAACTATATAATAGTAAACAATATTTAACGACAGGTCTACTGTTGGTGACAGACGCAGTTCATGACTATTTCATGAATGGTTTTCACGTTGTTCGACGGAGTGAATGGCCAAGCCTCTCTACCGACCTCATCATTGAGCAAGTTCTTATGAGAAGCATTAAGACTACGGGCGGTCTGACAAAGGGCACTGGTATGACCGAGACTCAACGTCTGGTATGGCTTATATCAATGCCATTACGCTCAGAAATAAATGAGGCAATGCAGACCCTCACCGGAGTCGACTACACGAGTAGCGATCAACGCAAAGACATCACTGTGACAAGACAAACTAGAGACCCCTTCAAAGATAAACCTGACCTACAGAATATTGCCACAGGTGTTACAGCTCAGAAGTCGGTCAACACTGACAAAGCAAAAGATGTTGGGGAGGACATACTGCGGACGATGACAGGCTACACTGCGTCACGGTACACATTCCAAAAAAGTTAGCAAGTCACTACAATGAACTTGAAAGCCTCTGTAAAGATTGCAGGCCAGAATGTGCACATTGATCCGATGCTATTGTTCCAACGCCTTGTAACAACAGGCGAGAGGCATAGCGAACTGCCACAACTGTTCACATTTGAGATGTGCAGTTATCCCCCAGCATTATTCGAGTTACCAGGAGCGATGCTCCTTGCCAATAAATCCGTCCTTTCTGATGCGCTGTTCACCATGGAAGACAACAATACTCCTACAGTGACTGAGGAAGTGCAGTACATGGTGGATGGAGGAGCTCTACTCCATCGTCTTCCTTGGCAGTTTGGATCTATGATACTTATGGTTACCTCCTTGAAATGTATGTAGTGTGTGTGAAGAACACGTACAAGAAGTGCGTAGTGGTATTTGATGGATACTCAGATGCGCCTTCAACTAAGAACTTCCCCCGTGTTGCGGGCATGCTTTATGTATACACCTGTCTGCTGCTGTATGTGTATGAGCCAGTAAATAGCCTTGTGCCCATAACTGCGAGGGTTGTTTCTGTGAATGACGGCTAAGGTGTCTTTAGGCATGAAATTGTTCTTGAACACCGTAAAGGACAAAGAGGCGATCTTGTCAATCCACACTTACACAATCTGGCCTCTCTCACTAATGTCATCTTAGGAGGAGACTTCAACGCTAAAGACACTAGTTGGTACCTGCACAACCAAAGCAACACCAGAGGCGCCAACATAGCCACACAACTAAACAGCCTCTTTATTTTTAATAATACAGAAGAACATACACACATACCACATCAAGCAGGATACTCAAATTCCTCCCCAGACATAACGTTCTGTTCCCCCTCACTAGCAACGCATACACACTGGAGAACAGAAAAACAACTGTCACCAGATCACCTACCCATCATCATTACAACACGTTCTACACTCTGCCCCAACAGCCTCAGGCACACTTACAGAAATTACAAGAAAGCTGATTGGGAACAGTTCAAAATACAGACTGAGGAACAATTCACCACATTAAACAGCACACCCATCATAAACATCAATACAACACTCAAGACATTTAATCAGATCATCAATAATGCAAACAAATACCTACCCGAGGGCAACATTAGGAAATACAACCCAAATTACACTAGAGAAATAGCCCACCTCATAAGGCAACGTAATAACTTCAAACATAACACACAAACACCACACACAGAAACCATAAAACAGCATATACAACAGCTCAACACAGAAATAAGCAACAAACTCAAAGAAAAACAAACAGAAACATTTAGGGAATTCATAACAACAACAAACCACTCCACAGATACATCCAGGCTATACAAGACTATAAACAGCATTACCCACTCTAACAGCGGCATTCACACCTCACACGCGGCTATCTGTCGCAGCCAAAATAATATCCCAACATATACACAACAAGCTAACATTCTAGTTAATCACTACGCAAAGATAAGTCACTTAAACAGAGACAACAACCAGAAACACGCAGACAGACAAACAGCCAGACACAAGAAAACCTACAGACTCGACACGACCATTACACCCTTCAATACAGATAAGACCACCAAGATCATCAAAAACATTAAGAATTCGAAGGCTACTGGACCAGGCAACATATCTAACATACACCTTAAACACTTGGGCCCACAGGGAATACTAGATCTCACAAATATCAGCACATATTCATACCAACACTGTATTATTCCTGACATATGGAAACAAGGTAAAATTATTAAACTACTCAAACCAAACAAAAATCCAACAGAACCAGCTTCCTATAGACCCATTACTTTACTATGCACACCTTCCAAAGTAACAGAAAGACTAATCTTACAAATCACCAACCCACACATACCAATATCGCCTACTCAACATGGATTCAGACCTCACCACTCAACCACGACATTGCTCATTAACCTCACGCAGCACATCATGGATGGCATCAACTCCAGACGACCAGCTTAACGTACACTATTAGCAATGATAGACATTAGTAAAGCATTTGATGCTATCCCACACTTCCCTCTCATAAATAAAAGATGGCTGAACAACTATCTTTCAGGAAGATACTCACATGTCACATTTAATGGCAAGTCATCCAAAAACAAGCTTTTTCCGAACGGTGTCCCTCAAGGTTCTGTTCTCTCACCAACACTGTTCAACTTATACATGCATGACATTCCAACACCCATAGATAACAAGCTTACCTTATCATCATATGCAGATGACATCACTCTAACATCCACCCACAACAACATCGACACCGCTACAAATAACCTACAAACATACATAAACAGTATACAAGACTGGCTCACACACAATAGACTCAAAGTAGCGCCCACAAAATCAACCATCACCTTGCTTACAAGCAATACAAAAGAACACCAGATAACTCCACAGCTTACACTAAACAACATCAACATTCCACACACTCACAGGACCAAAATATTTGGGGTCACATACAACACATCATTATCTTTTGCAAACCACATTCAGGACATTAAAAACAAATGTACGTCAAGACTTAACACGCTTAGGGTACTAACAGGCACAAACTTTGGACACCAGCAGGAAACAACATCACTCATATACAAACAATATATTCGCTCAGGTATGGACTATGCTAGCCCATGCTGGGCACCCATTATCTCAAACACACACATAAACACCTTACAGACAATACCAAACAACGCACTTCGTATCATTACAGGATGCACTCAAACAACACCAATAGAACACCTGCACACACAAACAAAAATACTGAAATTTAGGGAACATTTAGACATGAGGGAAACACAATTCTTGGCAGCAGCGACAACTAACCCACAACACCCTTGCCACCACATGTACAATCATGCACCGACACCTCGCACCATTAAGGTAACACCATAGAGACATTATAACCAAATACTCCATTCCATACCACGCCCCACAGACATCACACAGTACAGAAAACACATACACACACACCTAACCCACAAAGCACTGACACGACTCAGTCCGAATGCGGTCCTCGGTGCGAAGCCGCAACCCATTAACAGGTCAGAGATCAGCCTGAGCAGATCGGATCGAGTTAACTTAGCACGATTCCGATGTGGACATCACCCCAACTTATGGACATATAAACACAGACTAGACAACTCCACAGATGACACCTGCCACCTGTGCCAGGACACACCACAAACAATTGAACACATTATGACAGACTGTACCGCTTTAGCACAACAACGAACACAACACAACATCACGAGTGCGCTGAACCTCTGGTCCACTCCGGAGAGGGCGATCGGTTACCTGCGTGCCGCCGGCTTGCTCGATCAGGGTGGGCTGATCGGCTAAACAACAACAATAACAACTAAGAACTGCACTCACAGACGTCGGACAGCTGGTTCTGAAGGCACCACCGTCCAGTTTGCGAAAGACATGACCTTGAAAATGAAGAAGGAACAATTCTTATTCAACAAGATTAACAAGCAGAGGTTCAGTGGCGCACTATGTGAACAGATGGAAAGATCAGGAATATAGACACTACAAGCTAAGGGAGATGCCAACGTCCTAATTGTTCAGACTGACATTCATACATCACCCACCGTTACGACTATGGTGATTGCTGATAACACGGATGTCCTCGTGCTTCTCTGCTATCACACGAGTTTAGAGAATGCTGATATATACTTCAGATCTGAGCCAAAGAAATTGGCAACGTTCAAAACATATAACATTAAGCTGATCAAAGAGAAGTTGGGTGGGCCGTAACATCTGCAAGTTGCTATTGTTTGCACGTACTTTCTAGGGTGTGATACGACATCGCGTGTGTTTGACTGTGCAAAGCTGTGGCCTTGAAAAAGTTGCAATCCAGCAGAAAGTTCAGGAGTATGCCCAAACTTTCTGCAAACAGGCCACAAAGGAACAGATTATGAAAACCGGTGAAAAGGCATTGGTATGCCTGTACAGCGAAAAGTCATCAGATGACATTAATACCCTCCGGCACAAGATTTTCTGTTAGAAAGCTGCCACTAGTGTGAAAAATGTGCAGGCTCAGTCACTCCCACCTATTGCAGCAGCAACATCGTATTATTCACTGAGAGTGTACCATTAAGTACAAGTCTGGATGGGAACATTATATCTGAATCCTTTTCAGTGGGATTGGAAAATTTCTGAGAGCAGCATGGTCCCCATTGAGACAGATATCCCACTTGCTCCGCAGGCTTTATTGGAAGTTATTAGCTGCAGATGCAAAGGCGACTGCACAGCAGTTAGATGCTCCTGCCGAAAGCATAGGTTGTCCTGCACCTTGAATTGCAAGGAATGTAGCAGACTGTGTCTCAATGCATCAGCACCAGACTACGGTATCGACGACACAGATGAAGATGAGTGACTCTTACTCTCAGTGACTGAGACCTGTATTGTAGTATAAGATTGTAAAACATAAAATTGTAATTTTTATCAATAAAAAGTAGAAGTAGTGGGAGCTGGAAGAAATAAATGGCAATCAGGAGCTTTGTAATACCAAGTAGGAAAGGGGTGGGTCCTGGTTGGGTCATTTATTTCTCCCATCTCCATTTTAAAAAAAATAATCAAATACTTACCATGGCATGTGAAGAAATGCCTGCCGCAGTCATTACCTTAAATCTAAGTGGTATATTCTGACTGTATATGATGATCCCTCTGATTTGACATGCATATTGCTACGGTTTCCAAGAGAAAAAATATTTTGAGTTCTAATTGGCACGTAAAAAAACTGCACTCGTGCGCACACCATTAATAATTGGAATCACTCCTGTTGCAAAAGTAAATGAAGTTAAAGTTCTTGGTATCAAGTTAGGTGAAAAATTAAATTTCAAAAGCCACACACAATATATCAAATAAAAAATATTTAGGTTTCTGCACATAATGTTTAAACTCAAGAAAACAATTCCCCAAAATACCCTCCTTGCATTGTATTACTCATTTATCCACCTACACTCGCAATATGGAATCACAGCATGGGGTAGTACAAAAAATTATATACTATATCCGCTGGAAGTAATCCATAAAAAATGTTTACAAATTCTTTCAGACAATAATGACAAACAATCTCATACCTCTCCAATGTTTAGAAACTTAAATATTCTAAAACTAAATGACCTGTATAAACTCACTGTCGGTATCAGTATGTACAAAGTTGCTAATAATAGAAACTATACTTCGACCATTCACAGGGCGATTATCCCCCATCAGATCAACCATAATCATAATACAAAGCTCCCCAATGATTTCATACCTAAACCAAATTATTCCATGCAAATTGTAGGAAATGCTCTCTTCTACAAAAGGGCAGATATCTGGAACGTTATACCCATAAACATCACACAAGCACCATCACTGATTTCGTTTTCCAACTCGCTAAAGAAACGTTTTATAAACTCCTACTAATGTGTATATATATATAGTGCATATATATATATATATATATATATATATATATATTATATAATAATTATGCGGGTTGCTTCTACAGAGCTTCAATTTAATATTTAGTAGAAATCCAATGACAAGGAGAAATGTAAATGCCATGAAAAGTCTTCTTTATTGCGCAACGTTTCGAGCAATACGCTCATCTTCAGGCTGTTTAATAACAATGTGAAATTAAAATCAATATTGAATGAAAAACAAACAGAAATTTCTATAACCTATTCGTAAAGACAAATTTTAAAAGACTGAGAAAAGAGGGTTAAGTTCTAAGTTATACAGATTTACATATCAAAATTAAGAAGTTATTTTTAAATACATGTAGTAAATGTGAAATTAATACACTGGAAAAATTACCAATAGTACACTGGAACAATGGAGCTATCTACCTTACACAGCAGTATCCGAGGCCGACTAATTTGAGCAGAGGAAACGGGAACGAAGGATGGCGAGGGAGATAGGGGAAGGAGGGATTATAAGGAATTGGGGAAGGAGGAGGGATCATAGCAAATTGAGAGGGACGGACGATGAGTCAACATTCAGACTAGGGGACAATGCTTTAATGAAAAGGGATTCTAAAATTCTTAGTGAGTTGGGACAAGTATTACAACCAAGAATTTTAAAATTGTCTAAAGTGACATCAATTTTGCATTTGATGCTATGTTCACGAATGCTGGAGGCTTCCTTAGTTTTTAAAATTTTACCTGTTCGGCCACTTATTCCCATATGCGAATAAAATCTAGCCCTGAGAGAGCGAACAGTGCTGCCGATGTAATTCCCAAGGAGACACCTGGGGCAGGTAAATAAATATACAACACCGCTACGCAACGAGTCAGGGGTTCGATCCTTCGCTGAGAAAAAGCTACCTAAAGACGTTTTATTAATAAATATGATGCGGAAATCAGTATGATAAAAAAATTTCCTTAACAATTTTGTAAATTTAAGCTTAAATTCCTTATTCAAGGGACCCATTTCAGGTACCAAGAAATTTTATATCCTTCGGCACTGTAATACATGGAAGTTGAGGGCTATAAACATTATTTAAGAAGGATCTAATTAGTTTTGTCTACATATTGAACAGGAAAACTATTATTAGTAAAGTATGATCTTAGATTATTAAATTCATCATTAAGTAAGGTAAAATTAGAGGTCAAATTATATCCTCTGAACAGGAGAGTTTTAATAGACATCTTATAGTTGAAATCAGTAAAACTAAAAAAATTCATGCCCAAACCAGTGAAAGTGGGTTTCCTATAAACTGATGTAGTAATAGAATCACCGTTTTTCGAAATTAAAAGATCTAAGAAGGGGAGGGAGCCATTTTGCTCAGTTTCCATTGTATACGTTATATTGGGGTGCAAAGAATTTAGGAAGTTAAAGAATTGTTGCGCTTGTACCGCATTATCAAAGACTGCTATCGAATCATCAACGAAGCGTCGATAGAAAATTGGCTTGAGATGAGTGGGAGATTGTCTAAAAATTACACTTTCTACATGAGTCATAAAAAAGTCAGCTGCTAACGGTCCGACTGGTGATCCCATCCCTACCCCATCAATTTGTTGGTAAACCTTATTGTTGAAACTGAGCAAAATGGCTCCCTCCCCTTCTTAGATCTTTTAATTTCGAAAAACGGTGATTCTATTACTACATCAGTTTATAGGAAACCCACTTTCACTGGTTTGGGCATGAATTTTTTTAGTTTTACTGATTTCAACTATAAGATGTCTTGTATTAAAACTCTCCTGTTCAGAGGATATAATTTGACCTCTAATTTTACCTTACTTAATGATGAATTTAATAATCTAAGATCATACTTTACTAATAATAGTTTTCCTGTTCAATATGTAGACAAACTAATTAGATCCTTCTTAAATAATGTTTATAGCCCTCAACTTCCATGTATTACAGTGCCGAAGGATATAAAATATTTCTTGGTACCTGAAATGGGTCCCTTGAATAAGGAATTTAAGCTTAAATTTACAAAATTGTTAAGGAAATTTTTTATCATACTGATTTCCGCATCATATTTATTAATAAAACGTCTTTAGGTAGCTTTTTCTCAGCGAAGGATCGAACCCCTGACTCGTTGCGTAGCGGTGTTGTATATTTATTTACCTGCCCCAGGTGTCTCCTTGGGAATTACATCGGCAGCACTGTTCGCTCTCTCAGGGCTAGATTTTATTCGCATATGGAATAAGTGGCCGAACAGGTAAAATTTTAAAAACTAAGGAAGCCTCCAGCATTCGTGAACATAGCATCAAATGCAAAATTGATGTCACTTTAGACAATTTTAAAATTCTTGGTTGTAATACTTGTCCCAACTCACTAAGAATTTTAGAATCCCTTTTCATTAAAGCATTGTCCCCTAGTCTGAATGTTGACTCATCGTCCGTCCCTCTCAATTTGCTATGATCCCTCCTCCTTCCCCAATTCCTTATAATCCCTCCTTCCCTATCTCCCTCGCCATCCTTCGTTCCCGTTTCCTCTGCTCAAATTAGTCGGCCTCGGATACTGCTGTGTAAGGTAGATAGCTCCATTGTTCCAGTGTACTATTGGTAATTTTTCCAGTGTATTAATTTCACATTTACTACATGTATTTAAAAATAACTTCTTAATTTTGATATGTAAATCTGTATAACTTAGAACTTAACCCTCTTTTCTCAGTCTTTTAAAATTTGTCTTTACGAATAGGTTATAGAAATTTCTGTTTGTTTTTCATTCAATATTGATTTTAATTTCACATTGTTATTAAACAGCCTGAAGATGAGCGTATTGCTCGAAACGTTGCGCAATAAAGAAGACTTTTCATGGCATTTACATTTCTCCTTGTCATTGGATTTCTACTAAATATTATATATATATATATATATATATATATTAGGGTGGTCCAAAAAATAAAATTTTGTAATTTTTTACCTCCACATGGCTGCTCCTGTTCCTATATCTATCAAACATCTCCATGCCAAATTTCAGCCTAATTGAATGATATTTACTGGTCGCTATGAATTTCATTTTACTACTCATTTTCCAGTAGATTGATCTTCTGGGTTAAAAAATGAAAAAACAAGGGCAAATACTAGTTTATTTGTTTGAAAACATTAAATCTCAAAGAAAACAGCTTATTTTTTTTAGAAAACAGAGTAACTCTTAAAGAAAACAGGTTAATTTTTAAAGAACAAAAATGATATGTTTGATAGAAAATTACATTTATCATCCGTTTATAATATACATCATCACTTAGATTAACGCTTTATCACTGACTCCTTCGAAGACGATGAGTAGTCTTGGCGATGTTTTGCTACTAATCGGAGGATGAATTGTTTTTGTTCTTCATCCTTCGTCAAAGATGTATTATATGCCTTCATAAGGGCGAAACCCGTCTCCGCCGAATCATTGACAACTTTTAGGTTGATCACTATGCGTCGAAACTCTTGAAAGCAATCATCCTCCGTCCAGGAATTGGGATCGGTCCTCAGGAAGGTATCCTCCGCTGCCTTCCGTCCTTCTTTCTTTAACAGATTGAAGATTCACAGGGTCCTTTTGGTGACCATTTCATACAAATTCAAATCTTCAATGTTTCCTTCAAGCTTCATTCGACGAGTAACAGTGGTATTCTCGTTACGTTGGAGGTTAACGACCATCTTCCATTTGGTCTCAGCATCGACTCTAGGATCGAAGAATGCAAGGCTTTTGAGATGCTCTCTAAGATACCACAGGTGCCGTTGAAGAGCTGTGGATGCTGCTTTGGGTACTTTTGCAAGATTTTAAGAAGCAGAATATCGTTGAAAGAAGCGTTGATTCCGACGGAGGCCTCGTCCAAAAACGTGCGTAAACCAAGGCGATAAACAGAGAGAACTCGGTGATATTCTCCGTCTCACGTGCTGTCAGCTGTAGTTGATGCTTGAACAGATAAATTTTGAGGACGTAGATGGCCTTGGCCATCCAGCATGCATGGTGAGTTGGTCCTGGAGCGCGGACCTTGACTTCTTTCTCATCACGGCACCCGAGGAAGGTGAGGCAGAGTCGTAGCAATTCCTCGTAGTCATCACGCGATTGTTTAGACTCCAGTGCCTTTGTGAAGTACTGGATCATTTCCTCTCGAAGTTGGAACATCTTTGGATCTTTGAATAGGTTGTTTGAAGCCTTCATGAAGGAATCCTTCTGAAGTGATGGCCATTTTTTCTGAAAACGTTTAAAAAGAGTCATTTCCGGGCCACCTGTGGGTCCAAGAAGTGCGTTGCAGTTGTTTGACAAGACGACTTCAAGGATATGATGTCGACAAGCGATCCAGACAAGTTCTCTTCCTACTGCTTTTTCAATCATGGTACAGGCTCCCCTGTGAAGGCCAGTTTAGACGCAGTTGTGTCAAATACGAGAACTTGGATCTCACCGCGAAGATTCCAGTCATCAATCGTCGAAATGCAAGCCTTGGCCTGTTTTTCTCCTGTAGCTCGTATTTTTGGCACGGGTAGGATTTTTTCCATCCCATTTCCCGTAACGATTAACGCGGTTCGTTCGGCTGTTTCCTTTGCGCCGCCGATGTCGGGAAGTAGTTTCCCATCCCAGTTAAGAAGAAGGGGTCCTTCGACAGAAAACGAAGTTTGATCCTCTTTGGCTGCTGCCTGCCTTGTTTGCCTTCTTGAACGACGACTGGAGCTGCGTGAAAGAGTCATTGTAGAAATGTCATAGCCCAGGGCTTGAACGACTGATCCAGCAACGAAGACTGCTCCTCGATCGGGAAGGTTGACGCGATCAAGAGCAGCAACCACATCTGGCGATGTGAAAATATTGTTTCGTTTCGGAGGATGAGAGTGTACATCTGCTCTTCCGGTCGAAGTCGACGGACGATAATCATCGTCTTCAGCGTTGAATTCTTCAGAGGATGAAGTGGATGTGCTAGATGATGGAAGAGCAGCAGCTCCAGCCTGGAATGCAGCCTCTCTTTCTTTGTACCTTAGAGCTTTGTCAGTATCTTTCTCCTGTCGACATCTCTTGCGGTATTCCTTGGCAAAATTAATCTTGTCAGGGCCTGCCATACTGCAGGAAAAGACGTCTTCTCGTTGCATCATTAGGAATTGGCGGTCTTCTTCATTGTCTATCACCTTTAAGTCGTCCTTCGAGACAACGTCGAAAAGCTCTGAGAGAGTCTCTTGGAACATGCTCTCTTTCACTCTGCAGCTTTGTAGCTGCGTCTTGCGGTTTTTCTTCAACGTAAGGAACGCTTCGTACAGCTTTGACAGCTTCCTAACGCAGGAAACGACTCGCTGTGTAGGAATCCTTGCTCTCTGCCATACTTGCAGGGCTTCTTTGCAGGCCAAGTTGTAGCTCTCTTTGAAGGTCTTGGACTGTTCATGGTGGTGAAACTGAACCAAACGAAGCACATCACCACATGTGGGTAGCCTTGCAGTTGATAATTCGTTGCTGGGCTTTCCTAGAACCCACGTTTCTGTAGATGAGCGAGTACTTCTAGCCATAACCTGAAAAGTGAGAGAAAATAATGCATTAACCGTTTAGCACCAAAGCACAATTATATAAGTGTTAAAATAAAAAATTGCAAAGTCAAAATAAATAAAGTAAAAAAAATTGATTACAGTGGTTAGTGGCTGATGGGTAGGAAGATAGCCAAATTTTTTAAAATATATTTAAGAATAAGTAAATAATAAACTTCAAGAGACATAAGATATATACCTTACAATTTTAATCATTTAATTTAATAGCAACATCTTTACCGGTAAAAAATTTGCATATAAAGAACACACACACACACACACACACATATATATATATATATATATATATATATATATATATATATATATATATATATATGAAAATTATTATACGAAATTAACACGTGGAAAATATTTATGATGAATAAAACCACGAAGGAAAGGAAACACAGAGTGGTGCTCAAGCGCTTTCGTCTAATGACATCCTCAGGACCACTGAAGTAAATAAAGAGTTCAAGACTATATATAGGTTACCAAAAAAATACATATATATATATATATATATATATATATATATAACGTAAAGAACGACGCTTGTATAGAAGAACGTTCCGCGCAAGATGAGGAGGGAGAACGAACAAATGAAAAAATGAGGTAACCACCCGGGAATCGAACCCGGGACCTTCCGATTGCCGGTCAGATATGATAACCACTACACCATGGGCCTCAATCAATCAGAAGTCGTAATTCTCCTACATACGCGCAGAAACCAATGCCCTGAGGGGGCATCTCCCGCATGCCGCACATATATACATTTCAACTGCAAAGAACACAGTATAATTAACGTAAAGAACGACGCTTGTATAGAAGAACGTTCCGCGCAAGATGAGGAGGGAGAACGAACAAATGAAAAAATGAGGTAACCACCCGGGAATCGAACCCGGGATCTTCCGATTGCCGGTCAGATATGATAACCACTACACCATGGGCCTCATCAATCAGAAGTCGGGTGGTTACCTCATTTTTTCATTTGTTCGTTCTCCCTCCTCATCTTGCGCGGGACGTTCTTTTATACAAGCGTCATTCTTTACGTTAATTATACTGTGTGTTGTTTGCAGTTGAAATGTATATATGTGCGGCATGCGGGAGGTGCCCCCTCAGGGCATTGATTTCTGCGCGTATGTAGGAGAATTACGACTTCTGATTGATTGAGGCCCATGGTGTAGTGGTTATCATATTTGACCGGCAATCGGAAGATCCCGGGTTCGATTCCCGGGTGGTTACCTCATTTTTTCATTTGTTCGTTCTCCCTCCTCATCTTGCGCGGAACGTTCTTCTATACAAGCGTCGTTCTTTACGTTAATTATACTGTGTGTTGTTTGCAGTTGAAATGTGTATATATATATATATATATATATATATATATATATATATATATATAATAAATATAGAAATAAAAATTGTGGGAGGAGCATACAAATTTGTAAGGAAAACTACCAATTTTAGCACTTTGCCCGAATTCAACACAAGATCAAATGCATTGTTTACAACCAATTTTATAGATACTGTCTGAATGATATATAGGTCACCCAAAAAAATAAAAAATAAAAATAAATTGAAAAATAAAAATTGTAAGAGGAGCATACAAATTTATAAGTGAAAATTACCAAAGTTTTAGCACTCTGCCCTTCTTGTCTAAATCCGTTCTGAACGAATTCAAAACAACGGGATCGAGTTGAAAAAGACCTTTGCTCATGTTAAAGTTATTTTATTATCCAACTTACAAATAACTTTAACATGAGCAAAGGTCTTTTTCAACTCGATCCCGTTGTTTTGAATTCGTTCAGAATGGATTTAGACAAGAAGGGCAGAGTGCTAAAACTTTGGTAATTTTCCCTTATAAATTTGTATGCTTCGCTTACAATTTTTATTTTTCAATTTATTTATTATTTTTTTTTTTTGGTGACCTATATATCATTCAGGCATTATCTATAAAATTGGTTGTAAACAATGCATTTGATCTTGTGTTGAATTCGGGCAAAGTGCTAAAATTGGTAGTTTTCCTTACAAATTTGTATGCTCCTCCCACAATTTTTATTTCTACATTTATTATATATATATATATATATACCGGGTGCGGCAAAAATAACGCCCTTTTTAGTTTATTCTCTTTTATTGAAGGAAATAAATCAATTACAGCATTTTAAGAGAAATAATGTTTTTAAGAAAAATACAGCATTTTAAGAAAAATAATAAGTACTTTCTCAGTAAAAACTAAAAAATAACTGGAATTTAATTAATTTTGTGGTTGGCTCAATACACCTTAAAAAAATGTACTCTACATACATAGTATTTACTAACCTAATGATCATGTTCAAAATGCTCCCCTTGGTGTTCAATACAACACTGAACCCTACCAGCAACACTTCTACAAACCTTTTGACACATTTCTACGTTAATTGTAGTAAATTTTTCACGAATTGTTTGTCTTAATTCAGGAAGTGTTTTCGGTTTGACCTTGTAAACAAGATCTTTCAGTATACCCCACAAGAAAAAGTCAGGTGGTGTTAGGTCTGGCGATCGTGCTGGCCACTCAATTGCTCCACGTCGTCCTATCCACCTCCCTTCGAAATTTAAATTTAACCATTCCCAAACGAGTAACCCATAGTGGGGTGGCGCACCATCCTGTTGAAAGTAAATTCCATTCTGATTTCTAACTCTCGGCCAGAATTCAGTTTGCAGCATTTGTAAATAATTATCTTGATTAACAGTACTATCAAAGAATATCGGGCCTATTATTCCCATGGAAGAGATGGCTGCCCAAACTGTCACTCCTGGTAGGTTAGCGTCTTTTTCCAAGATAACATGTGGGTTAACATCGCTCCAGTACACACAATTATGGCGATTGATATGCCCGTTCAATTTGAATGTTGCCTCATCTGACCACCATATCTTATCAAGAAAGGTCTCATCTTCATTGACTTTATTCAGGAAATTTTCGCAAAACTCTAATCGTCTATCTGCATCTCCATCATGCAAGCTCTGTAACACGCGAGGGATGTAAGGCTTCATCTTGTTCTTCTTTAAGAGTCTACGGACACTTCTGTCACTGATACCCAACTCTGTAGAAAGACGTCTACTGGATTTTTGAGGAGTGTGCAACAATGATTCTCTTAATTCATCGGACTTTTCTAAGGTTGTTGCTGAAACTGGCCTCCCTGATCTTGTGGCATCACTTACGCTTCCGGTTCTTTCAAATTTCCTAATTAGACTTGTGATATTGCGGCTCTGCACTTGTCGAATGTTAAATTCTTCTGATAACAAACGAGCGGCTTTAGCTCCATTGTTATTGTTTTGGTAATAATGTTTAACTGCTTTCACTCTTTGTTCTCTCGTCAATCGCAAGGCCATATTTATTCAGAATTTCTGTAAAAATAAAAGAAACAAAATGATACAATATAAAACTAAAAAATTATACTGTATAAAACTATAAAGATACAATTATTAAAAGGGCCTTACTTTTGCCGCACCCTGTATATATATATATATTTATTTTTTTTTGTAACCTATATATAGTCTTGAACTCTTTATTTACCTCAGTGTTCCTGAGGATGTCATTAGACGAAAGCGCTTGAGCACCACTCTCTGTTTCCTTTCCTTCGTGGATTTGTTCATCATAAATATTTTTCACGTGTTAATTTCGTGAAATAATTTTCATATATATATATATATATATATATATTATATATATATATATATATATATATATATAATATATATATATATATGTATATATATATATAAGTTGGATAATAACAGACTCAAGAATATTTCTAGTAACAATGTTGCTAGAGTAAAACAAAACTGAAGCATTATTCCAATCAATACAATGGGATAACTCTGACAAATGGACAAAAAGGGCACTGGACGACTGTCCCGTTCTAACGGAATATTGATGCTGTTTTACACGCGTGTGCAAATCCTTTCCCGTCTGACCAATGTAAAGGGAATCACGTTGTTTACAACCAATTTTATAGATAATGCCTGAATTATTGGTAGGGCTATTTTTTACTATGATATTTTTCACAATATTGTTATATGAAAATACTACATTAATATCCAAAAGTTTAAGTACATTAGCAATGCCTAAAAAACCCGGGAAAAATGGAAGTACTAAAATATTCTTTGACAAAGTGCGAGTGTTATTATTCACACTATAGAAGGTTCGTTTTGCCTTGTTAAAACAAGATTCCATAAACGCAGGTGGGTAGCACAGATCACTTCCAATACCGTTGATTTTTTTCCAATTCGGCATCGATGTATTCCGGACTGGCGATCCTAAGAGCGCAGAGAAACATTGAAGAAAATATGGCCTTCTTAATGGGGGTGTCATGTCCAGAGTAAAAGTGTACGTAGGACAAGTTTTTTTTTTTTCCGATAGATATTAAACTTAAAACCTGGGCTTTCCCTATATACACGCACATCCAAAAGCGGGATTGAGTTGTCTTGTTCCCAGGGCCGTTTCCTGGCATAAGCAGACTAAGCGGCCGCTTAGGGCCCCGCTGCTAATAGGTGGCCCCTAGACAGGCTCCCAGGTCATAGCTCAGTGGGCAAGAATAGGAATATAGCTGAAGTTATTATTAATATTATTGTTATTATTATTATTATTATTATTATTATTATTATCCTTATTATTTAATTTCCAATATTCTGAATAGTTTTTTATTTTCAGTACTGAGTTTCTTAATAATAATTCTAGATAAGAATTTGCAGTATGCTAAGAATACTGTCTTCATTTTTTCTTCTGCTGACGCGTTTCGTTCATATACTTTGAACATCTTCAGAGCTTTATACATAATTTTAAGTAAAATGGGTTTTATATATATATATATATTCTTGATTGTAAATTTGATGCAATTTCAAATTAATTTAAGAATATTCGAAAGTTCATTAAATTTTATATTAATTTTCGGTTTTTTCATTTTAATATAAAAGGCTTCGGCAATTTTTAGTTTTTGTACATTATGTGATGAGTATAAGATTTGAAAGTTTTGTGAGATATTTTTTAAATTTAATATTTTATGATCTACTCTGTAATGTTCGTTAATTTTACTTGGACGATATTTATGTTGGTATGCTCTCTCTTTAATGTGGTTTGTGGTGTAACCAATGTAAGTCGACGTACAGTCAACTACAGGACATGTAAATTGGTACACCACATGATGTTGCTTATCAGGGTTTTTGTTACGTGTCGAAAAATGACTTGATAACTTTTTGTTTTTATAGTACAGGGCCATTCAAAAAAGACGCAACAGTTTAAATTGCTTATATTTCGTAATATTGTTAACGTACAGGAATGATTTTTGTATTAGTTTACAGCGTACACCTGGGAGTTTTGTTACCGCTTAGGCAGGGCCGGATTAAGACCTTTAGAGGCCCTAAGCACTTAAAAGATTTTGGTGCCCCATATATATGTAATTCAAAATATAAACAAAAATAAACCATAAAATAAAATTTTATTTTTTGAAATGAAACAAAACTTACAGTAAGATGGAAAATAATGTTTATTTTTGTATACTTCCACTTCATTTATATTTGAAAAGTTTTCTCCTACTTTTTTTAATTGCAAAGTCTTTGATCAGATCCTCAAAACTAATCTTACGTAACACATCTGCTTCTATACTTAGTAGAGATAAGGCATCCAGCCTGCCTTGTTGCATAGTTGTTCTGTTGGTATTTTTAATATACTTCAACTGAGAAAATGAACGCTCAGCTGAGCAATTTGTGACCATTAATGTTAAAAATATACGAAAGGCAATTTCTACATTTGGGAAGGCACACTCAATATTGTCTTCTACAATTATTTTATAAAGTTCAGCATGACTGAATCTTGTTTTTACATTTTTTTTGCACTGAACTTATGGCACACATATGATATAAACAAAATAATAACGCAAAGCGTAAAGTGTGTGATTACAACGAAATATATTTATTCTCTCAAAAGGGTTGTTGTTCACTACAAATTCAAACAATGAAAAAAATAAATACTATATATGAATATATATAATTCAGTTTTCAACAGCTTATAGGCTATAAGCCGCGATTATAATAGTATATAAATCCATGGTAAATCCGACAATGGAAAATTTCTGTGGTGCCCCCCTTCCCTTGATGCCCTAAGCACGGGCTTATTTTGCTTAATGGTTAATCCGGCCCTGCGCTTAGGCCTAGTAGCGTAAGGCGCTAGGCGAACGACTCTTGTGCCTTAAATGAATATTTTGACGATCGCGTCATCTCGAATCGCTTCCCTGAACGTTTTGCCTGTGGATGGTCTTGGCCACCATATTCTCCGGATCTCAACCCATGTGACTATTTTTTATGGGGATATCTGAAAGATAATGTTTACAGAAACAATCCTCTCACAATTAGTGAGCTGCAAGAGGAAGTTTCATCTGTTGTCAGCACAATCACTCATGACGTTCTACGCACACTACTTGCCAACTTTCAACGTCGACTGCAAATGATTTTGGATGCCGGTGGTTCACACATTGAACATGTTTTTCCTTAAATAAAAACTCCCAATTGTACGCTGTAAACTAATACAAAAATCACTCCTGTATGTTAACACTATTACGAAATATAAGCAATTTAAACTGTTGCGTCTTTTTTGAATGGCTCTGTATATGTTAACATTGACAGTTTTTTCTTCATCCATTGGTTTTATGTGCCTCTTTAATATATTGTTTAGACATTTTTCTTCATGTTTTAGTCTTGTTGGGTTTCTTGTTTCGAAGTAAAATTTTATACCTGTATTTTTATTTTTATTTTCATCCTCCTCCTTATTTTTGTTATATAAATTTGTTAGAGTTCAGTTTATGATATTATCGATTAAAAATAGCGGAAAAATCACTGTTTATTAGATTTTGCTTGATTCTCTCAATTTCTTGATTAAATAGTTGTTAACTTGAGCATACATTAATGTCGAGAAAAGAGAGTGTATTATTCAAGGAAGGTTCAAATGTGAATTTTAATTTACTTAGTTCATGAAGTCTTCGAATAAATGAAGGAATGTGGTTATTGTTTTTAAATAGTATCAAGGTATCGTCGACATATCTCATATACAGTTTTGGGTTGTAGGAGTTGTTTTCTTTCATTATTTTAGTTTCTAAGTTTGACATAAAAGTTTGTGAAGGTAGGTCCTAATGGTGTGCCCATAGAAACACCATCTATCTGTATGATGTAGGTTTCATCACAGAATCTAAACGGAGTTTTTGTACAACACAAAATAAGTAATTATTTCATATCTTCTTTTTTTAAGGTTGGTGCAATTAAATTTTGATTATTGTAAACATTGTCCAAAATTATTTCTATGGTTTCCATGACTGGTACATTTGTAAAAAGTGATTCCACGTCAAGAGAAACAAGTTGTTCAGCGTTGGCTATTTTTATGTTAGATAATTTAGCTAGTGTTTCGGTTGTAGAATTTACAATAAAATTTTTGTTAAGATACGGTCTTATTATCTTATTTAAAAACTGAGCGATATCATGTGTGACAGTTCCGCTCATTGAGATGACAGGGCGTAATGGTGGATTAGTAGAGTTTTTATGAATCTTAGGTAGTCCATAAAGATGACCATCATTATAATGTTATAATGATCGTGGAGTGACAAGCTTGACCTTCGTCAGAATGAACAATTCGGGCGGAAGCAAAACCAAGGTTTAACCAAGGTATATGCAGGATATCTCATTAGTCGCATACCACAGGCTTTATTCACATTTACAAGGATTACAACTTAGCCTATGGTGCGCGACTTGATATATATACCTTATGAACCTTATGTTGTTTCGTGTGTTGGTCTCTCTTCACACCGAGGTCAAGCTGGTGGCCCCGCCTCTAGGTCTGGCCTGGTGGAGGAGCGAGTTACTTTCTTGCGCTCTCCACCGTACATAGCCAGGCACGCCCGGCTCATCTGGTACTGTCCTGAGCCAGGCATCCAGTCTTTTCTTGAAGACTTCAACTTTGACCCCCGTTACGTTTCTGAGGTCCTTAGGAAGCTGGTTGAAAAGTCTTGGCCCCCTGACAACCAAGCTATTTTCCTTCAGGGTTGAGGAGGTCCCTTGTCGTGCTTTTAATTTGGGAACACTACACATTCTGCCTTTCCTATTTTCCAGTGTTGTTTGAATGTAATTGGTTTAGTTTTTAGTTTGGTACCACTTTTTCGATCATTTTCCATATGTAGATTATGATGTACCTCTCTCTTCTTCTTTCCAGTGAGTACAGATTTAGTTTACGTAGTCTTTCCCAGTAGTTGAGTTCTTTGCAGCCATCAATCTTGGCTGTGAAATGCCTTTGCGTTTCTTCTAGTTTAGTTTCTTCTTCCTTTATATGGGGACGTCAAAACTGAGCAGTATTCAAGTTTGGTATAATCAGTGTTTTTTAGCAGGGGAATCATTACTGTCCTGTCCCTTCTCTTGAACGTTCTTAGAACCTGTCCGGCGACTCTTTTTGCTTTATTTATCGCTATCTGATTTTGTGTTTCGAATTTCGCATCACTGTCATTATTATCCCGAGATCAATCGCTTTCATGCTTCTCTGAATTTCCTGTCTATTTGGAGCATAATATGCAGTCTGTTTTAAGTTCTTCTTTTCTACCATATCTCAAGAGTTGAAATTTCTCGGCGTTGAATGACATGTTGTTGTCTTCTGACCATTTGTATATTTTGTTCGTGCCCTCTGCAAGGCCTCCACGTCATGTACATCGCTGATTTTTCTGCTGATCTTTGTATCGTCTGCAAAGGATTTACTATACTATTGCTGTTTACTCCGCTGTCTATGTCTGTTAGCATGATAATGAACAGGAGTGGGGCCAGTACTGTCCCTTGTGGTACTGAGCTGCGTACTTCCGATTCTGATGATGATATACCTTGATTTTGACGACCTGCAGACGATCACTACGGAAGTTGTAGATCCATTTTCCCACTTTGCCTGTTATTCCCATGTCTTAATTTTATGTCTATTATACCATGGTCACATTTATCGAAAGCTTTAGCAAAATCTGTGTATATAACATCGTAGTTGTCATTGCCTTCCAATGCATCTAGGATATTGTTTGTAGTGCTCTATTAGTTGTGATAGCATGATCTACCTGATCGGAATCCATGCTGATTTTCGTTGAATCTTTCCCGTGTCTCCAGGAAATCATAAATTTTCTCTCTAACTATTCTTTCAAATACTTTGGTGAGGTGGGACGTCAATGACACTGGTCTATAGTTCTTTGCTTGAGATCTGTCCCTCCTTTATATATAGGACAATGTTTGCTCTTTTCAAGATGCTCGGTATTTCCCCAGTGTCTAGGGATCTTCTCCATATCCAGTATAAAGGTGTAGCTATTTCATTTTTACAGTTTTTAATCAATAATGCGTTCCAATTGTCCGGACCTGCAGCTGAATGTAGTTTCATTTGTTCTATAGCTCTCGCTACATCTTCTGGTGTAAACTCAAAGTCTGTTATATACTCTCCTTGCAATTCCTCTTCAAAGAATGCATTTATGTCAGGTATCGCTTTGTCACTTTTGGGGTACTGAAAACTGATTCATATTGAGCTCTCAATGTATCAGATATTTCTTTTGGATCGTCGGTTAGTTCATTATTTCCCGTCCTTAAGGGCCCAATAGCGGCGCGCGTTTTTGTTTTCCTTTTTGCATAGCTATAGAAGTATTTTGGATTTCCTTTATTGCTTCTACCGCCTTTTCCTCTTCCCTCTCTGTATGGTCCTTAATCAGGGCTTGTATTTCCCTATCGATACCCTCCAGTTTTTCTTTATTATTTTCCTGCCATTATCTCCGCAGTTTCCTAACTTCGCCTCCACTCTCTTTTTTGCGGAATAGTCTTCTCTTTGCCTTTCTAGCCAGCTCCTCTTTCCTTTTGGCTGTGATTTCGGAGCATATTTTTTCTAAAATTCTCAGCGTTTTTTCCTCCAAAGTTGTTAGCATTTCTTCCGTTGTTTTATTCTCGAAAATTGTTCTCCATTCTATTTGGGCCATGTGCGATCTGATTGCTTCCCAATTTATAGTCTTCGAGTTAAGTTAAAGGCCCCGATTTACTTCTTTCCACAATATGTGTATTGTCTTCTAATGCTGCCATCATATTTGTTGATATCTCGATAAGTTGTGGTCTGAGATAATGGTTGGGGTTATTTTTATATCAGCAATCAAGTTCGTGTATTCGTGAATACCATATCCAGGCAGTTATTTTTTCTGGTATTTTCTGTTATCTCCTGTGTCAGCATAAACTCGTTTGTGAGAGCCATCAACATTTTTGCTTGTTCCTGATCTTCTCTTGTGCCCCCCTTGTCCTGGTGAATATATATATTCCTATTCACCTTTTTGTATTTTATAAATGGGAAGTTAAAGTCTCCGCAGATCATTATATTGGGGATGGAGGGTTTATGGCCTTTATTAGCTTTCTAATGTCATCAATGGCCTCCGAGAATTTTTCGGTTGGGGTGCTTGGAGGTCTATAGATGACTATTACTATCAAGTTTAGTTTTTCTATTTTCACTGCTAGGACTTCACATAGCTGTTTGATTTACTTATTATCGTCTCTGTCATATGACCTTCCTGTACATATATAGCACAGCCACCTTTCCGTCTCGTCGTTCTATCCGCTCTTAGTAAGTTGAAGCCCTCTATATTTATCTCTTTCTTATCAATACAATGTTCGCAGTTTTCACAATTTCCTTGGCAATCTTTAAGATGAGTTTCTGTGAGGCATGCGATGTCCGCCCTTGTTTCGTCCATAAATCCTTTCAGGTACGAAACCTTATTGAGTGATTGGTTTGGTCTTATTCTTGAATATTAGCCAGGACAATTTTTATGTTCTCTGTTTTTCGTTGCCCCTTGTGCATTCAAGTTCGTTTTTCCTTCGATATCGCTTGATTCGTTGCTCTATGATCCTCCGAAAGAGATCCGTTTCCTACTGTATTGGTAACTTCTTGCCCGGTAGCGATTTGGCTCGGGGGTTTCCAGCTGTGTCAACTGCATGTGGATGACATTTAGCATTCGTAAGGTGTCTGAGATGTTGAAAAAAGGTATATATATATATCAAAGCTATTGACTTCTCCTTAGGGAAACGGAGCTTACAGATGAACAGAAGGATCAACACAACGGCAAACATTTTCATTTATTTGTACTTCAGACGTTTCGACAAATCTTTTGTCATCATCAGTGAATTAAGTCTTAAAACCTTAAAACAAAAGTAAAAAGTGGAAAGTGAAAATTACATCAATACAATATTAAAACCATTAAAATTGAAACCTTAAAGCAAAATGAAAATTGCATCAATACAAAATTAAAATCATTTAAATTTCATCACTATAAAAACTAAAATTAAATTAAATTACCTCAATAGGTAAATACACAATGTTTACATCCACCTCCATACTTGGCAAAGTCTAAGAGAACACTGGATGGTCAGAGGATTAGAAAGGGTTGGTTAGTTAAAAGAGTTGTAATTTGTAGGATGAGCTATTATTATTAAGGGAGGGTTTGTTTCTATAGATCCTTCTGTTCATATATATATATATATATATATATATATGCAATAAAATCACAGAACACGTGATCTTTTTAATAAGAAAAGAACCACAGGGAAAAGGAAAAAGGAAACACGAAGTCCGAGCGCTTTCGTGATATATTCACATCTTCAGGGACAAGATGTGTCCCTGAAGATGTGAATATATCACGAAAGCGCTCGGACTTCGTGTTTCCTTTTCCTTTTCCCTGTGTTCTTCGCATATATATACTGTATATATATATATATATATATATATATATATATATATATATATATATATATATATATATATATATTATATATAGTATACACTCTACAGTATATATAATTGTGTGGTGATTAAAACAGGTGACCGCTCGGGAAGGAAACAAACTTGCCGTGTATTTTGTTCCTGATGAGTTACGCATCCAGACCTAAAAAGGCAGGAATGTCTGCAATACAAACTGATGAAACTGTTGACACAAGCACGTAAAAGATTATGGAATGGATAACTCATTTAAATATGATAACTCAAAACATTGTGCTCTTCAGTACATTGATTCTCTATATACCAGGTAATCAGGGCCGGATTAAGACCTTTAGAGGCCCTAAGCACTTAAAAGATTTTGGTGCCCCATATATATGTAATTCAAAATATAAACAAAAATAAACCATAAAATAAAATTTTATTTTTTGAAATGAAGCAAAACTTACAGTAAGATGGAAAATAATGTTTATTTTGTATACTTCCACTTCATTTATATTTGAAAAGTTTTCTCCTACTTTTTTTAATTGCAAAGTCTTTGATCAGATCCTCAAAAACTAATCTTACGTAACACATCTGCTTCTATACTTAGTAGAGATAAGGCATCCAGCCTGCCTTGTTGCATAGTTGTTCTGTTGGTATTTTTAATATACTTCAACTGAGAAAATGAACGCTCAGCTGAGCAATTTGTGACCATTAATGTTAAAAATATACGAAAGGCAATTTCTACATTTGGGAAGGCACACTCAATATTGTCTTCTACAATTATTTTATAAAGTTCAGCATGACTGAATCTTGTTTTTACATTTACTATAGCACACGAAAATATTTAATCTATATGTATTTTTAATATGGCGCTCAAAGATTTGATATAAACAAAATAATAACGCAAAGCGTAAAGTGTGTGATTACAACGAAATATATTTATTCTCTCAAAAGGGTTGTTGTTCACTACAAATTCAAACAATGAAAAAAAATAAATACTATATATGAATATATATAATTCAGTTTTCAACAGCTTATAGGCTATAAGCCGCGATTATAATAGTATAATAAATCCATGGTAAATCCGACAATGGAAAATTTCTGTGGTGCCCCCCTTCCCTTGATGCCCTAAGCACGGGCTTATTTTGCTTAATGGTTAATCCGGCCCTGCAGGTAATGATGCTGCGAGCTGCTCGTACTCTGAGGGGTTATAGGGCGGAGCGGGCGGTGCTTCATAAAAGTAATGAAGCCCTAACTTTTTGTCTAAGACTTAACATGTGAACAACAACAACCTGTGTCCTCGGTGTTCTCTCTCTCTCTCTCTCTTTTATTTTTCTTTTCTTCTTCTTTTTCTTTCTTTCTTTTTCCTCTTTCTCTTTCTTTCTCTTTCTTTTTTCTTTCTTTTTCTTTTTTTCCTTCTCTCTCTCTCGTTTTCTTTCTTTCTTCCTTTTTCTCTCTCTCATATGAGGCATAGCATAGAAATTAGCTTAACCATGAGTAATCCACAGGGCTTTGCAAATAATATAAAAACGAGCTTAAAAAAAGGCTGCTCCTCCTACAGGGTTTCCCACGTTCCATGTAATTCTCAAAAGGCATTTGGTTCGATGGTGAGAATGATCCAAGTAACGAATCTTTGTGTATTACCATTACTTTTATTGTTTTATTTTATAATGATGCAGGATAGGCACTGAAATTTTAGTAGGTATAGTAAGAAGTGTAGTTATAAGTATAAAAATGAACTTCCTGTGCTATCCATGATTTACGTATATATATATATATATATATATATATATATATATATATATAGTGTATATATATATATATATATATTAGGGTGTCTCTTATTGGGTAGTCAAAAATTGAAATGTTGAATTATTTTATCTGCGCCCCCTAAAATAGTTCCATTTAGCATAAACACTAAAACTTGAAAGTTTGACACAAATTGGCTCATATTTAGGGGTCGCCCCCGGCTAATAAAAATGGTGACCATGGCATAATAGCTCCTGACATATGATTATGCTCATTATACACATAATTCCTTCCTTCCTTTTTTTAGTTTGATTCGTTTTTATAAGTATAGGGCTTATAGGCCTTCTTATTTATCATTGATCCTTTTCTAACCTATCCTTGATGTTGTTATAATCCATCCTTTGGTCCTCAATCCTTCTTTATCCCAATCCTTTTTCTCCTATCCAAAATCCTTCCTGGCTCTTTTTTTATATACAATCAGCAATGAAGCATTGCTACAAAAAAAAAACATTAGTTTATTATATAGAGATAAATTCAAAATGCCAGTGCTATTTACATACTTTAATTACTTTAATTAGCATTATTTCCTTATACAACATTTATTTAATATACAATGATTATACAATATGGTGTATTTTAAGGTGCGACCTCATTGATGGTTATTTTTGAGAAGAACAGTTTTGATGGAACTGGTGACTCTGGCGGTGTTTTGCAACAATTTGGAGCAGAAACTGGAGCTGCTCTTCCCCCACTGTCAATTTCTTATTCAGCTCTTGAACTAAAGCTACTGCACGTTCTGCCCGGTCATTTACAACAGATAGAGCTGCAACAATAGCTCTGGCCCTTAAATATTCACAGTTGGATGTCCAAGTGCTGGGTGCCTTGTTCAGAAATCCTTCTGGCAAATTCAGCTTAGTAAAGAATTCTCTAGTATTTCTTGTAACAAGTTGGTGTAGTCCTTCACCAGAGCAGAAGGTCGATTCAGGAATCCGAGGACGCTTGGGTGGTCTATCAGTGGACTCATCTTCTAATGCCTTTACCATGCGTTTCTTTACATCTGTAGTAATTCGCTCATCAAAGAAAGCAAGACCAACTGCTTCTTCAGACAGGTACCATAAGTGGTTAGAGAGCTTTTTTTTAGTTGCATCAGAAATCTTTTTGTTAGGATAATTAATCGATGACCTCATAAGGAGCCAGTCATTAAATGGGGTTTCAATAGGGAGTGAGGATGTTGTCCAAGCCTTCATATAGATGAGAACAGAAAAAAGGGAAAGATCTCGAATTCCTGGTTCTTCAGTCTTAGTCATCTTGAACTGGTTTCGAAAAAGCCACATCTTGATAGAATAGAGCGCTTTGGACATCCAGCGAGCTCGATGCATGGCACCTGGTGCACGAAACTTGATGCCTTTATTGGGGACACCTCCAAGAAAGATGATGGACAGATCCAAAAGTTCTTGATAGTCATCCCGTAGCATAGGTGCCTGGGATCTAGCAAACTGAATTAGTTCAGTTTTAGACTGGATAATTGCTTCTTTAGTAATCGTGTCTGTCTCACCTGTTTGGAACTGGCTTTGATCAACAGAAGTCCAATTGTCACGAAAACGCTTAAAGATCAATATCTCTGGACCAGTTGATGTAGATCCCAATGTTGCTTCAAATGTTTAAACAGGTTGATCTTGTCTTATCAAGCAATATTTTCAGCTACAAACTTGACAATTATCTCTAATATATTCATTTAATTGAATTCATCATAAATATGATGATTAATTAATTAAAAACATATGTTTAGTATACTTGACAACTGCTAGTAATTTCAAATATTAATTGCATAAATAATAGCTATATTTTATGAACTTTAATAAGCGGGGGCGACCTCTAAAAATTGTTCAATCCAAAAACAATTTTATATGTGATGTTTTTTCACCCAATGGAACTGGTTGAGGGGGCGCAACCTAAACAAATCAACACTTCGAAAATAAGAGACACCCTAATATATATATATATATATGAGTTGTGTCAAAATGATGTACAACGTTTAAAATGGCTGCCATTTTTAAACTAATGGATATTTTCTCTCTACTTTCAAGTGATGTAAAGAACGCATAAAAAAGCTTGGTTGACCATAATTCTGACCATGTCGGCCAAATTTCTGTCTCGGCGAACAATGATTGTTGAGGCATGTTTTGCCACGAAGTTATGTTACAACAGAGACAGTTTCATGGGACTTTCCAAGCACAAGAATTCCCAGTTACAAAACCATCAAACGTATTGTGGAGAAGTTCAGACATTCAGGAGGTGTTAATGATCAGATAAGAGTCCACAGTGGACGGAAGTCTACTGCAAGAACACCTGACAGGATCCAGGCTGTAAGACAAGAATTGAAAACTTCACCAAGAAAATAGTTGGTGGGAACATCACATACTACTGTGAAAAGAATCATACACCAAGGTCTGCAAATGTATCCGTGCAGGATACAAATGTTGCAAAGTCAAACTGACAAATAAAAGAGAGAGGCGTAAATTTTGTGTCAGCATAGTAGTATGTTGGCAAAATGTGAGACAGGAATGGATCGATTTGAAAATTTCCCCCCTCACCGTCCTTCATGGCGGTCCTCCACCGTCCTTCATGACGGTTCCTCCTTTATGAGGTGTCTTTCATGGTCCTTGAAAAGAAAAAGAAAAGAAAAAGAAAAAGCCAAAGAAAAAAAAGGAAAAAAGAAAAAATAAAGGATTCGTCTTCACCTTCCTTAAAAAAAAAAAAAAATTAAGAAAGATTCATCCTCGCCAGTAGTATGGTGTCAAAATGCCAGAGTGCAGAAATGTTACGTAATGTTGCAAGAGCTAATGTGAGTGTTTTGACCCCGTATAGTATTTTAAAAGTAGATAGACTTTTCTACAAGGTAAATTATGCTCATTGATTTAACCGGCTCTTTTCTCGTTTATAATATAACCTGGCCTTATTCACGACCTATATATATATATATATATATATATATATATATATAACGTTTCAATCGGTGTTATCTTATAAAGAAGCCATAATTGCAAAGCATTTTCAGTTATTCTCTACATCTTTCATCACTATTTCCGTATATATATGGTATGTTTATATTTCTTGTACAGCTAGGTTTTTAGAAACGAATGCACTTTTAAGAAGTGCATTCGTTTTTAAAAATAATTTTCTCTACAGGAGCAAAACGGAGTTAGAAGAGTTTATAAAAACTTTTGGAGAAAGGGTGGCGAACGAAGTGGTATCCACACCACGCTGCGAATCAGATGTCATGGTATTGTCACACAACCGCTCATCCGAATGCGCTGTCGTCGCAGAGATTATGTAAGTGTTTTTTAGGATATTAACAAAACACAACATTATTTTCATTTATTAAACATGTACAAAAAGGGGCAGCGCCCAATTCTTTATTGTTACAAATGTATATACAGATTTACACAATATAGAGCTTACAAATTACAGGGGGTTGCAACATGTGGGAATTTTTTTTATCTGTCTGCATACATATTTATCGTTCATATTTGTGTCACACAAATCGAATAAATTTAAAAAATTCACAAATCCCTTCCCGTGCGACATGTGTATGAGACAAGATACAATATAGCCCACATGTTTCACTGTAAAAGCTTTGAAATTGATATGGGGCCCAAATTATCTCAGGCACACGTAATTGCGCGATAAAATTTACGATTGTCGAGTCATGCCATGGGGGGAGCCCAAGTGAATCGAAGTAATACATTCTTTCCTTAGTTTTAAAATAAATCGCAAACCAGTGAATTCCCTCGCCACCCGCAATGTCGGTGTTAACGATGGCCCCGTGCCAGTTTCTCGTGCTAGGCGGCTTCATTATTTCATTCTTTGCAAAAAACCCGATAAATTTGGAACGCGCGAAACAGTCACTTTTCATCCTCTCTGGAGTGTATTTGCATCCATTTTAAAAATCTGTGCTTATGTTCGGAAACGGTCCTTCTATTAGGGACTGTGTTTCTAGATACATTAGTACACTAATAGGCGCGTCTGTAGGCTTGGCGAAATCCAAACGCACTGAAATCGCACCGGTCTGCTGCGGGTTTAAATGGGTACTTACGCCAGCAGTCAAGTCAGGCGTAACGTCAAATGAGTAAATATTAAACTGTTCCACAAATTCTTTCTGTGTTAGGCCGATTCCAAGTTCGTCACACACCCCTGTGTTATGGGCTAAACTGCTGTATGCTCTCGCGCAGAGCGGGAACACAGCATCTGACGAGTAGTCCATATTCATTGTCCCACCCAATGCGACGCCATTGATATATAAAGTAATATTTTTAAGCCCAAAATTTTCAAACTTCAAGGCACTCTTTTTATAATCCCCATTCGTCGAAGCGTGGTCTTGCATCCCAATTAAAATCCTTTTAGGCAGTACTCCAAGAGCGATGTTTTCTATCTGTTTCGATGCCAATCCTGTGGGGATCGTGTACAGTTTGATCTGTACCCTGTTAATTGGGTATTTCACTGTGGTGTGTAACAGTTCTTTCTCAATTTCTATATGTTTCGCGGAACTTAGCTTCACTCGGCGTATACGCAAATATGCCTCCATGATATGGATCACAACAGGTTTCGCGCCTTCTTCTGGTCAGCGCCCAGATTTATACAGATCTCAGGGCTCGTGCGGGTAAGCTTCAATTTCATATCTACCCCGTTCATAAGCAACTTCTCCTGGAATGTAAAGTCCGTGTGCAGGCGTCCAAAACATTCATATATCTTTTTTTTAGAATTTTTAAATTTATCCTTTATACTACCCTCATCTTTAGTGTGGTAATACCCCTCGGCAGATAAAAAGGTATCCTTCGCTTCTTTTGAAAAGTTGAGGACATTTTCCAGATACGATCGTAGGTGGTAGTACCCCGTGCCTGCCGAGATGTTAGTCTGATTTAAATATACGTCACACTGGCTGAATATGGTGTGCAGAAAGTTTGTTTCGGGGTATGCAGCATAATTATCATCGCAATCCGTTCCATCAGAATGAGCTATGCGTAGTTTAGTGTACATGTCCATACAACTGGATCAAAAAAGTAAGGGCCTGAGCTGGGTATCACGAACTCTATAGGGGCACTGGGTGAACTAATCGTGTTTAAAGGGTTAATTGTAATAAAGTCACTGTGCTCAATAGAAACTTGAGTTGGAGGCAGCTCAAAGAGGGATAGCTCCGATTTACAGCACTGTGAACTGCAAGGATGAATGAAACGTGCCATGGTGAGTTAGAAACAGTGCCACCTCCCCCGACGAGTATCAGTCAATCTATGATTCGTGAGAGTAGCGTCCGCAGTTTATATCAGTTAAAAAAATGATCGGTCATAGTTCTCATACGCTTAGAACACTTCTTTTTTGGCGCCCTTTTACGTTTAATACCACGGGACCCCTTCTTCTTCCTAACAGTTCTCTTCTTTACACCACGTGTTGGTACCCCTTCTTCCTATCAATTCTCTTCTTTCCTCCGCCACGCATTTTTCTCTTAGCATCTTTGATGATTTCATCCCGTGTACGTTTTAAATGTTTTTTTAGAGCTTCTTTAGGTTTAGTTCCCGCGAGCATTTCCTCTGCTGCGTTAAAACCTGTTTGTAACGCCTTCCTCCCAAGGTACCTAGCCCCCCTCTTCAGTAGTGGTACAGCTGTGCGCAGTATGGATGAAAAAATGGACCCAAGTCCACTACCACGCTGGTATCTCACCCCTCGGTATACCGTGAATGGTTTCCTGGACATTATAACTCAGTGCGCGAAAGTGTAGCTTCACTGTTAAGCTCCCGTCACCGAATGGGAAATTTTTACCCTCAATCGTTCTTATATATATTGAGATATTAGTTATTAGATTAGTTGAGACAATCACATAATGGGGTCTGTCATATGTAATACTCAAGCTCCGTCCTCTATGGTTGGGAATGTGCGCTACGCGCAGCAGTCGTGCCTGGGTATCCCCAACAAACTGGTGTTCCGCTATATTGCTGTAAATATAGCACATGTCTGGAGGCTGAGAGCTTACATCCAATTTCTCCATCTTCAGCTGATACACTAAGTTGGACAAGTCATCCGGTGCCTCGTGAAAGGTGTCTCTTTGGAAGGCTGCTCGATAACGCCCCTCGGTTATAATTTTGAACACTCTTCCGTCTTTAAGATTTCTGTTAGCCTTTGATTTTAGCATTAGAGTATGTGCAGTGCCTCCTCTGTTTACGAATTCGTATATTAAATCATTCGTAAGGTGTGAGTTTTTTAAACATATGTTTAAGTCTCTCACAACATCCTCAACCGAACCATAGCGCCCGGTCCTAGTGTCACAGTTGTACTGAAAAACTGTGCGACCTTAGTCCGGGCGATACGTATAGTTTCATCCCGAGTTACCCGCCGGCTTTTGCACACTCATCACAGTTTCTAAGAATTGTAAAAACGGCATCTTTATAATCAATATTTAAAAAGACGGTATCCAGCTGAATTTCACATATCCCCACCTCATACGAATCACGACCCAATTCAATGGGACCATGGAGTTCTGTTACAAAATTGGCTAGTGTGTTGTTAGGGTGTACAGACAGGGACGATGAGGACGGGAGCGTGACGTAGAAATGGTTGGGGGCCATGCTGCATACTAATTAAGCTTCATGACTGCATCAGCTTTTATATAGGTATTGAAGCTTTCTGGGTAACCTAGCCACTTCACCAGGTACATTTTTCTCTTTCCTGTACCTTTGGTTGCTAAAATTTTCTCAATTTTAAACACATTTTTTCCTAAATTAAATGCCACTTTCTGAAGTTCCTCGCGGTAAAAAACCCGAGATTTCTTCCCCATTCAAATCTTCAACGTAATACATCATTATCTCGCCTTTAGGCCTCATAGCCCTAACTTTAAAAATCTCGCGTGTCCATCCTTGCTCAAAACCCTTCGCGAATTTATTTCCCGAACGTGACAACCTTACATAATCATTGATTTTGAAACGCACAGATTGTGGTGGCGGTGGTGGTGGTCCATCACTTCTCGGACGCCTGCCTCTTTCTAAAACATCGTTAGGCGTTGTACCGATCGTACGGTGGTGTGAGCGGTTGTAGGATGAAGCCAGTGAATCGAGAACGTTTATATATCTGAGCGTGCTTTTATGTGTAAAATAACGGTGCATGCGTTCCTTTATGGTACGTTGAACTCTTTCAGCTAAAGATGCTTTATGTATAGAGTTGGAAGTGTAATAGCTGATATTAAACTCTGACAACATGTTCTGAAAAGCTCGCCCTATAAATTCTTTCCCCATGTCCGTACAAAAATAGCCTGGAATCCTGTTTTCTTTCAACATCAGTGTTTTGGTCGCTTTAGCGACTGTTTCAGGCGATTTATTTTTCAGGGGAACTAGCCACAGGTATCTAGAGAATACATCTATTATGAATAGGATGTAGCGGTAACCATCGTTGTACACCGAATATCTTTGCATGTCTGTTAAATCTGCCTGCCAAATAGAGTCAATCGAAGCGGCTGTTGTCTTTGCTGTTTTAAACCTTTTTCTCACCGGTTTATGAAGTGTGTAAGCATCCTGGGCACGCAAAAATCTCTCAACATCCTTTTTCCTTACACCATAAGTACCTCTGTACAGTCTATTAACGCCACCATAGGATGCTGGGCTAGAAATGTCATAATAGTGCTTACTTAATACGTTAGCCATTTGCGTATTTTAGAGGCACGTGGATAAGGTTGGCCTTCTACTCTCTTCTTTCTTCTCTTCAGAGACACTGCAGCTGTTGTGGGTGAAGGTGTACTCAGTTGTGACACGTGCGATGCATGCTCCAAGTCTTTTAACCTATTCAGATTACCTATCAATGTTTTGGGGACATTTATTTGCTGTAGTCTTGCCTTAATATGCCTCCATCCTGTTGGTGATGGCCTGTCCCACTTTCTCACCAGATCATGAACAATATCAACGATATTGGACCCTTGCACCCTTGATCCATCAACAATGACCTCGCCTGTGTCTGCCCACTGTATGACGGGGTCCTCACTCAATAGATTATAAAGACTTAACCCTTTATTCCTCAATGTATGGGGGAGGCTGTTTTTTAGCACATGTTCGATGTGCTGTGTTCCGCTACTCTTTGGTTGCTCAGGCCCTGTACCACTATGCTCAGCGCTACTCGAGCTGTGCCTCACGGGGAGCTCTGTAGGATGTTTATAATCTTCGTACTCGTGAAGAAATTTCTGCAAAGCCTCTTGATACAAAACCCTTTTCTCATCAGGCGTCTTTTCACTGTTTAATAGGGATAGTAGCTCACTCTCCATTCTTTTAAGCCTACTTTTACGGGGCTCTAGAGCAGCGTCTGGGGTCCTTTGTAATGAAGCATACAGCTCGTGCGGGATCACAACCACCTTCTTCATTATATTAATCTAGTCAGTAAAGGACCCAAAATTGAAAATAAGATGGGTAGGAACGAACCGCCTCTTTGTACAATAATACGCTTTTTCTTACCCACAGTCTGACTTTTATGGGCGAGCGTATTATTATGTTCTTGTAACGACGTAAGCGAGCCTTCTGACAGGATTTCATTGGAACATTACATTTTATAACATTGAGGCAGATTTCGCAGATGCATTTTAAAAAGTCAGAGTCGATATTTTTAACAAGCATCTGCTGCAACGACCGAGGCAGTCGTTGATAGATTTTTATTAATTCACGGTATTTCTTTAGCCTATTCATCATTCTGGAATGTACACGGTTTCAGGCTCGTTTGGAAATATATTCGTTCTTAGAAGCACCCTAAACGTGTTTCGCGGGTGAAGGTCACAAAGCAAATATCCATAACGTTGCTTTGTGACCTCTTTATAAACCTCCAAAAACTCCTTACGCTGACTCGGGAACATTTGACTGGCTAATACCCCAATTTGTGACACATCTCTACGTTGAGCGAATAAGACTAGATATTGCGTATTTAACGATACATCGCGCATGTATCTATTTTTGAAAAATAGATTCTGATTGATGAAGAACACGCTTATGTTAAGGTGGTGGGAGAATACTGTAAATGTCTCGGCAAACGTTTTATCCATCTCCAACATGAGGTCGTCAATTACGATGACTGTATGTTCATTTCCCTTTAGTGAATTAACGTCATAGACCCCCTTATGGAACAAAACATCGTCCTGGTACTCGTTGAACACTGATTGGTATGTCGAATAGCACCATATAACTTTATGCACAAATTTTGAGAACATTTCACCCTTTTCTTTAATAATTTTAAGCATAAACACCGTTTTACCACATCCTGTAGGTCCAGATATAATACATGTGGATAGGCTCGTGAATCTGAATTTTTCTACAGCATTCATTTCTAACACGTCACACCCCTAAGTGACTCATTTACAGAATATCACAAATAACGAGTTCTGCTCCTTATATTCTGTTTTCTTCTTCCACAGAACCGTGAATGACGACGAAGTACAGCCTACCATCATCGACATCACGGGTGAATCCATTGGCCGTGCATTTACAGGGCCCATACCCTCAACGGCGGCACGCTCAAAGCGGCGACACGCTGAAGCGTCCTCCACGTCAGGTATAAAGCGCGCGAAATACACGCCGGTTGATGGACAATCCGCGGTACAACCCCAGCCCTCAACGTCTTACGGCGCAATCCCCACATCGTCCAATATAGGCACTCGTCCATCCTCCTCAGCGGTGACTCGTTCTGTTGAGGATGATATAACGTTTGAGTTGGTGCGCTCCGCAACCCCGACCCCAGCCTTGACTAGAAATCGGTATATAGTCAGGGTTGACCCTAGATCGCTGTATAGCAATGAAATTGAGTGCGGGTTACGTCGCGTTGTAGAGCGCATTGTAGAGTTTGCCCTTCAGAACCGCGACGAGCGTGAAGTCAAGACAGGTCTGTCCTTCGGTTTCGGCTCAGATGATAACGATGTAGATGATTTTTGGGTGGTAGTGCCATTTAGGCGTTTGGCTGCTCAGGATATAGATTATATATTAGCGCGTATAAAGCAAGCCGCCCAAAGTAGTATAGCATTCAATATGGACAACTTCACGGTAAATACTGACCGTGTATTCCGTGTTGCGGGTCATAGTACCACTCCGTATACTTTTAACTTCAATTCTCAGGCTATTTATAGAAGGCATATAAATGTCGATCGTGGTTGCGGCTTTATAGCAGTGGTCCTAGCACGTATGTTTACTGTACAAAATACGAAATCCGAGCAAATTTGGTTGCCTACGATCGTGGAGCGTGCCCGTAAACTAGCTGTAGACTGTGAACTTGAATTTGACTGTAATATGGGTCCTGAAGAACTGAGAAGGGTAGAACAGGAAATGAATGTCCGTATAGTGGTATTTGGCCTGGATGAACGTCGTAGGACTGTGTATGGTTTTAAAAGCAGTGTGAGAGATCGTACAAGACCCCTACTTATTTTAGGACTGTCAGGTACATCGTATCTCCCCATCCGTAATATAAGGTGCCTTTACGCGAGTTATGATAAAAGTCGAAAATATGGGCGACATCATGATTTGTGTAAGGGGTGCCTCGAGTTTGCAGATGATGTAGTGAAACATTGTAAAGACTGCCACATGGTATGTGAGCAGTGTAAAAGCCCCAAATGTGAAAGCCGTGTAGTTGAAGCTGAGAAGAGGGATTGTAATGTGTGTAGACGCACATTTTTCAACAATAACTGTTTTGAGCTCCATAAATCAATTGGCACATGCAGGAAAATGACAATCTGTGAATGTGGCATTAGCCCTGTTCAAAAATCAACTTTTTCTTATTTTCATAGGTTTCTGTACTTTTTCCCATGCTTTTTGACCTGAAAAGGCCGAAAATCACAACCATTTTGACCTAGGTTGTTGGGAAGCATTGCCGCATGGAGCTTTAAGTTTTCTGCTTGAAATCGGCCAAAAGCACCAGTTCCGGGGTCCCTTGAATCATGTTTTGCACTATAACTTTTTATCTAAACAAGATAGAGCAACAAAATAGGCACCAAATTAAAGTGTTTTTAATCCTCTTTCTAACTTATACAATTATGATAGTCTTGGAACAAGAAATGGCACATTGGTACATACAAAGATTTCAGAAATATCACAAAATTCGTTTTCTCACACTCAAGGCAGACAAGGCGCCTTATTCATGACACAAATTTGAGATTAACATTTTGTCACAAGTCTAATCGATCAAGAAGTGAAAGCATTACATGATGATTAATTTCATAATACATTTACACAGTCAGTTGTTGAGAGTTTGTTTCTTGAAGCTGTCAAAGCGGCGTCTGTTGAACTCCACAGCTTGAAGGAGATAGTCCCTTTGCTTGGCATCTGTTGTTATGACATTTGCAAAGTCGCTCATCATCTTGACACCACGTTCAGCAATGTCATTCACCGCTTTCAGATTCTTAACATAGTCCAACGCTTTTCTGTAGTCCTCATTCTGTGGCCAAGACGTGACAGGTTCCAGAAGCCACTCGGATCCAATGTTCAGTGTGTCCAGCAGGAAATGTGATTCTGGGCCAATGAGATCAACCAGGGTGGTCTTAGCTGTGACTCTCTGGAATAGAGGCTTTCCTGTTCTGAAGCTGTCTGGCTTCTCAGTGGCATGTAACTGGGCAGCAATGTCGTGCTTCAATGTGTCACTCAATCTACTGCTGAACAGGGCAAATGGCACGACTTCCTGCGTCAGGTACCATTTGTGGTTTTCCATCTTATTAAGTACTGCATCAGCAAGCTCTGGGTCAGTTTTCTTGTACTTCAACATGTCCTGGATTAGACTTAGATCATTCACGGGAGCATCTGCAGCAGACATTGACATCATCCATACAGGAGTGTAGAACAGCGTAAGGAAGGTGTTGAGTCTTTCCAGCTTTGATACAGTGTCTTCGTCGTACTCAAGTTGATCTGCAAACATCAGCATTTTCATGGAGTACAGGTTTCTGGCCATCCATCTGGCCTGATGAATGGCGCCTGGTCGACTCCAGTGAATACCTCGAGGAGGCGTTCCTCCAAGAACAATGACTGTCAGTTCAGCCATTTCCCTGTAGTCGGCTCTTGGAAGCCTTTCTGCTGTTAGAATGTCTTGGAGTATTTCTTCACTGTTCTTCTTCTTTTCCTTCAGCCATTTGCTGTTGATAGCCAGCATCTTTGGGTTTTCCTTGGACAAGTCCGTCCAAACATCCTTCAGATGCTCAAACCAGGGATTATCTGGCCCCTTCACCTTCCCAAACAGCTTCTCCCAAACTGCTCCTACTAGGATTTCCAGGATGTGATGTCGACAGGCCAGATAAAACACCTTTTTGTTCAGCATTTTCTCTAGCAGTTTGGCAGCTCCTCTGTGAACTCCACTGTTACTGGATGTAGTGTCAAAAACAAGGGCAGTAACATTATCCGTAAGTTCCCATGTCTCCAGTAAATCCATTGAAGCCTCAGCCTGAGCTGTGCCAGAAGAATTGTCGATGACAGGTACTCCAATAACTTTCCTTCAGTGTATGAAGGTCGACCAGACACTAGCACAGCTAAAGTCTCTGAGGTACTTCCAGGTTCACTGCCCAAGACATCTTTGAGCAACTTTCCATCCCAGTGTAAGGCAGCGTACTGGGGGGTTTTCACAAAACTTGGACATGTGACTCTGGCTGATATTATACCTGGACAGCATTCTGTTGCGACGTGTTGTTGAGGTTGAGATGACGAAGTTATCTAGATCAGCCCCTCCAGCTTTCAAGGTGGCAGAAACCATGGCAGTAACTTGATTGTCTGATAAACCAAGACGATCAGCTGTATTGCAGATGACATCACATTCCATGACCTTCCTTGGAAACGTCAAAGTCACACTAGTCACAGTGTCTTGATGGTGAGAACATCCAGGACGAGGCTGATGGTAATCCATGTCCTCTGTGTTAGCGTCGTTGTCAGTTGAGTCACCCCAGGTAATGTCATCCACATGAACAACTGCCTCTTGTTCTGCTGCAGCTGTAAAATAGTACAACATGTTAAGACAGTAATTGTTAAGTACATGCTAAATATCGCAATGGAGTAAAACTTAAAACTTTTTGTGACGTTCAAAGTAATTAGTTTTACCTTGTTCTTGTCTATGCTGCAGTCTTTCATTCCTCGCTGCTTGCTGCAGGGATCTTGTCTCAAAAATCTTGTCATGACCAGACATATGACCTTTCCTCTCAGTCTTTTGGTCTTCGTAGAACCTGATATCCTCATCTTTCTTCTCTCTGGATAACAGTCTGTTGTTCTGTATTTCCTGGATTGCATCTGGAGCTCCTATATCGAACAGGCTGTCTAATTCCAGCACAAATGCTCCTCTTTTTCCTCCAGGGTTACTTGCTCTTCCTTTGCTTTTCACCAGAGCACGATGTTTCTCATGTAGTTTCATGAAGAGCTTCATTGCGTTGTACTTGGTCATTGTCTTGATCCTAGCCATCTGCCAGAATGGGATGATAGATTCAACTGTTTCATATGCAAGGTCTTGAACCATGGGCCTCCCTGCATTTTCCGGTAAATTCTGAAGATTAAGGAAATACTGGAACGCCTGTCTGTTGGTGGGAAGCTGGGAACCACTGATAAAAGCTGAAGGGTATCCAACCAGGAAAGTTTCAGTGAGAGATCTGGTAGATGGCCCAGTTGACACCTGCCTGTGGACAGTACGTGGAGGTTCTGAGATATCAACTGTGCGCCCACGGAGCTCCCTCAGCTCCTTGCTTAATGCCATTGTGAAGTTGTAACTTGTAGATGGTTTTCTAGATTCTGATTGAGTTTCTGTTGTTTCCTGAAAAATGATAGATAATTATTATTATTATTATTATTATTATTATTAATTATTATTATTAATTATTATTATTATTATTATTATATTATTAATTATTATTTATTTATTATTATTATTATTATTATTATTATTATTATTATTATTATTTATTAATTTTATGCTCTTTCATTTGATACCTAATTTGTTGCTCTAACTTGTTTAGATCAAAATTATGCAAAACATAATTCAAGGGACCCCGGAATTGGCGCTTTGGCCGATTTCAAAGCAGAAAATTTAAAGCTCCATGCGGCAATGCTTCCCAACATCCTAGGTCAAAATAGTTGTGATTTTCGGCTTTTTCAGGTCAAAAAGCATGGGAAAATGTACAGAAACCTATGAAAATAAGAAAAAGTTGATTTTTGAACAGGCCTAATTTGTGGCATGTTTCACACCTTGAATGGTAGCGGAAATTTCAAGCACAAGTGTAACGAAATTCACTGTTCTACATGCCATGAGAAATATAAGGCGGATGGCGTAAAGCATGTATGTTATATGAAAGACGCAAAGCCTAAAAGCAGCCCTTGTATAACTGTATACTACGATATAGAAACATATACGAATGCCGAAACCAAAGAGGTAGTTCTACATTTGCTTGTGAGCCAAACTATCTGCGATGAGTGTATGGATATCGAGTGTGGTGCGTACCCCAAATGTGGTAAACGGACAAACGTTTTTAAAACGAATGTCCACGATAGCCCTGTGAAACTATTTGTGTCCTATATTGTCAAGTTAGCCGACAAGTTCAAAAAAATTACTGTGTATATTCTTGCCCATAACGGGGCAAAGTTTGACACAGTTCCTTTATAAGGAGCTGCTCGAGCACGAGTCCTCTGAGATATTTACAGGTGATCCCTTGAAAAGAGGAAACAAACTTATACAGATGCAAATAAGAGGTAATGTGCAACTTAAAGATACTTTATTATTCACACCTTGTAAATTAGCAAAGCTACCCAAGGTGATGGGGGTAGCAGCTGAAGTATCAAACGGCTACTTCCCTTACACTTTCCTCACTCGCGAGACTTTGAATTACGTGGGGCTACCTCCACCCAAACATTATTTTAACTATGGTTGTATGAGTGCAGATTAACGTGAAGACTTTGATCGATACTACAACAGTTTTAATGAACGTAATCCTTATAATATAGCTGATGAATGTGAGCGTTATTGCGTGAATGATGTGCGCGTGCTTAGAGTATGTTTCTAAGCCTTTAGAAGGATGTACATAGGCCGTTTCAAATGCGATCCGCTGCAAGTCGCAACCACCATCGCGTCACTATGCTTTACGGTGTTCAAGAATAACTTCATGCCTAAAGCCACCTTAACCATTATTCACAGAAACAACCCCCGCAGTTACGGCCACAAGGCTATTTACTGGCTCATACACCTACAGCAGCAGACAGGTGTATACATAAGGCACGCCCGCAACACGGGTGAAGTACCCATTAAGATTAATGGTCGTGTTTTTTGGGTTGATGGACTAAGTGAAAACCGTGTCACTGGTGTGAAGACTGTGTACTCCTTTAACGGATGCTGGTGGCATGGATGCCCCGTCCTGAGTGCGGAATTGCCGGAGAATCCACGGTAGATCTCCTGCCGACTGTCTTGCATGGACCCGCACCCGCGATCAACTTATAGGGTCCCAGTTCACTCACAAAGTCTTGTGGGAGCATGAATATGATGCACGGATGGAGACAGACGAGGTGTACCGTGAGGAAATAAACACGATCAAGCGTTCAATGGTACTGGATCCTCTCAAATGCGGTGATAGCTTGTTCGGTGGGCGTACAAATCCCTTCAAGCTATACTTTCCAACTACGGAGGGTGTGAAACTTCACTACTACGACTTCTGTTCTTTATACCCATACGTGATGAAGAACAACCCGTACCCCGTCGGTGCTCCTGAGAAATTGGTGGGTCCTAGCCTGCCCTCCATCAATGAATTTTCAAGAAATTTGAATGATCGCTACTTTGGGCTCTCTTTCGTAGACGTGCTCCCCCCTTGCGAATTATGGATGCCGATCTTACCCGTCGTCATTGACCACAAGCTCATGTTTCAACTGTGCGTGAAGATTGCGGAAGAGAATAACGGTAATTGTAACCATACACCCCACCAGCGTAAGATCAGAGGCGTATATACAAGTCCTGAGCTGGCCCTAGCCGTACGGCATGGGTATAGAATATTGAAGGTACATGAGGTTTGGAGGTTTCAGAAGCTACCCAACCTTTTCACACCGTATATAAACGCATTTTTGAAGGATAAGGTTGAGGCATGTGAGGTAACCTCTTTGATCTCAGCGTTCGTGTATGTTTCTATATCGTAATGCACAGTTATACAATGTCTATTTTTAGGCTTAACGTCTTTCATATATCATACTTGCTTTACACCATCCGCCTTATATTTCTCATGGCATGTAGAGCAGTGAATTTCGTCACAACTATGCACGAACTCGCCGCTACCATTCAAGGTGTGAAACATGCCACACTCACAGATTCTCATTTTCCTGCACGTGCCAATTGATTTATGGAGTTCAAAACAGTTATTACTGAAAAACATGCGCTTACATACACCACATTCCCTCTTCTCAGATTCAACTACACGACTTTCGCATTTGGGGCTTTTACACTGCACACATACCATGTGGCAATCTTTACAATGTTTCACGATATCATCCGCAAACTCGAGACAACCCTTACACAAATCATGATGTCGACCATATTTTCGACTTTTGTCATAACTCGCGTAAAGGTCCCTTATATTACGGATGGGGAGATACGTTGTCCCTGACAGTCCTAAAATAAGTAGGGGCCTTGTACGATCTCTCACACAGCTTTTAAAAACCTACACAGTCCTACGACGATCATCCAGACCAAACACAGCAATCCTAACTTTCATCTGGTCTTCTACCTTCGTCAACTCTTCAGGACCCATAGCACAGTCAAACTCGAGTTTACAATCTTCAGCCAGTTTTTGTGCTCTTTCTACGACTGCTTCCAGTCGGAAACTTCTAGACAGCTTGTTTAGCATGGTAAACATATGAGACAAGATTATACTGTAGCTATAAATCCGCAACCACGATCGACGTTTATATGCCGTCTAAAAATAGCCTGAGAATTGAAGTTAAGTGTATAAGGCGCGGCACTATGACCCACAACACGGTACACGTGATCAATTTCAACCGTGAATTTCTCCAGGCTAAACTTTGATCCACTTTGAGAAGCTTGTGCAAAACGTGAAAGGATGTAGTCAACATCTTCTGCCACCAGGTTTCTGTAAGGTATTACTATCCAGAACTGATCGCTATCCTCGCTATTTGGATCAATCCCAAATGCTAACTTTACTCGGGTCTCCCGATCATTATTGTTCTGAAGAGCATATGCGATGACACATCGAACTACGTTGGAGAGTCCTTGTTCGAAGCCCTTCGAATATGCGACTCGGGGGTCAATTCTGACGTTGTATCGACTTCTAGAAAGTGTATGGGTATTACTCACATTTTGCATTAAGGTAAGAGATACACCGTTGGATGAATGATAGCTCATTCTCTCTGTATGGCTAGCGGTAGCCCTTGAAGGGGGTTGGTGTGTTGCAGATGATGTGTAATGTTGAAGGTTTTCAGGACATTGTTCATCTGGCTTCCCCGACAATGAGTTTGTCGGCGCTGAATCTTTGTCCTCAGAGCTGAACGATTTGCTGTACCTTGTTCGTTTAGCTTCCATACCGCATGTGGCAGGAGATTGATCTTCAACAGGCCTAGATCTTTTAATGCCTGCGGAGGTGTAGAGGTCTTGGCTGGTTGTTTGAGGGGTTACCTCAACAGTAGAACCAAAGGGTTCCTGATTATTCTTTTGATCCCACTTACCGCCACTTGAGCATGTTGGTGGTAATGCGTTTCGGGATATTTTAAACGGCTCGTCACACGATGCCCTGGAAAAGAAGAGAAAAACGCTGAATACGAGCTTCTTAAAACATGACATACAATTGTTAGATTTCTAGAAAATCAAGTTTACAAAGCTATCAACATGTATAAGTAGCTCCACAAGGTTTGTCAAAGCTATGTTTATGCTTAGTAGATTTATTAAGGCCTGTAGATTCATTGATGAAAAAGTTGCATCATTTACAAATTCTGTACATGATCTTAATATATATATATATATATATATATATATATATATTAGTGCATATATATATATTATATTAGTGGACCTAGTTTTAGCCGTTTAAGGTGATAATGAGTTAATTGTATACTTGTGCTTGATTGATGCAAATTGATTGTTTACTAATGATAGGCTGGGTTAATAATTTATGATGTCGTAAAGTATCACCAGTTGGAAGTGGCTAAGGCGTAGGCCTACTATAATAATAATACCGAGTGATTCGAAATGCTTCGGGATCACCAGTTCAGCTTACTCCTGAACAAATTAATGTTAAGGTTATAAAAATACATTATTGTTGTATTTTATTAAGAAAATACAGGGGTTGGACAAAATAATATGAACACCTTGATAAATGGCGGTTTTTATTCTTAATATGGAGTTGGTCCTCCTTTAGCGGCAATAACAGCTGCAATGCGTCTGGGAATTGATTCATACAGCTTTTGGACAGTTTTTAACGACCCCATCGGTGTGGATTGGTGCATTATCATCCTGGAAGACGGCGCCGCCATTGGGAAACAGCGTTTGGACCATGGGATGGACCTGGTCAGCCAATATTGACAGATAGACCTGGGCGTTAACCCTACCATGCAGTACTACAGCTGGGCCAAGAGTATTCCACGATATTGCTGCCCAAACCATCACAGATCCGCCTCCATGCTTAACGGTTGGAGTCAGGCAGTCGGGGTCATAAGCATCTTTAGGCTGTCTCCAGACGTAAACTCGACCGGAACATGGAAATAGCGTAAAGGAGGATTCGTCGGAGTAGACTACATTCTTCCACCGGTCCATTGACCAATTCTTATGGTCATTACACCATTTTCTGCGCCGCTCAATGTTGATGTGCGAAAGGAAGGGTTTGGCAATTGCAGCCCTCCCATGGTATCCAGCTCCATGGAGCTCGCGACGTACAGTTCTGGTCGATACTGGGCTTGCAAGATGCTGGTTAAGCTCTGCAGTCACTTTTGGAGCTGTGGTCTTATGGTTCTTTGTCACAATGCGCTTTAGCACCCGGCGGTCTCGATCACACAGCTTCTTCTTGCGTCCACTATTGCATTTGTCGGTGCTTGTCTTTCCATGGTTTTGGTATGCAGACATGACCATAGAGACAGTTCCTCTGGATACATTGAACATCTGAGCGGTTTTCGTCACCGATGCACCAGCCATCCGCGCTCCGACAACTTGCCCTCTTTGGAAGTCTGACAGGTCTTTCATAACTGCTAATTCATAATTCACTCAGATCTGTAAAAACAACGTGAGGGTTATAACATGACGTATACACTCTCTGTTACGCATTTAAATAGGTTTGCCAATCATTTGACCGTTAACTTTGTGTCTGAGCAGTCCGTAAAGATAACTGGTGAAATCGGTAGATGGATTATAGAAACAAGATGTTGTTGCCTAATGATAATAATTTGAAGGGATGTACACTGTAAATGAATTAGGTCTGCAGTAAGAGAATATTTAGTTATCACATAAATATATAAATGAACACAATAGCGGATGATACGCGGAATTACAGTTTTGGAATGACACTTGAATTGAGTAATAGGCCTACTGCGTTTTAACGTGAGTCAGTTTATTACGGTTTTATGAAACACTGCGTTTATAACCTACTCTTTTGCGGTTCACTGGGTAGGCTTTACGTTATTGTTATTAAGCAAAGAGACAAGGCTTACCAGTAAGAGAATGATACCTGTAGACGCGTTGCTCGGAGGGTGGCCTGTTGACCTAATAGGCTCGAAGCGTTGACCGTCCTACGAGAGTGATTTGAGAGAACGCTGGACGCTCCGTTGATTAGGCTTCTTGAAAATGGAAATTAAAAATGCTTGAAAGATCTTGCAGATGTAGGCCTGAGATGCTGAATATATCTTGTAGACTGTAGGCCTGGGGGTTTTTGCCTCTGAGACGCGAGCGGGCCTGAAGGTGATCGGGCCTAATGGATTCTCGTAGGCGACCGTTTTTCGGGAAGCGGTGAAAGCTGACCCGAGGTGAAATGATTCGGTTTGTAGCTTCACCGTCGAGAAACATGATGTGTACCTTGAGGGATGTCTTCTCGTAGCGTTGAGCTTTGCCGGTGGTCTTCGAGGATGTTTGATAACCGGTTGAGGGGTTATTAGGAGCCCAAGGGAAACGCCTGTTGCAATGGTTGGTTTGTTGCGGGCAGGATTGGTAGTTCACTTCAAATGATGCTTCGTTTCTTGAATGGGAATATGTTGAAGTGAGCCTTGGTCTTGAGCCGGCTAAAGCTGATGCTGGGTGACCGTGTGGAGTAGTCTTACGAATGGACGCACGAAGGAAGTGAGAACGAGTGCCAGTGAACCTTAGCCCTTAGGAAACTTCGAATTCCTCAGTTCGAGACTAGCGTCATTGTTTTTCTTATATTGCTTGAAAAGCCACGCCTTCTGAGTTTTCTTTGTTTCTCGATGCCACGTGTGTTTTAGGGATGTTTGAAAAAGTGGCGGTGAAAAGAATTCCTATGGCTGCTCTGTGTCTGTTTTCTGTCTGTAGTTGTCTGTTCCGCTATATATATATATATATATATATATATATATATATATATTATATATATATATATATTATATATAATATATTATTAGGGTGCTCCACAAAATGGAAGTATTTTAAATTCTTCCTCCCAGGGTTTCATTAGGTTCCTTTTCCCAAAACACTTCTCTTAGCAAAATTTGGGTTCAATCGGTTAATATTTAGAGGTGGCTCAACTACCCCCAGAAGTCCACATTCATGGCTTCTGGGTCCCCCCCATATATATGGGTATTATCCGCTTGTTGGCGGGGTATCATGGCTGACCAGGCCACTCATTGTTGCCCAGCTAAGATTGTGGACTTGTTAGAATCAGGAAACCTCTTTCGGTGCTCATCCACCACACTTAAGAGAAACTGGAGTTGATCTTCTCCTTTCGTCAGAGTTCCGCTGAAGGTCTGAATGAGAGCTACTGCCCTTTCAGCATGATCATTAACTACTTTGATGTTTCCTATGATTCTTTTAGCTTCTTGGAAGTTTTCATTCTCCTCCCAGGTGCTGGGGTCATCATCAAGAAAACTAATATTGATCGGTAGGGCCTTAAGAAGCTTTAATGAGTTCTTTGTGGCAAGAGTTTCTAATTTCAGTGTTGCTTTGCATTCCTTGAGTCTTCTTCTCTTTGAGAAGTCTAATGACCCCTCCTTTTCCCTGATACACTGGACCATGATTCCCTTGGTGTCTGGTGCAACAGTTTGATCGAAGAGAGCAAGGGCCACCAGCTCTTCTGATAAGTACCATAGGTGGTTTTCAAATTTCTTGAGAGCTGCTTTGGCCACTTTCTGGTCATGATAGTCCTTTAACTTTTGGATAAGATCCAGATCATTCTTCGGAGCTTGTGATGGAATAGGAGCAGTGATCCAGCTTTAAGTAGATTAGGACTCCAAAAAGGGTAAGGGTTTTCAGGTCCTTCTTCTCTCGAGGAGTTAGGGTGATTTGATTTCGAAAAAGCCACATTTTGATGGCATAGATAACTTTAGCCATCCACCTTGCATAGTGCGTGCCAGCAGGACGTTTGAATGTGTAACTTTCAATTTTTTCACCAAGAAAGATCAAAGAAAGTTCCAAAAACTCTTTATAGTCATCTCGAAAATTTCCAGTGGCCAGATTTTCTTTGGCAAAGGCAATTATTTCATTTCTGAAAGGATCAACTTGCTCCTTCATCTCATCATCATCCTGTGATGTAGAGAAGGTTTTTAAATCAATATAGTCCCACATAGATTGGAACCTTTTGAACAAAAGTGGCTCAGGGGCAGAAGATGAACCATGGACTGCTTCAAACACTCCTCCATACATGACTTCCATGCAATGATGCCTACAGGCAAAATAGAAGAGTGGTCGACCAAGTTTCTGTTCCAGAAGAACGCATGCTCCCCTGTTTGTCCTGTATTTGATGCTGTAGTATCTATAACATTCCGATTATTGACTTATCTATGTTCCATTCGGAAAGAAGATTATACACTGCAGCTGATTGAGCTTCCCCTGTTCCACTTGGTAGTTTGGGAACACCAAGCAGTTTTGAATCACCTGATTCAACTGAAGAGACAAGGACTGGGAGTCTGTCTACCTTTTCATTCTTGGCAAGTAGATTAGGGATCAACTTCCCATCCCAGTGGACAATCGAAATACTTGGACTAAAGCTAGCTTTAATGGCATGGGTTATTTGCCTTCGATGCCTCTCTCGGTGCCTTTTGATTGAAGAACGAGAGATGTTCACCTCTGAAAGATCTTGACCAAGGCTAGATGCAGTTTCAGCTAATACAAAGGTGGCCCTCCTGTCACTGATGCCAGTCCTGTCCAGAGCAGCAGCCAATTCAGGAGATATGATTTTCTTTGCTGCCTTTTTCTTTGGTGGAGTTGGTCCGCTGGTAGATGGGGGATTAATAAGGTAATCTTCATCTTCTCTTTCTGACTCACATAAAGACTCAGAAGAAGAACTTCCCTGATCTAGCATAACTTCCTGTGAAGCAGCATATTTTTCTTCTTCAGCTTTCCGCTTCCTATTTACCAATTTCATTTGCTTCTCAGCAGCTCTCTTTTCTGCATTGTCAGTCACCATATCTGCAGAGACCATTGATCCCAGTCGTCCCGCTTTCCTTTGTTGGATCAAGAACTGCCGGTCTTCTTCATTTTTGATTAAGGTAAAGGCATCAGCATGGGCGACATCAAATAGGTTCTCCATTTCTTCCTGAAAGGTTTTCTCTTTTTCTAACTGAGAGTTGCTTTTCCTCCCAGCATTCTTATTAATCGCTTTCCACTCCAAGTGTAGAGCCTGAATTTTGTGAAGAATGTGGTCTTTCCTTTGAGTAGGGATTCGGGCTCTCTCCCAGAAGAGACGCAATTCTTCAAAAACAGCTTCTGAACTAGGTTTGATCTCCTTCTTCAAGACTTGATGATGGTGGAGCAACATGCGGAGGACCTGGCCACGGGAAGGCAGCTTGGCTCCAGTGATTGTTTCCTCCGACTTTTTCATTAAGTAAAATGTACGTTTATTTGACATTGCAAAACCTGTAAATTTAATAAATCTATCTGAAAGAAAAATAATCATTAGTTAATGTATCTGTAAATAGTTTCTTTTAATTATTCACTATATTAATAAAGGGCATAATGGTATACAAAAAACAGCTTTGAGCCACCCCTAAAAGTTATTCGATTTGCCTTAAATTTTACATGAAATATTATTTAGCTAAAAGGAACCAGATTATAGCCTGGGAGGAAAGAAAATTGAACTTCGATTTTTTACCCCATTCTGTGGACCACCCTAATATATAATATATATATATATATATCGTTATATATATATATATATATATTATATATATATATTATTATATATAGCTTTCCAAATGTATTACCCCATCAAAACATTTTGATTAGTTAAGATATTTTTATCAAGAAACAACAAAACTTCTTCAAGAGTTTGAGAAATATAAGATACCCTATGGAATTAAACAGAGGTATTAAACCCAACACCTTGCTGTTGAAGTAATTACATGTAAAGGTGATGAATCCATAATATGTGGAAAGAATTACATTCATGCGAGTAAGTGCTTAAAAATACTCTTTTTTGTTTTGTTTTGTTTTTATGTAGGAAGAATGAGACTTGTGCGAATGCCCACGAAAACGCCCTCCAAGCGTATTCCATACAGAGACGGATAAGGTCGTGCACAGAGGCACCAACTGAACGAGGGCTAAGAAACTGTATAGGCAGTACACTGCTCCTAGCCTCTTACAAGATGTTTTGGAGAGAGAGTATATGCGATCTTTACAGGAAAGATCACGAGAAAGGAAATGTCGGGGTTGATAAGAGAAGGGGAAAGATTGAGGTGTATATTGTTGAAGACAAGACTATAGTCGTGTTGAAGAATGTGACGAATAGATAGGCGGAGGAACCGTATTTTGATCCAGTGAAAGTCGCATTGTATTCTCTGACCCAATCAGAGATAACAGAAAGTCCTGAAGTCAGGTGTTCCATAGTCGTTCTACACAGTTCATAGTGCGACTGTTGAGAAGGAAGCTCTGGGGAGCGGGCTGAGAAGTAAAGTGTGGGGTCATAGGCATAGGAGTGAGTAGGAGAGGAAGGGACGAATTAAAAATTCATTAATAAATAAAGGAAAGATTGGCTGACAGAACAGAGTCCTGAGGAACACATCTGTTGATAGCTTTAGGTGAAGAACAGAGGTCATCTACAATCGCTGCTATAGGACGGCAAGAGGGAGAATTAGAGGTGAAGACACAGTTAGTAGGATAAAATCCACAGGTTGGCAATTTGGATATTAAAAGTTTTCGATATGTCTAGCGTAATAGCAGGAGTTTCACCGAAATCCTGAAAGGAGGAAGACCATGATTCAGGGTGATATGCAAGAAGATCATCGATAGAATTACTCTTGTGTCCCCGTACTGACGATATGAAAGAATATTGTGAGAAGAGAGGTGGTTAAGATTCTTCCTATTAATTTTAGTTTAAAAATTTTTAGATCGGCTAGAAATCAAAACATTTTGACTGAAGGGTTTAGGGGGGTTACCCCTCCTGGGACAGGTTGAATGAAAGCAAACTTTTAACAGGGAGGTAAAGTACAATATGATAAACAAATACGTAGGCGTTTGCCTGTCGGGATGTTAGCATTGAAGCGCAAGAACAACAGGAGGAGCCCCATCAGATCCATACACCGTCCAAAAGATGGTCCTCAGATAGGCCAGATAGAACATTTTTGGAAGCGATTCTAATTTCAGACATGATAAAGTCAGAGGGAGGAGGAGATGGAGGAACAGCATAGGAATCATCTATGGTTGAGGTGGAAGCGAATAGTTTAGCATTGTCAGGAGAAGATCCGGTTGCTGAGCCGTCGGGGCGGAATAGAGGAGGGAAAGAAGAGGAGATAGAGTTGTTGAAGAGGTTCTTAGCTAGATGCCTGAAAGAATATGATGAAATAGCACAATTAGCTCATGGTTATTCAGGAAAGCTAAAGGTATTGGTAGACATTGAAATCTCCTAAAATGAAAATTTCAGCAATGGAGAGCGGAATAGAATGTATTCCACTTTGGAAGTGAGGTAGTTAAAGAAATTTAGATAGGCTGTAGAATTAGGAGAAAGGGAAACAGCGCAGGTGTATTTAGTTTGATAATGAATTGTAGGCCGTAGTCAGAGGGTATAGAATTCGGGGTTCGGGAATACGTGTACAAGTTAGGTCATTGCATACATATACGTATCATACACCTTTGGAATGAATCTGAGTATAGTGAATGTAAGAGGGTACAGAAATGATGTTACTGACTGTCATCGCAGGAACCTGAGCTTCAGTGAGGGATGAGGTTTGGAGGTGAGGCGGTGTTCAGCAGATTGAAAATTTGAGAAAAGACCACGATTGTTGTATAAGTTTATGAGTCAGACTGAGGAACATGAACATCTCGACAAGGTGGTAGCAGGATGGTAAAATGACTATATATATATATATTATCTATACACACACAGGGTGTTTCAGGAGGAAAGGTCAATACTTCGGGAGGTGATAGTATCGGTCATTGTGAGAAAAAAAGTTCATATGAACATGTGTCTAATTGTGAATGGTTACGGAGATAGAACTGTTTGAATCTGATGCGCGCGCAGCTCTTCCTTCCCCCGCGGTAGTCCCATTCAATGGCCACCAAGGTCTCCAGACCTCTCTCCGTTAGATTATTGTTTGTGGGGGTGGATGAAAAGTCAAGTTTACAAAAGAAAGGTGGATACACGAGACGAATTGCTCGCGCGCATTTTGGATGCTGCTGCCCTCATAAAGGAACGTCAAGATCAACTCAGACGAACAACATGCGATCTTCGCACAAGAGTTGCAAAGTGCATTGAGGTTGACGGTGGGATTTTCGAAAACGTATTGTAAACTGTAACAAGTTTGTCATTTCTGTATCTGATACCATTCAAAATGACAATGTTTAAGCAGTAAATGTTAGAAACAGTAAGTGGTTTCTCTTTCTTGATTACCATTAACAATGCTTTTGTATTTGTAGATTGAAACAGCTCTATCTCCGTAACCATTCAGAATTAGACACATGTTCATATGAACTTTTTTCTCACAATGACTGATACTATCACCTCCCGAAGTATTGACCTTTCCTCCTGAAACACCCTGTATATATATATATATATATATATATATCTGTCAACCTTTTATGACTAGGCAACGTTGATGTGATGTATTAGGGTTTTGGAATCTCCTGCGGAGTGAGGTTTGGCACTCATTCTCTCCACTAAAGTTTGCTGTCCATACTGCCGACTAGCGATTTGAGACTGAATCATACGTTGAATGTAGTATACATGGTTGTGAATATGGATGTTTTGGACTAGGGCTCTAATACAAGGTTATCAGTTCCTTCTGTTAAAGACTTAATGCGTCTCCTGAAAGCTGACGAGTTACGCTTACTGAACCGTAGTGTTCTTTCAATGTTGCAAGGTTAAGGACATGCATCTCTGTAAGGGTAACTCTGGTCATTCTGCCAGTATCAGACCCAAAATACGAAATGAAACACAGAATATGTACAAGAATTTAAATGTATATGGGCGAGCCAGCACCAGCTCTTTGCGTAACTAGCCGTGTATAAGAAGTTTGTATAGAACTAAAGCTGCTCTCCTACAAACCTGCACAAATATTTATGGAACATTGGAAATGAGTGATGTGTATAAATGTACTTTTAGAATCCTACATGCGTTGATCGTTCTCACAAGTTGTTGTTAACCACTGCATCTGACAATATTATATATATATATATATATTACTAAAGTAAAGCTTGCTTACATTTCCCCGTTATTGGATAATCGATGATTTGGAGTCGGTACTGAACGAAGCTGTACAAGTGTGTCAAGTAAATTTTGATCGACGTCCATATCTTGATTGTTTGTGGTACCCAACGTTTCCTAGAAATATTGGATGAAGGAACAATATAGTACTGTGACACGGAAAACTACATATAAGGAGTTCCAAAAAACCTTAGGCCCCCCCCCCCCCCCATTTGCAGCTTACATGTTTACTTATATCGAAATAGTTTTTAGTGATTATAAAAATATATAAAATTCTTTATTTATTGCAGGTATTAAAATTACTCTAGCTGATAAAGTGATAATATAATGGCTTCTCAATTAATTGGTGATTCGGAGAGGCAACGTGTGATAGATTGCATACGAGCAATAACATTTCGGGAAGCTCGTGATGCTGGAGCCACCTTTATAACACGTTCATGGGTTGCCAAAAAGTTGCAAAGAAGTGAGGACTTCGTCAAAAGAAATTGGAATAAAACTTTGGATGAATGTAAAATGGATACAACCAAATCTGGGCGCCCAAATTTGCCACTCTCTCAGGAAACAAAGGACATCATTGAAAGCGGTACGCGTAAGCGGAGAAACAGCTGTGCTAAACTTTCTAGAGAGATCGAAGTGTTGAGAGGAAAGATCGTGGTTTGCCCATTATCTTGAAGATTGGGATGTGGATGATTTCATGCATTTAGCTGTCTCCGATGAATTTTTTGTTTACGTAACACGTCGGCCTAACTACCAAAATGATCGAGTGTGGGCCACAACACCAGATGAAATCGATGACAATGAACATTATCGCGAATTATTAAAAAGTCCAGACTGTGTTGGTGTGTTTGTTTTGTTCACGGCAAAGAAGCTCATGTGGGTGCTGAAGCCAAATGGTCAGAGTTGGGATGGACAGTATTTTCGTGATATTATTCTATCCCAGCATGTCATTCCTTTTCTAAGAAACCCAAACAATGTTATGGATGTCGATCAGGTCACACTTCTGCACGATAAGGCCCCCTGCTTTAAGACATTAGCCACTCAACAGTTGTTGCGGAACCATGAGATCGATTTCTTTGGAAATGAAGAATGGCCAGGAAATTCTCCTGACCTGAACGTCTGTGAACACATTGGATCAGTTATAAAGGACAAGGTTGAATGTCTCTTGTTTCAAGAACCTGCAGCAAATCGATTTTCGAAGGATACAATGACGCAACACATTGAAACTGTTTTAGCAAATTTGCTTAACGATCAAGATCTATTCACGTCACTTTTGGCAAGCTACCCAAAGCGAATTCAGGCTGTCTTGGAAGCCAATGGCGGGAACACCAAGTTTTAATTATTTCTCATTAAATGCAGGATTAAATTCTCTTTTGTAAGGTATGTTTAGTTTTACTGTACCTCTAATGGTTTAGGCCGTGGGCGAGGGGGGGCCTAAGGTTTATTGGAGCCCCGTATGTTATAGTAATATAGTTAACACAGAATATTCTTTGATGGTGATATTATTTGGCTATATCGATTAATGCTTCTCGAAACTACTAGAAAAACTCTTGCTACTCCGATTAAATGATCTCCTATGGACATCTCCTAAACAGTTTGGCATTAAAAGGTTCCACTCAACTGACCTGTGTATCTACGTACTTAAAGATACAATATATAAATACATTGACAGTAATTCAACTATTTATAGCTGTTTCCTAGATATAAGTAATGCATATGATAGAGTGGCACAATATTTTATTTGCAAAACTAGAAGACAGGAAGGTTCCCATATACATATTAAATTTATTTAAATTTTTGGTATTCACACCAATCTTTCACTGTTAGTTGGGGCAATGTACTATCCGAGTGTTTTGGCACCTTTTGCGGGGTGAGACAAGGCTCCTTGCTCTCCCCTCTGCTGTTTAATGTGTATATTTACGGATTAATTGCTCCACTTAATGAGACAACAGTGGGTTGTTGTATAGATAACACAATGATAAATAACATAGTTTACGCCGATGATATGGTGATAATAAGTCCCTCTGTTAAAGGTATGGATCGGCTACTAAAAGTCTGCGAAGTGTATTCGCAGAAACATGATAATCTTTTTAACGTTACAAAACTAAGATTATGCAATTTCATCCTAAAAGCTGTAATCAGCTAGCTGATATAATGTTTAAAATGAATGGTGAAGTAATTGAGGAAGTACAAGAGTTTAAGTATTTGGGTCAAACTATTACCAGCTCCTTGAGTGATGACTCGGCTATAAGAAAACAATTTCGACGTCTGTGTGCTAAAGCGAATATGACCGTAAGGTACTCTCGATTTTGTACAAGTGAAGCTAAAGACACTCTCTTTCGTTCTTTCTGCTGTAATATATATGGACAGCAACTGTGGGTAAATTACAAAAAAGGATCTGGCAGAATCCTAAATTTGCTGTACAGCAGGTCTTTTAGACTCTTACATAAATTAACCTCGAGATGCACAGCTTCGCAAATGCTTGCTACCCGCAATGCCCCGAGCTTCCCGGAGATAACAAGACTGCAGTCTAATGCAAAGAATTAAAAAATCAACCAACCCGCTCATCCAAGCTATCCACGAGTCCTGCCATTTACCCTCTAAGCCAGGGATTCCCAAAGTGGTCTGTACAGACCCCCAGGGGGCTGTAGGAAGCTTCCAGGGGGTCTCTAAGCTGTGTGTATCATACACACACACACACACACATATAATATATATATAATATATATATATATATATATAGTTTATAGTTCAGGATTGTTTCTATGTAATTTCAAGATATAAAATTATTTTGTTGCGTTATTCAGTTAATTTGCACCTTTTTAGCTAATATTCTTCAAATTACATTGTCACGAACATACAGTTTGATCAGGCTTTTATTTTTGCAAACCCACCAAAGGCAAATGGTGGTTGACAACGTAATAATTTGACTGTAGAAAATATCTGCAGCTTATTTAAAACGTTAGACACGAAATTAAGTCGGTTTATTGTAAATATTTGCAAATTATCGTTGAAAGTGATGTGAGTTAAAACATTAAGAGTCTTTAATTTCTCTAAAAATGAAACCGTTTCTAAACTCCGAGCTACTCTTTGTTGAAGAGAGACTAAAAATTTGTATGTAGTATGACACTATAGTATTATGTAATAGCCAAATTATTAGTCTAAATATAGACCGATATTTTGTAGATAACTGGTAACTGCAACATAATATATATATATATATATATTATATATATATATATATAATATATTATTCGTGAACCAGAAAGGATTCGAACATCTAGAATGAAATTTCACTGAAAGCCTATCCTTAAAAAAATAATGCTTAACATTTAACATGCTAAAAAGTTTAAAATACTCAAACTGGTAAAGGAGGTGAAGTGTTAACAAACTTTCCCGCTGCGAAAATTGCATGGAGATTGAAGTCTACGAGTAGAGTATGGACTTAAATAGTTGCTTCTCACTGTGTTGCAATGCATAGATAGTTGCCGTATTTCGCCATAATTTCAATTCGGTGTGTATTTCATTATGCAATTTGATTAATGTTACCAACAGAATTCATAGTTTGTTAATGAGAAAAACGAATGTTTTTTATATATCCAGTCATGTTTCTTTGCAACGATAAATTAAGGGCTCTTCCTTCAATGTACAGATGTGTATTATCGGCAACTTATATTCCAGACGTTTTGAAACGTATTATAACGTATTATAATGTACTATAACGTTATGGGAAATTTCCCAATCCCTGTCTGTGTGTATAATTCCGGAAAGTTGTTGAAAATGGGGATTAGTAAACTAATGAAAAGAAATTATATTAATCAGTTAAACTAATTGCTTACAAGTAGTGTTTTAAAATTATAGAATGATCCTAAACAAATATATTTAATTTGCGGCTATCCACCTCATTAGGCAAAATTTTGTTTTCTGTATTGTAATGTTCGTAGAAAACGGCTTTTGCAGCATTTAGTGTAGCACTATTATAAATGAGACTGATGAATTGATCAATTTTCAATCTTGCATATTTCAATAATTTTAAAATAAACGTGTACTTATAGAGCTATTATATTTCGTGTTTTCGTCTACACATTCTCCATTATAAATACGCTTCTGTTTTAAATTAACTTATAATGAAATTCGTACTGTAAATGAATGAAAAATTGAATTAGGTATTCGTCAAAAATGATGGATTAGCGGCAATAGGAAAAAATCAACGCTTTTCATTTCGAGTAAAAATATTTAAAATATATCCGACAATGTTACATGTTAAGGCGTTTTGAAATTAAATTTACATTTGAAACATTATAGAGAAGGCATGTCTGCAGCTATCTCTGAATGTGAATGCCTAACACTGACTAGTAGATGTTTTTATTGCTCAAAATAATGTATCGCCTGTATAGTAATTTTGCATGCTGATTCTGGAAATGATATTAGTTTTCGACATTACGTGCAGAGTTTCATAAAATGCCATATTTCATATTACACATGTAAGTAGTTTTTATTAAAACTGATTCAAATTAATTTTGATTAAAAACTAATAAGATGTCATTGAATGTGTGCCGTCAGCACGGCGACTGCTTACTGTTGGATATTGAAATGGGATGCTACAGAATTATTACATAAACGAAAACGACCATTGCATAGGCCGCAAGAAAACTAGATAAAGATGGATATGGAATTGACTTTGATAGCATTCTTTCTTTTTAAAGTTGTATGCATTTCTAAATAGCATAACAAAACGAAATAGATACCTAATGTAAATTGAAATAAATAATATTTATTTATGTGACTGTTTTTCCTTCCAGTTTGCAGAAATTCCTTACGTGATAGTAAAATGCATGCCTTATTCGAAATCAGAGTATTTGATTTATATAAAATCAACTATTAGTAAGAAAACTGCTCTTACAAATTTCTCATTCGCAGACCTGTGTAGTTTATAACCAAAAGTTGTTAACAATAATGATTAACTACTACTCGTTACAGTTAAATTACTAGAAAAAATTACATACTTTTTAAAATTGTTTATTAACTAGCCTGGAAAATCTGGTAAGAATGTGAACTGAGATGCCGAATATAATCAACGTACTTAAGAAAGAAATATGCAACTATTGTACATTGAATCAGTAAACTTATCAAATAAATAAATAAATAAATAAATATATATATATATATATATATATATATATATATATAAACACACACAGCTGTACCTTTCATTCATTTCACGTGTTTAATTGTGTGTATTATATACTGCTGGTAAACTTATCCGATTTGAAAAAAGCCAAGAAGCTAACATTATTCTTTAAGATCATAGGTGTTGATTCTCTTATGAAATGGATACTGCGTAAATTTTATTTATAGACATAATAGGAATAAGATAAAAAGACAATTGCAATTATTGGTTTACAGAAACTTAAGGATAATTTGATGTTTACTACCGTGGAAAGAAGTCATGGCGAAGATGGAAATAAATTTGATGATTTGTACTTCTAAAATATAAAATTGTGTAATGTGTTATATATATATATTTGATTTGATAGTTCACTAATTGATTCTATTCGATTAGGTATGACTAGGCTGAGTTGCCTGATAGCAATATTTGTTTAATTAAAGCATATATTATTTCGTCAGTTGGTTTAGAAGGCTGAATTGCCAGTTTGCTTTTATTACGAAGGGAATTGAAATCAATATATTTAATTTAAATACTCTTAATACGTGTACATATATATGTAATAATAACAATAAATCAATATTAGTAATAATATTTAAGTGGATGTTTAGAGGAGGATATCAGAATTGATGCTTTAGTTTTAAAGCCGCATTACGCAACTTGATGTTCTTTTAACACATGCAATTTTATAACAAACTTTGATGTACAGTAAAATTATTAATTCACATACCAGAAGATGGCATGTGAAAGTGAATGTGATGGTATATATCGATGTAAATAACAGAAAACTACATATTTAAAAGTAAATAAACAAATATGCATGTGTTATGAGTGTATAAAAAAGTTCTTGTAGTTGAGGATCATCTCGTTTGAAAATAAGTCAGTTTCCCTTAAAAAAGAGAGAAATTAATTTATTTAAATTAAAATAATAAATGTTCATTTTATTTTTCATAATACAGATATTAAACAAAGAACTTGTTCTCGATTTAAAATATGTTCAATCTGATTTTGATTTGTGTATTGTTCGCATTTTGTTAACATATGAAAGTTGGATGTGTTGATGTCAATGCATACTCTCGTTAGGCCTATTAAAACCTTTCAGATATTCATTTTAAGTTTTCATTTCTACTGTCTGGCGGAACTCGCCTGAACAGAAAGTACTCGAATGTTTGTATGTTTTTGCATGTTTGTTCTTGTTTGTCTTATGAAAGATCTCCCCACAGGAGATTTTTCGCGTGAAAGAAGGCAAGGATGATTTTTGAAGGAAGGTGAATACGAATCCTTTTTAAATTTTTTTTTTGAAGGAAGGTGAAGACGAATCTTTTTTTTTTTTTTTAAGGACCATGAAAGACACCTCATATCGATCCATTCCTGTCTCACATTTTGCCAACATACTACTCACTAGTGCCCAGCGGTTTGAAAATGAGCCGGAGTTTTTGGACAATGTTCAGTGACGAAGCTCACTTTCATCTCAGTGGGCATGGAAACAAGTAGAACATGAGATTTTATAGCATTATCATTTTCCGTTGAGAAAGTGACAGTTTGGTGCGCTATCAGACGTATTGGTATCTTTGGCCATTCTTCTTCGAAAATGAAACAGGACAAAATGTCGCTGTTAACACAGAAAGATACATGCACATGTTGAGAGGAAAATATCTTCCGGCACTGAGGAGGAAGCAAGGCGCGATCATGAGTATAATCATCTTTCAGCAAGATGGTGCGCCCCTTCATACATCAAACGTTGCTAATTCACAAGAGCTTGACTGATCTCGCGACGTACTGACAATCCATGGCCACCAAACTCCCCTGATTTGTCATTCCCTGACGGGAGATAAGACGCATCGCACCAGAGATTCTTAGCAGTGTGTTTGAGAACTTCATTGTCCGTGTCGCCTCTGTCGTCCAGAGCCAGGGTGCTCGGATCGAGCACATCATGAACTATTGACAGTTTCTGCCCTCTTCTTCATGGGAATGAACTGGTTTTGTTGGAAACAAAACATTGACCCTTTCTCTTTTATTTAAGCCAAGAATGAATAGACTCAACCAAAAAATAATTTTATAACCAACTAAAAAGTTGTACATCAGTTTGGCACACGCCCTATTCATACATACATACATACATACCCTATTCATACGCAGAGGTGGGTAAAGTACTTTCATTTGTTACTTAAGTTAAAGTATAAGTAATCTTTAAAAAATGTATTCAAGTTAAAGTAAAAGTATACGTTATCAAAAGTACTTAAGTTGAAGTACAAAAGTAAGTGTTTTATAATGTATTTAAGTACTGAAAAGGAAGAAGTACTTTTTCAAAAATGAAATAAAATATACTACAAATATATAATAATGTAAAATAAACATCATTATGGCAAACAGACTTCATTAGGGTACAGAATTAGAATTATAAGTAGGAATTATTATATTAAGAACTATAATTTATTATCTAATAATTTATCATAATAAGTATGCATTATGTACAAAATTTCTTATTGAGTTTCAACAACAGCTGCTCTTCAAAGTTTTTGTAATCTATTCTGGCTCTTTTTGGAATAAAAATTAGTCCAACAATACTGAACAGTCGTTCACAGGCTGCAGATGCAGGAAGTGGCGTATTTAGCCCTATGTGACGTCATCAGCTATCGAAAAAGCCGATTGGCTACCTTAAAATACTGTACTGAATGACTCTTCTGATTGGTTAATGAAACCCAAATGTTTTGGTAAACAAAATCTGTAATAATCCGGTTTCGGTGTCTTTCCCCTCTCAATACCTGACATTGAGAGGTAGCAGATTGAAAGCGGTTTTTCCAGAATTTGTTTACCAATTTTGAATGAAACTGTCAAGCATACAGCTGTTTTGTTACTTCGTACTTTTCAGATTTTCGCAACATTGTACTTAAGTTAAAGTACAAAATTTTTCCCAGGATTGTACTTAAGTTAGAGTAAAAGTATTAAAAAAATGTACTTTCTAGAAAGTATATTCTCGAAAAAGCTACTTCACTACTACCCACCTCTGTTCATACGTACATACATAAAAGTATTTCGCGGGGGACGTTAGGCAGGAGACAGGGAGTGCTGGAACTCCCGTTTCTCCTGTCACTGTTCTCTTTACCTGATCTTTTTCCCTGTTCCATCTACCTTGTGAGCAGTCCAGCATGCTCTCAAACACATACTTCTCCATCTATTCCTCACTACACATAAATGCATCTTACACACTACACATTCCTTTCAAAATTAAAAAAAAATTGGTATAGTTTTTAATAGCTTCAGAGACCTTGATATCGACTCTCTCCTTTTCCTTCTTTGGGGGGGGGGGGGCGTTTTAGCAAACGTTCGCCCTTGACCCCTCCTCCTTGCATAGAAAAAATGCATACATACAGAATATATAACCTTGGTTAACCTTAGTTTTGCTTCCTCCCGAATTGTTCATTCTGACGAAGGTCAAACTTGTCACTCCACCTTAAACCTACACTTGAATGTGGAATCAGAACCAAGCCCCACCAGCAACTCAGCGTCTTAACTATTAGGCTGCCAAGGGTATCCATTTATCTCCCAACCAATTTTGATTGCATGGAAGGAGGAACAGTTAGGTTTTGTTGCGTGCCACCTGCCGTCACCGGATCTCGATCCCGGGACCGATGGATTCATAATCAGCGACGCTAACCACTACATCACCGAGGCGCATATATATATATATATATACTGTATATATATTAGACTGGCCCAAAACAAATTTTTGAAAAGTGAAAGTCACCCCCTAAAATTGTTACCACCATCATAATATACTCGCACACTAAATTTCAACAATATCTATGCACTTTCGGTGGTGCCGACAGCCTCTTGTATTTTTCATTTATTGCGAAAATATCAATTGCTTGTAAAATTACTTTAAGAAATCTCGTAATTCGTACTACAAATATTGTGTGCAAACCATGTCTATTCATAATCTTGTGGATTGTGCTCCACATGTTACACTGTTACACATGTTACACTGTTGAGTAGAAACACGTCTTCACGTCAGTATTGCTTAAGACGTAGTGAGAGATTGATGTGCAAGTGTTTTCTCTTAATATTTGCAGATTTTATCCTTCACCATGTCCGATTCAATTGTAACAAGAAGAAAAACTGAAATATGGCTGATTGGACAGCCAATTGACACAATTGGCAGTAAGAAGCTTCCATCCAATGGAGATGTACTACGTCGGCTTTTCTGTCTCAAAAACAGTAAGAAAACATTGAAAGAAGCATCCAACATAGTTTATGCTGAAATTTTTGAGATTTGGGACAAGGCGAAAATACCCACCAGAGCCAAACAGCATGTACTAACGAAAATTCAGAAAATGTATGAGAACTTCAGATCATTCCAAAAGTCAAAATCAAACCGTAATCAAAATCAAATTAAAAAAGAAACTGAATTCCAAGATAGTTTAGATAACCTTTTTGATATAGCTCATGCAAATGTTTTACAAATGATGTCAAATGAGGAAGATAGATCATTCCTACATGCTCAAAGAGAAAAAGGGAGACGAGGTTACATGACTGATATTGATAACAAACTGGTCGCTAAGCAAATGCGAAAACGGAAAAGAGATGAAAGAAACGCTGCACTAAAAGAAGCCGAGGCATTGCGAAAGAAACTGTCTTCAGCTGCAGTTCAGTTCAGTAATAGCAGTTCAAGCAGTAGTAGTGATGAGCAACCAGAGCCAGGCACATCGTACCCTCCTGAAATAACATCCAAACCTTCAAGCAGCACAATATCAAATAAGTGTAAGCGCATCGTAACACCTGATCTGGCAATGGCATTAGATCGAACAAAAACAAGTGATCGTAGTGCTGTTATGGTGCTTTCAGCTGCTGCAACTTCTCTTGGACATGACATTGACAATGTTGTTTTGAGCAGAAGTACTCTACAGAGGGCGAGGAGTGCCGTACCCCAAAAAGTTGCAGATGACATTAAGCAAACCTTTACTTCTGACGTTCCGCTTACCATTCACTAGGATGGTAAAATAATGCAAGATATAACAGGTGAAGAAAAAATAGATAGGCTAGCTATTCTTGTATCCGGTGGAGGAAAGTCTAAGCTTCTAGCAGTACCCAAACTTGTTTCTGGAGAAAGCGGAAAAATTGCAGAAGCAGTTCTAGAATGCTTAGACGATTGGAATTTGCGAGAATGTATTCAAGCAATGTGTTTTGATACTACCGCTAGCAATACTGGCAAAAAAAAAGGTGGTGTTCTATCAGGAGGAGTACATTTTCGTCAATCTGGGGCTTTACATCGCGCTAGGTGGATGTCGCGAGTGATTTATGCCATCAAAATTTTATTGTTTCGCTCACAGTTCAACCTGACAAAACAGGAACTGAGTGCAATGGAACGCTTCTCTCATTATGCTGTCCGCTTTTATGTGCCAAAATGGTTTGCGGCTCCTATCTCATCTTTTGCACCAAGAACCGGTTTGGAGTATCTAAAAGAGCTTCAGCAATATGATGATAAGGAACTTTCGGCAATAGCTAGCAAAGCACTATGCCGTCACCTCTGGTATCTAAATGAAGAACTTGTGTCGCTTGCCTTTTTTGATGATGGTATAACTTTGCAAGTGAAACGGCAGATGGTTCAGGCATTGGAAAGACCTGGTTCAGAAATACCAGAAAAACGAATTGCTTTTGACCACACTCATGATGACCCACTAGAGAAAAGTCTGGTGGATTTTGTCACAAGCTCAAGTCGTTCCTTCTTTGAGAAATTGTCCCTTCAATCGACATTTCTCGAAGTAGATTCTGCAGAATGGGATAACAGAGACGACTATAAATTAGCTAAGGAATATGTTAAAACAATGAATGTTGTAAACGATAATGCAGAGAGAGCGGTCTCATTAATTCAGAGTTTCAGCAGTCATCTCACAAAAAACGAAGAACAGCTGCAGTACCTTCTTCAAGTCGTGGAAAAACACCGAGAGCTGTTTCCAGAGGCAAAGAAATCAATGATAAAGACAGGAAGCACAACAACCTCATGAGTCAACATTAAAAAAGTGGATTAGGCCTATTGGGGATACCACTTAAAAAAAAAAAGGCGCCTGTTGTAGTTACCTCCTGAGTGGTGCGGAAAAACTACACATTTCAGAGTCTGTCGGCACCATTAAATATTAGGGATTCCGGCTGAAACTTCACTCAAAACTTCCTATCGACACGCGTAACAAATTCCAGGGGTGAGACGTAAGAAAAGAAAAAAAATATTTTTCACCCCTATGAGCCTGGGCCGGTCTAATATATATATATATATATATTATATATATTATATATATATATATAATATATATAATATATACAGGTATATATATATATATATATATATATATACATATATATACACAGTATATATATATATATATATATATATGTGTGTGTGTGTGTGTGTGTGTGTGTGTGTAGAGACCGACCGGAAATTCCTCTCCTCGCCGTTCTCAAACATCATGAAATCAAAACAAAAGCTAAACACGTGGGCATGAAATAGGCCCACTCATGCCTACGTGAGGAAACACACATTTTGTGATATTTCCCGAAATGACCACCAGAGGACGTGACCAAGGCCTATAAAATGCGATTTCTTTCTCAAATCACTCTCAGTTGCCATTTTCTCGTTTTTGTCGTTACATCTCGGTCTCAGCGTCTTCGTCAGTAACACCATCGTCACGCCACCCGCTCTCCGGCCTTCGCCGGAGAGCGGTCCGCTGTTCCTTCAAGGCTTCGGTCGAGCATACACGAAGTCTATCATCAAGTAAGGCCCTTTCAAATTTCATCCTGCAAGAAGCAACATCACTGCTGCAGGAGTTTCCGTTGGCCCCCTTTTCAACAAGTCTCTACCGGCCGTCAACACTCATCCTCTCGCCGGTAAGGCCAATCCGCCTGCAGAAGCAATCCATCGAAGCCCAGGTTCGTAAACCTTCTATTAGGTTACCAGCCACAAGCCTAACTTTGCCTTCGTGTTAAGCAATTTTCTAATCCACTTCTCTCTCCTTATTAAATATTGTTTGTTTGGGCTGTACTTCTAAATTGGTGACCCCTAATTATTCATTTCAATATAATTCATAAATTATAGTAAGCATACTTTCTTGGCCACATCAAACTGGTGAAACGTAGACCACTATAAATTGGTGACCTCGGAATGACCAATTACAAACTGGTTAACCCTGGAGTGACCGAACGTTATTTTTTCACAGTGATCTTTGTGTTAAGCTACTAGTGACAATTTTGATTGTATACTTACTTAATGATTATACTTATTTAACTTGTACTTACTTAACGATTAGACTGTATAATCATTTCTAATTGCTAATAATTACTGTAATTAATCAGTCATTTGTAATATAGCACAATCCGTTACAAAAATGTTACTTACTGTGAACAAATAATTTATTTATTTTTCTAATTAAACACAAAACAACAAAGTAATTTATCTCTCCTTATTAAATATTGTTTGTTTGGGCTGTATTTCCAAATTGGTGGCCCCTAATTATTCATTTCAATATCATTCATAAATTATAGTAAGCGTACTTTCTTGGCCAAATCAAACTGGTGGTTCGTAGGCCACTATATATATATATGTATGTATGTAAAAATTAAAAAAGAATAATTCTTATATGCATATATTCTTGTATTCATTCATATAATTCTTATATTCATTCATATAATTCTTATATTCACTCATATAATTCTTATATCCATTCATATAATTCTTATATTCGTTCATATAATTCTTATATTCATTCATTCATATAATTCTTATATTCATTCATATAATTCTTATATTCATTTATATAATTCTTGTATTCATTTTTATAATTCTTATATTCATTTATATAATTCTTATATTCATTCATATAATTCTTATATTCATTCGTATAATTCGCATATTTATGTAATTCGTAAATTTATATAATCCTTGTATTTATATAATCTTTGTATTTATATAATCCTTATATTTATGTAATCCTTATATTCTTATATTCATTTTTACATATAGAGTCCAAATTCGCATAACGTTGCCGAAGTTCGGATAAAATTTTGATTCGCTTTCTATTTTATTTCTGTTGAATAACACTGTGTAACACTGATTCTGTTTATATAGAATTTTTTATGTTTTTATATGCATTTGGGGGCGCTGAGTCCAAATCTGGCCTTGGTTTGTGTGTATCATCAATGGTTTCAAAGATAATCCATTTTTCATGTTTTACCAGTATAATGTTATTATGGGCGCAGCAATATCAGAATAATCAGGAATTGTTGAGAACAATCCGGATGTTCGTTGACAGTTTCTTGCTCTAGAAATTGCCCGAAACTTCCACTGTGCTATATAAAGAAGAGCGCAGAGTCTGAGAAGTCAGTAAGTGTGAGCACACAAAGAAAGCAGGTTGTGAAAGGCACCAAGTTCTGGATCGCGTATCGGCTCTATTTTGGTATGCCTATGGGTGAACAAGATAAGCCCTGGGCACTCCATGTGATCTGTGGAAGCTGCCGCTCCACACTTGAAGGGTGGCTGCTGGGAGTACGCAAGGCAATGCCCTTTGCGGTACCCAGAATATGGAGAGAACCAAAGAGCCACCACGACGATTGCTACTACTGCATGGTAGATGTTTCTAAGTACAGGAAAGTTAAAGGAAGGCAGACTCTTCAGTATCCAAGCATAGCGCCGTCCATAGCTCCTGTACCACATGGCGAAGGTCTTCCAATACCGCGTCCACCAGAACAGGTATCTATCCATTACTTTACCTTCTGTATTTACAGACTGTGGGTCATTATGTGTCGATTTTTCAGAGGGAATTGGACGACTTATTTAGAGATTTTGGTCTGACGAAATCAGGGTCTGAGCTTCTGACCTCCAGACTCAAAGAGTGGAATTTGCTTGGAGAAGACTGCAAGAGCACTGTATACCGAAAGCGGCATGAAGAGTTTGCAAGGTTTTACGATGTCAATGGCTCGCTCTGTTATTGCAGCGAGGTTAATGGTCTATTCACAGCTATTGGGTTAACACATATACCCTCAGAGTGGCGCCTGTTTATTGACAGTTCAACTCGGAGTTTAAAAGCTGTTCTACTCCACAATGGGAACAAATATCCATCTATACCAGGTGCACATTCTGTTCAAATGAAAGAGGACTGTGAAAATGTCAAACAACTGCTCACTCAAATCAGGTATGAACAATATAACTGGGACGTGTGTGGTGATTTCAAAATGATTGGTTTCCTGTTAGGTTTACAAGGAGGTTTTACTAAATATTCATGTTTTCTTTGCCTGTGAGATAGCAGGGCTTCAACTGAGCACTATAAAACAGTTCAGTGGCCTCCACGTGAAGGACTGCAACCAGGAAAGTACAATGTACTCAGGGAACCTCTTGTGAAGCCTGACATAGTTCTGCTACCACCTCTCCATATTACAGTAAGTTGGGTCTAATTAAACAGTTTGTAACTGCGTTAGATTTTGGAGGGGAAGTTTTCCAACAGATTCGGGTCATGTTCCCTAAACTCTCTGAGGCCAAAGTCAAGGCTGGCATCTTTGTAGGACCACAAGTCAAGGCGCTGTTGAATTCAAAGAACCTTGAAGCCAAGATGACTCCGATCGAAAAAGAGGCTTGGTGTGCTTTCCGTGATGTGGTTCGTGGGTTTCTAGGCAACCATAAAGCACCAAACTATAAGGAGTTAGTGTCAAACTTGATTAAGTGCTATGGCAAAATGGGGTGCCGTATGTCTTTAAAATTACACTATCTGCATTCACATCTAGACTTTTTTCGTGATAACCTGGGCGATGTGAACGAAGAACATGGCGAAAGATCCCATCAAGATATTCAAACGATGGAGAAAAGGTACCAGGGCCATTGGGATGCTTCCATGATGGGAGACTACGTATGGTCGCTGATCAGAAAGGATAAGAATAGTTCATACGCGGAAGTCGCGTTCTTCAGTGCATTTTTAAGGAACTCAAACTGCATAACGAGGCTTGTTATTCTCTTATCGGTTCTCCTCATGATATATATTATATCCTTTGCACCATTTTGGGTTTGACGTCAAACAATTTTGGCTCAATAAACATTAATTTCCAAGTGTTTTTATTTTCAGAAAATATTTATGTTAGCCTTCTTTATATACTTTGCCATATGAAAAGTGTGATAACCTATATTTTTGAAACAGTTGATGATAGAGCAAAACCAATATCATTTTTGGAATCAGCGTCCCGAAATCATTAAGAAACGACAGAAAAATCACAATAAACAGAAATTTTCAAATTTTGTTACCCAGTGTAATTGGTGAATTATTTCTTTTTAAATTACTTAATAATTTTTTTAGATTTAGCTTAATAATGTAATCTTGTTAAATTCTGCACTGTTCATTTTCTGTATACATTCTCTCTTCGTTGTAAAAGATGAAGTCATGTTTGCTTAAGGTTTAATTTTAAATCTTAATCATTTAATTTTTGTTCATATGCATATTTAATTGTAATTCATAATAAAATGCATATTTCAATTTCAATTTTTAGTTAACTCGGCAGGTCATGATAACATCAGATCTGTCAATATCCGGTTTAAAATAAAAATATGGCTTCATTTTCAGATATCTTGCTTATCTGTCTAGACATTGCTACAGCTAAAATATTTACCTTATCTTCAAATATTTTGTAAAATAATGCAGCTTAGTGAGAATAAAAAAACAAACAAGTCAACATTAAATAATAATGATGTCACCAAAAATTCAGTATTTTAAGCCGAACAATTTTTCAAATATTCATTCTGAGTGTCTGATCTAACTTAGAGGCTGAGCATTACCTGTAACATTTTAGCAGTAAACTACAGTAAGAGAATATCTTTGTCTTCTCCTTCGAGCCTTGCTCTCTTCAGAGAACTTAGTCTTAAATAGAGAAAAATAATTTCCCGATACGTTACAAGAAGAATCGGGGAACCTTCAGAGAATTTACTAAGCTCCACAGAATCCTCAATCCACTACAAGAAGAAATCGGAGAATAGTATAAGAGAAACTTCTGCGATTCCCTATACGGTACCAGATGCTCCAGAGTAACAAATCCGTTGCTGCCACCTAACCAGAATCCCCGTCAACTTCGAACCGACCAAGGCCATAGACGGAGGGGTTAATAACTGGCGACCTCTGCAACCGGGATTCTTCCAGTCTTCTAGACCCTAGAACTAAACCAACATTCAGTTGACCGACGTGTCACGACTTCCAGTTCTTCACATCCATCATTCGACCTGTGTGTCACGACTCCAAGTTTTCCACGCCCATTCTTCGTCCAGGAACAAGTGGCCAGCAAGACACGTCTTCAGGACACGTCTTCAAGGATTTCCGTAGGAATCTTGTTAAGTACAAATCTTTTTTTCAAATTAATTACTAAACATTTGAGAAGACAGTATAATTAACAGCTAATAATTAGTATCAAGCCAGAATCAACAAAAAACACAATGAACACTCCATACACCAGTGATACATTTCTTTTAATTGAAACCGAGTTATTTCCACTATTATAGTTAGCATAGAATAATTTTATTTAATGTGCCAATCATAATATTACCGTACATTCACATACACTCGAGTGAAATTTTGTTTACATTTTTTTTATTATTCTGTTTACAATTTTTTTCAAATTTTCCACTAGTTTGGCAAATTGTTATGCATTTATTTGTGTATTTCTTAGATAGAGTAGTTAGGAGAGCCACTCAAGTGATCATTTCATAGAGTAAGATCGGTCAAGCAGACCAAATTAGAATACATTAATAGTACCTTCATATATGAGCGATTCAGACGGTGCGCTTTCTGACATTGAAAATTCCCCTACACCCATTTTTCCACCTACCCCGCGCCCCTCAAACATATTTCCAAACACGCAAACTTCAGATCAAGCACAAGCCGACATGTCTCAAACCGCTTCCTCAGCATACATTAACTTAGATAGACTTGTAAACTTTCCCCATACTCTCCTAATTTTTAAGGGGACCATAGATAATAATTTCGTTAACCACGCATAAGACCTTGGATTGAATCTCTAGAACAGCATTTCTTACGCGAAAACATCACAGATGATAACGTAAAGATTAGGGAAGCTAAAAGGTTTATTGACCCTAAAGAGGGGAATGCCCACGATAGAGTTACATACGTCCCATCCATTAACGAAGCTACAACTTGGGACAATTTAAAAAACACTTATTAGAATTTTTCAAAGAAATAACACTCGCACAACCTTTGGCCACATTAGAAGCTATCTTCCAAGCTAAATGGAAGAAAGAAGAACATGAAGATTTAAATAATTTTATTACATGAACACACAAACTCGTAGGAGAAGCCCTCCGAGCCACAGAAAATGCTTGCGACATTACATTCACTTCAAAGAAAAGAAACCTAATAGTAGCAACATCCATTTACCAGAACCTACCCGTAGCACCTAAAGAGAAATTTCAAGAGTGACATGGTATCCGGACAACAAGGGGCTCTTCAGTGATCTTATCGAGTTGTTCGACAGAGAACTGCTTCGTGAGTGGTGGTTCCATTGAGCACTCCTCCACTGGTGGAAGTGAATCTTTCAAATTCTGAGCACTTTGTTTGATCTTTGGTGGCCGAAATTCCCTGACTTGCTGTTGAGCAGGTTTGGGAGCTCGTCGAATGGTCTTGATTACATCGATAGCCAATTTCCGGTTTGCTTGATCTGCATCTGCAAGCATTGCCAGTAGAACATTTTCAGGGTGAGCCCAATATGCATTTCTTTGGATCACAGGCCATGTGACAGTCTTGCTAGCTAGTGGCAGTAATCGTAGCAGCTTGATTTGCTACAGGAAATGTTTTGGGCCATCTGTGCACCTTGGATGGCACTTGATGCCAAACCACATGGGTCCATAGTGGCACGCGACAAACTGTGTGAGTGAATACAGTTCATCACTTGGCTGCGCCATCGCTACATATAGCCGACAAATTCTGCTGGCAGTTGTAACCCATCTTGCATGGGAGATTGATCCAGGCTTCTCTCGTAGAAGATCTTCATTAATGACACCAGTCCTTATCGCTTTCATCATTCTGTAGGGGTAGGCTTGGTCACGACTCAATTCAGTAAGGTCAACATCCGGGAGAGTGTGGCCATCATCAATACATTGAATTCCTCTAGAGGAAAGTGGCAAACTTTCACATGTGGCCAAAGCTTTGCCAATTGGTCCTTTCCATTGAGTTGCAGATTCTGTTGGGCTGATGAGTTCCTTGCACAAGTGGCGCAGTGGGAGTTCATTTAAATGCAGACTACAGATGAACCAGTGCAAAGGGCGACCCAGGCGGCACTCTAGCAGGTGTATTGCTCCACTTCTGTGCCCTGTGTTTGTGGCTGTGCTGTCGGCTCCCACTGCAATTATCTTGCCTGCAATACCCATTTCTTCAATCGCATTTTGAAGTCCATCCGCAATGACAGTGCCAGTTCCTCGTTCCAGTGTCAGATGGCTTAGATAGAAGGTTCCAGGCTCTCCGACCAGCACATAGTGGTCCTCAACTTTCTTTGTGCTGTACCATTTGTTCCCCTTTTTCTCTTTGACAAGTGTCATGTCTTTCCGCCCATCAAAAAATAAAGCAGTGACTTCTACATCGTGGTAAGTTACTGCTTCCTTCAGAGCCCTCCGTACCTTTTGCCGTGCTCTCCATACTTTGTGGTGGTCAATTACGTTTATCTGATCATCAGAACTAATGATGCCATAGTCAACCAATGTTGCAGTGCTGATAGCTGCAGCAGCCCTGTTCGATACACCATACCGGTCATCTTTCAAAGCAACAGTGGGAATCGGTGTGATGTTCCTGTCCTCCTGGGCACTATCACGCATCCACTCATCACCAACACTTTCACCACTGGAGTCTGCTTCTGCTTGAGCTGATTTGACCACAGCTGCAGAGGATGCTACCTCTTGCCGTTCCGTTTTTCTTCTATTCTCTTCTTCTTGTCTTTCTTGCATCCGATCCTCTCTTGACTTCCTTCTCTCCATCATCTGAGTCACAGTCGTATCCACCCGACTGATCTGCATGATCCGCGTGGTTCTCTGGTCGATCAGAAAGGCATGCTCTCGCCGTGGAACTTTCATTTCTTTTTCACAGTGGCATGCAGACAGATCATCGCATTGGCAGAAGCTATGTCAAACAATTGATTCAGGCTTTCCTCGAACTTCTTGGTTTTTGTGGCCTGATTGCCTTGCTTCGATGCTTGTGAGCCTTTTTCCATCAATCGGAGCAGCTTGGTCTTCACATTCTTGATTGGCTGTGATGGAATGTTAGCACGATTCCAAAGGTCAATGAGTGTTTGGCATACCTCCGGAAGAATCTCCCTGTTGCTGGTGTACTTGTTCTCCTTCAAGAAGAGGAAATGCCTTGCAACTTGTATATGGGTTGGAAGTTCAGACAGGAAGCTCTGATAGTGGAGAACCAAAGACAATGTGGCTGGCAGATCCTCGTGTTCTTTGCGTGCTCATTGTACCAGCAAAACTCAACAAGTATCACACAGGAGCACTGAAACACAAACACAAACGTATAAATAAAAAATATCGTGACCCGACAATTCAGCGCAGGACAATTCAGCGCCGACAATTCAGCGCAAGACAATTCAGCGCAAAGACAATTCAGCGCAAGACAATTCAGCGCGAAAATACCAACAAAGAAGAAGAAAGAACAAATCCAGAGGGAAGAGAGGCTTGCAACTGTTAGGTTAGGTTAGGTTAGGTTTCTAGTTTTTGAAATAAAATCTTAATTTTAACAATTCTAACCAATTTTGTTTTTTTAAATAAAATTTTAATAATTATACTCCTTTGAATTTTATCTCCGATTTGTCACTCCTTCGTTATGTCACTCCTTCGTTACGGTATTTATGTCACTCCTTTGTTATGTCACTCCTTTGAAATGTCACTCCTTCGATACAGACCCAATTTAGCATATATATAAATATACAAATTTTTCTCTTTTTTATTTATTGCGATTTATTTTTATTATTTTTAACTAAACTTTTAACTGTACTGACTTGCGCTGAATTGTCGGCGCTGAATTGTCTTGCGCTGAATTGTCTTTGCGCTGAATTGTCGGCGCTGAATTTTCCTGCGCTGAATTGTCGGTGCTCCAAAAAATATATATGATTATGAGTGTATATATATATATATAAGGCTTGGTTTATTGGTAAAAAATAAGTTTACCAATATATATATATAAATATACTGCACACACATAGTATTATGTATATAAATATCCATAGGTATATATATATACCCTAAGACATATAACAAACTTATAAACAATGTAAAACACAACAAAACAAAGAAATGTGTATAATGTATATATCACAAAACGCACCTTTCGTTAGTACCTTGGGGTTTTTGAACACCCCATCCACAGAAAAAACACTTGTTTCTCTCAAGCGAGCTAGCGTAGAACTAAGAAATTTCAGGGGATGACTCACTGAGAATAATTAGAAAGCTGCCAGAAGTACCATGTCAGTCAGTGTTGCCAACTGTAATTAACAAGAATTTTGTATTTTTTACATGCGAAAAAGGAGGTGTTGCGCTTGTTGCAGAAAATTTTTGATTTCTTTTCTGAAATCAGCAAGGTTGATTGTACAAAACCTGAAATGTGCCTCCAGATCGCTCATGACGCTACACGCTAACCCCCATACACTACATTCAGCAGCAGCAGCAGCAACAACAACAACAACCCTATAAATCTAGGTCAATGCAGGGAACACTACCTCAGAAACAAGCCCCACAAATCCAGAATGCACGTCCCCCTCTCAGTTTTAAATGTGATAGTTTTGGGCACATGATGAGTCAATACAATTATCCCCCTTATTGCTCCCACTGTCATGAACATGGCCATCGCATCGCAGTGGGGACCGACAAAAATGTGCTGACAAAGCTCCTGCATGGTACAGGCCCCACTTCCAGAGATCGAATCACCAACGTTCCCAAAAGCCCCCCAATTCTCAGAAGCCAGTTAGTTCCCAGCCTCAAGAGAACCACCCACCAAACAGATCACGACCACAAGGTCAACCACACTATTACCCGATGTCCAGACCCTAATATAATCAGCAAGGTCTGATAGTTCGGTACGTAGAAGTACCCCTTGAAGAATCAGTTCCCCAGAGTACACTTTTCAAGAAGACCCTCCAGTGTATGGTGATCCCGTAGCATATGACTCAGGTCCTCCCATAGAAGTCAGTTCAAGTTCTTTTTTAGATCCCACTTTGGAGGCAGCAGTTCAGCCTCCTCCCAACTAAATAGTAGTAATAAGCCAAAATACACACATAAACTATCCATCAGGATTATAGGTGCGAACCTACTAGATTAAATAATAAATTGCAGCAAAAAAAACCGAGATTTAAGCGCTCTCCAAGATACAGGAGCACATACGACATTAATTAAGAAACACTGTGCGGATGAGTTACGAGAGAGTACAGATTATAACTATGAAATTTTGCAAATTTCAGATTTCACAGAAGCATTTTAAAAAGTCGGAGTCAATATTTTTAACAAACAACTGTTGCAATGCCCGGGGCAGTCGATGATAGATTTTTATTAATTCATGGTATTTCTTTAGCCTCTTTGTCATTCTGGATGGAATATACACCGTTTCAGGCTCGTCTGGGAATATATTCGTCTTAAAAGCACCCTAAACGTGTTTCGCGGGTGAAAGTCACAAAGCAAATATCCATAACGTTGACTTGTAGCTTCTTTATAAACTTACAAAAACTCCTTACGAGATTCGGGAACATTTGATTTTATAATACCCCCAATTTGTGACACATCTCTACTAGTGCAGTAGCTTAGACCCTGATTTTTGAAGTAAGTGGACATTCTGGACAAAAGCACCAAACTTGGCTCAAATGTTGTTCAGGACCTTAGCTACCAAGTTTTCCCCGGAACCAAGACGCACAACCCTATCTTGGCTGCCATTTTGGAAATCCAAGATGGCTGCCAGCTAGAAATCAACAAACTATTGTGAGGAGTAATTGTAAATAAATAGTCCCTAAACCTACATATTTCGATGCCAGGATTGCTATAAAATAATCAGAATTACCCTTAAATGTTTATTTAATGTAAAATATTTAATAATATAACTATATAATATGTGCTTTTCTGTTTTGCAGGTGATTTGTGAACATGGATTGGAGCAAATGCATGGTTTGTCAAGAGAGCAAAGGTGAGACTCTTAAATGTCCACTCAATGCTGTGAGTGGTAAAAAAACTGAAGCATATGCAACATTTATGGAGAATGTCAACGCATTCAAGAATCTTGGAAGACTACCAGTTCCTCTTCTTTTCAATGAAGAGGTGACTGTTGAAGATCTGGTTCAGAATAAAGCTGTGTGGCACAAGTCATGCCATGTTAAATTTAGTAAAGAAAAGCTTGAAAGGGCTACAAAAAAGAGAGAAAGGGCGGATGAAGGTGAAACCAGTTCATCTACGGGGAAGCGGGTTCAGCGGCATCCTATGGACAAAGCAACTTGTGTGTTTTGTCAACAAACACATGGGCATCTTCACGAATTCAGTACATTTGGCGCTGACGTCAATTTACGAATGATGGCTACAGAACTCAGTGACACAGAACTAATGTCTAGAATAGGAGGTGGTGATCTCATGGCCATTGAAGCCAAGTATCATCTGCAATGCTTGACATTTTATCGGAACCGTTACCGCTCACTTTTGAGACAAAAACAGAGCAAGGAAGAAGGCTATGAAGAAAACTTGATGAAAGCAAAGGCAATAGTTGAGGTCGTTAATCATGTAGAAAATTGCGTGGAAGAAGGAATCTTTCAAATGAAGTTTTCTGTGCTATTTGATCTGTATCAAAAAAGACTTCGGGACTTAGGTATTAATAAGGAAATGAACAGAGGACGATTCAGAGAGAAGATTCTGGAGTATTTCCCATATGCCCAGGAAGTGAGTGATGGCAAGAACAAAATCTTAGTTTTTCAGCAGGGAATTCAGGAAATGCTCAGAGAGACAAATAGACAGAATTTTGAAGGAGATACTATGATTCTTGCAAAAGCTGCTAGAATCATACGCAAGGAAATCGTCAACTTTACTGGATTCAAGTTTGCAGGTGCCTTTCCATCTGGTTGTCAACAGGAATCGGTACCTACAACCTTGAAAACCCTTATATCTATGATCACAAATGGTGCTGACGTGAAGGACCAAACACCAGAAGACTCCCCTGCAACTCTCACTGTCTCGCAACTTATCCTTTTTAATTTTAGGAACAAGCATACATCATCATCTAAGGTTCGCCATTCTTTGGAAAGAGAACCACCATTGCCTCTGTATCTTGGTCTGAAAATTCATACTGAAATTCGGTCAAAATCATTAATTACACAACTATATGAATTGGGTCTCAGTGTGAGTTATGACCGAATTCTTCAAGTCGAAAGCCAACTTGCAACAGCAGTGTGCCAGAACTTCAAGACCAAAGGAGTGGTTGTACCAGCTCAGTTTCGTCATGGACCATTTATTGTTGGGGCACTTGACAATCTGGATTACAACCCATCTAGTACAACTGCCGTTGGATCATTTCATGGTACAGGGATTAGTCTGTTTCAGTTCCCAACTGTCTCAAACTGTGGAACCAAACAAGGTGATCTTGTGCTACCTTCTCTAGGTTCAAAGGACTTGGAGTTACTCATGTCCTACTCAATTGTACCAGCTGTTGCAATGGACAAAACCAAGGTAGAAGTCCTGAAGTTGTCTAATGTGTCTGACCCTATTGAGGGACACTACCATGAAGCATGTTTCCAGGAAAAGGAGTGGATGAAAGAAGCGTTCAGGATCTTGGAGAAAGACACGATAGGGAAGGGTGATGTTATATCATGGTCAGCATACCACGCTACAAGGCAAGAACAAGATGAAGATCAAATGAAAACCCTTTCCTACCTCCTTCCCTTATTCCATGAAAAGGCCGCTACTCCAGCGATGATCAAGCATGGAATGAATGTTGTTCGGTCTGCTACTGAATTCCTTAACCCCGGGCAAATACCAGTTGTTGCATTCGATGCACCCCTATATGCCCTTGGTAAATTCATTCAGTGGAAGTGGCCAGACACCCACGGAGAAGACAAGGTCATCGTCATGTTTGGAGGTCTACATACAGAGATGGCCATGTGGAGAACGTATGGAGATTATCTAGAGGGATCTGGGTGGACAAATGCCTTGACACAAGCAGGCATTGCTTCGGCAGGAACTGTTGACTCATTTCTTAAAGCCTCTCATCTTACAAGAACCAGACATGCTCACCAGGTAACAGCTTTGACATTGGCAAAGCTGCAGCATGAAGCCTTTATGGAAACTGTTGGTCCCTATGATGACAAGACAAAGGAAGAGTGGAAGAAGAAGATGGTTCAGGTCAGTCCAACATTCCAATACTGGGAGACAATTCTTCAGATGGAGATAGACGGCCTCATATTCATACGATCACATCGTGCAGGAGACTTTCCATTGTATGTAGAAAGCTTGAAGAAAGTAGTTCCCTGGTTCTTTGCTCTTGACCACCAGAATTACGCACGTTGGCTTCCACTCCACATCCGGGACATGAAGAATCTCCCTCAGCCAGTTATGAATGAGTTTTCACGAAATGGACACTGGGTAGTACACAAGACCAAGAAGAGATTCTCAGCCATGCCTTTAGACCAAGCGCATGAACAAAACAATGAGAAAGTCAAAGGTTCAGGAGGCGCGGTGGGTCTGACTGAGAATCCAGTGGCATTCAAGAAGTGGATGGTAGCAGGGCCAGAACAAGCCAGATTGATTACTGAATATGAAGACGAAAACCTTCCAGAAACTGAAGACAACAACTTCCACCACGAAGAAGGACTATCTACACAGAGAAGATTCAAGGATCATGTTTCTAATCTCGTTGAAGTCTTCCGTGATATGGGAAATCCATTTTGTGATAATGGGAATGAGTTACTGGCCTTAGACACAAGGAATGTCATGGATGAATCTGTGGTCCATACAGTGAGAACTATAAAGGATTTGGGTAAGGAGCAATATAGCCGATACTACAAAGAAGTTGTCACAGATTGTACAAGGTCAATTCATACACCGATCAAGAAGAACTCGCTTGCCCTCTTCAGATGTCCTCGGCCGAAATCTCAGGTACGGAATGTTGGGGGAATCCAACTACTGAAGAACGATGTTGCTCTATTCTCTCATCTGTATATTGTTATGCAACATCGGCATAGTGACATGGATGCATTCTTCCAACACGAGAATCACCCCTTTCCTTCTTCCCTATCTGATGGTGGGAAATTGCGGTTTGGGAAAAAGTCTGACCTACTGAAAATCATTACATTTGAAAACAAGGACAACCCTCCAGATCCTTTTGATGTGAAACTTCTTGATGGAGCTGCCATCGTCCATTTGCTGTCTACTGCAGGTGTTACCAACTTTGAAGAGTATGCAGATCGTGTATTCGTCCCTTATCTCATCAAACAGTTAGAAACTTGCCAGCGAATTGACATCGTCTGGGATACCTACACTGCAAGCACCTTAAAAGAGACTACCAGAGAAAAACGGGGAAAAGGAATCAGAAGAAAGGTTGAAGGAAAAACCAAATTACCCCTAAATTGGCATGACTTCCTTCGAGACTCTAGAAACAAGCAAGAACTGTTCGCTTTCCTATCAGACAAGGTTGCTGCAATGGAAGTTCCTAACAACAAAGAAGTTGTTATTACATCAGGACCTGAAGTCATCATCAATGGGGCCGACCGCACAATGCCAAGATGCGACCATGAGGAGGCAGACACTAGACTGTTCATTCATCTTCAAGATGCAATAAAGGAAGGGCACATTAACTGCATGATCAGAACTGTAGACACGGATGTTATTGTCATTCTAATAGGAAAATTCCATCACTTGACGTCCATAAGATCTGAAGTAAATATTTGGGTTGGTTTTGGCACTGGGAAAAACTTCACTTACCATCATATTAACACAATCTGTGCCTCTTTGGGTGAAGAGAGATGCACATCCCTACCACTGTTTCACTGCTTCACGGGATGTGATACAACATCATCCTTTTACGGAAGGGGCAAGAATACGGCATGGGCAGCATGGCACCATTACCCTGAGGTAACACAAGCATTCACATTCATGGCACGAAATCCATTTGCAGATGTTGACGCCGAAACTCCCCACTTCAAGCTTCTTGAACGGTACACAGTTGTCCTCTATGACAACACCAGTGACATTGAACGTGTAGATGAGGCAAGAAAGGTCATGTTCTGTCAGAAGGGAAAAGCTATGGAGACTATCCCACCAACTCAGGATGCTCTTCTCCAACACACCAGGAGGGTCACATACCAGGGAGGAATATGGTCGACCTGTGAGAGAAGTGAACAGAATCTTCCAACTCCTGAAGGATGGGGATGGACCTTTAGCGAAGAGTCCCAGTCATGGACACCAGTTTGGACCACAAGACCAGTAGCATCTAAAGCTTGCAGCGAATTGGTCAAATGCGGCTGCAAGAGCAAGAGTGGATGTGGCACCAGGTGTGCTTGCAAGAAGGCCAGGTGGAAGTGTACAGAACTGTGTAGCTGCAACTGTGCAGTTTAACATATAGCGTCGAGCGGGGTGAGTTGGGACAGTTCGGGACAGGGGGTGAGTTGGGACAGTAGGCATTGCAATGCTAAATGCCAAGATATTTCCATTTTATGGTGCCCATTTAATAGCCCTGCCCTTACTCTACAAATGTTGTTAATACAAGTTTTATAGACCACGAATAATGCATGAAAATTGTGCAAATATGAAAGGGTAGCATTTTGACCTTTGTAGAATTTCATTTTTTAAAATGCACATATTTTGCCAATTTTCCTCTCCACATTCAGTTATAGAGCTAAAGGTCTACTTTTTGGTGGGCGAAATCTCAATTGTTATAGTTTCGTTGATTTTTCTTAAACATGGTTTTCTTGAACATGGTTTTTGTGTTAAAATATTCACGATTTTCACTGTATATGTTGTACGAAGTGTGATTTCTGCAGTAAACATATTCTGATCAGCTTAAAAGTTGTTTTATTGATCTGATCATGCCAAAAAACATATAGTTTGATGCCAAACATGCCAAGGGAATTCTCTATTGAAACTTATATCAGAAATTCCATTTTGTCTATGGCGGCCATCTTGAAATCCAATATGGCGGCCAAGTAATGGTCTCTGAAGGTGGTTCCGGGGATATTTTTAATTGTTGGTCCAAAATATACAAGTAGGGAAAGTTTGGTGCTTTTGTCCGGATTGTCCACTTCAACTTGTTTAGCAGCCCTACTACTAGATATTGTGTATTTAACGATACATCGCGCATTTATCTATTTTTGAAAAATAGATTCTGTTTGATGAAGAATACGCTTATGTTAAGATTGTGGGATAACACTGTAAATGTCTCGGTAAACATTTTATCCATTTCTAACATGAGATCGTCAATTACAATGACTGTATGTTCATTTCACTTTAACGAATTAACGTCATATACACTAAGGTGCTCCGAAAATTAAAAGATGTTGAAAAAAGCTTATAAAACTTTGCTCCCCGGGCTTCTCCTCATTCTTTTATATCATATTAATGCCAGAAAAAAATATTAGCTACATTGAAACATACTAAGCCTTGCCACCAGGCAGCTGAAAAATATGCTTTATTGAATTAATTTATTATACTTAATACTTAAATTTTTTTTTTTTTCAGATTTACCTGTCATAAATAGCGTATCTATTAACTAAATCGTAGTTTTACTTGAGTTTATATATTATTACAAATTATTACAAAATTTAATACTTATTTTTGGTCAAGAAGAGCAATAATTAATTACTTTTCAATGGCAGACGGAAACGGTAATAATAATGAAGATGATCCAAATAAAAAAATCAAAGGATAATTCAAATATTTCCTTAAGAAAAGATGATATAATATGGCTAATAGAAAAGCCTATCGAAAAACTCTCTGATGTTCGAATCCCAACGAAGGGGGACATTTTACTCTATTTTTTCTACCTAAAAGATGGACCAATGAAGAAAGAGAAATTTAGAAATTTTAACAGTACAATTGCTGAAAAAGTATTAGAAGATACAGAAAAGCAGTGGATGAAATCAGGAATCGAAACACAACGTAAAGATAAAGTCAACAAAAAGATTTTAGACCTTTACGAGAATTATAGGACACTCCAAAAAAAGAAAGGTTCCAATTCCAACAAGGTAAAGGAAGAAAATTTTGTTAGAGGCCTTGACTCCTATTTTTTTTATTGCCCATAAAGATGCTGAACGCAGAGTTCAAACTGATCGGTTGAGGACAACAGAACAGAAAAAAAAAGATATTGATTTCATAAATGCAATGAAAGAGGGTAGAAAAGTTCTTTTGGGATCCGAAGCTAAAAAGTATTCAAAAAAAGTTCAAGCTAAAAGGAATAGGGAAGAGAATTTCATTTACAGAATGGAGACAGACATGCGAAGAAGAGAGCTACAAGAGGCTTCAACTAGCGAACTTAACGATAAGATAGACATTGTTGATGAAGATTATTTAGAACTAGATGATAGTGATAATGATGAAAATGTGATTTCAGATTGATAAAAAATAAAAAAAAAAGCGTTCGAAAACTATCACACTAGAACTTCCACGAAACCCATTGAAAAGTAAAAAAATATCTTGCAGAAAGAGCTGTGAAGCTCATTCAAGATTACTCAAATAACATTACCAAGGATAAGCCCCAAAGACAGTACATGCTTCAGGTTGTAGGGCGCCACAGGAAACTAATTCCTGATTTCAAGAAAGGGACACTAAACCATCTTCTGTAAAATCAAAATAAGATCAAAACGGACTGTTTATAACTGCCAAAAGGAAGAGGCCCACTCCTGCTAAAACAAAAATAAACCTGGTGGCTACAGTTATAAACAATTACGCAGGAGTGAGGGGGCATAAACCTCGGTAAAGGCCAATCTTCATCTAATTTCCCTAGAAATAAGAAGAAATACCAAATTTTAAGCTCGTCTTTTTTTTTTTTTTTTGCACATATACTTATACTATATCAATGCTTTGTATTTTTAAATCAATTCTAATTAACCCTAATTTATTTTTATGAGGTTTATGTAACTTAATCTTGCGTAATAATACCTACAAATCAGACCTAATTGCATAATTCGAAAATCACAAAACCTCAATTTTACATGAAGCTGGTGGCAAGGCTTAATATGTTAGGATCGAGCTAAAACTTCCCAGAAGTATTCAGAAGCATGATAGCAATGAGAAAATAACTGGGGAGCAAATATTCAAAATCATGTTTTTTTTGGAGCACCCTAATATACACCTTTGTGGAAACAAAATATCATCTTGGTACTCATTGAATACTGACTGGTATGTCAAATAGCACCATATGACTTTATGTACAAATTTTGATAACATCTCCCCTTTATCTTTAATGATTTTAAACATAAACATAGTTTTGCCACATCCTGTAGGGCCAGATATTACAGACGTTTCCGATGACAGTGTAGTTGTTGTTGTTGTTGTTTAGCCGATCAGCCCACCCTGATCGAGCAAGCCGGCGGCACGCAGGTAACCGATCGCCCTCTCCGGAGTGGACCAGAGGTTCAGCGCACTCGTGATGTTGTGTTGTGTTCGTTGTTGTGCTAGAGCGGTACAGTCCGTCATAATGTGTTCAATTGTTTGTGGTGTGTCTTGGCACAGGTGGCAGGTGTCGTCTATGGAGTTGTCTAGTCTGTGTTTATATGTCCATAAGTTGGGGTGATGTCCACATCGGAATCGTGCTAAGTTAACTCGATCCGATCTGCTCAGGCTGATCTCTGACCTGTTAATGGGCGGCGGCTTCGCACCTAGGACCGCATTCGGACCGAGTCGTGTCAGTGCTTTGTGGGTTAGGTGTGTGTGTATGTGTTTTCTGTACTGTGTGATGTCTGTGGGGCGTGGTATGGAATGGAGTATTTGGTTATAATGTCTCTCTGGTGTTACCTTAATGGTGCGAGGTGTTGGTGCATGATTGTACATGTAGTGGCAAGGGTGTTGTGGGTTAGTTGTCGCTGCTGCCATGAATTGTGTTCCCCTCATGTCTAAATGTTCCCTAACTTTTAGTATTTTTGTTTCTGTGTGCAGGTGTTCTATTGGTGTTGTTTGAGTGCATCCTGTAATGATACGAAGTGCGTTGTTTTGTATTGTTTGTAAGGTGTTTATGTGTGTGTTTGAGATAATGGGTGCCCAGCATGGGCTAGCATAGTCCATAACTGAGCGAATATATTGTTTGTAGATGAGTGATGTTGTTGTTTCCTGCTGGTGTCCAAAGTTTGTGCCTGTTAGTACCCTAAGCGTGTTAAGTCTTGACGTACATTTGTTTTTAATGTCCTGAATGTGGTTTGCAAAAGATAATGATGTGTTGTATGTGACACCTAGTATTTTGGTTCTGTGAGTGTGTGGAATGTTGATGTTGTTTAGTGTAAGTTGTGGAATTACCTGGTGTTCTTTTGTGTTGCTTGTAAGCAAGGTGATGGTTGATTTTGTGGGCGCTACTTTGAGGCTATTGTGTGTGAGCCAGTCTTGTATACTGTTTATGTATGTTTGTAGGTTATTTGTAGCGGTGTCGATGTTGTTGTGGGTGGATGTTAGAGTGATATCATCTGCATATGATGATAAGGTAAGCTTGTTATCTATGGGTGTTGGAATGTCATGCATGTATAAGTTGAAGAGTGTTGGTGAGAGAACAGAGCCTTGAGGGACCCCGTTCGGAAAAAGCTTGTTTTTGGATGACTTGCCATTAAATGTGACATGTGAGTATCTTCCTGAGAGATAGTTGCTCAGCCACCTTTTGGTGTTATTGTGCATGTTTGTGTTGAGTATTTTGTTTATGAGAGGGAAGCGTGGGATAGCATCAAATGCTTTACTAATGTCTATTGTTGCTAATAGTGTACGTTGAGCTGGTCTTCTAGAGTTGATGCCATCCATGATGTGCTGCGTCAGGTTAGTGAGTAATGTCGTGGTTGAGTGGTGAGGTCTGAATCCATGTTGAGTAGGCGATAGTGGTATGTGGGTTGGTGATTTGTAAGATTAGTCTTTCTGTTACTTTGGAAGGTGTGCATAGTAAAGTAATGGGTCTATAGGAAGCTGGTTCTGTTGGATTTTTGTTTGGTTTGAGTAGTGTAATAATTTTACCTTGTTTCCATATGTCAGGAATAATACAGTGTTGGTATGAATATGTGCTGATATTTGTGAGAGCTAGTATTCCTTGTGGGCCCAAGTGTTTAAGGTGTATGTTAGATATGTTGTCTGGTCCAGTAGCCTTCGAATTTTTAATGTTTTTTATGATCTTGGTGGTCTGGTCTGTATTGAAGGGTGTAATTGTCGTGTCGAGTCTGTAGGTTTTCTTGTGTCTGGCTGTTTGTTTGTCTGCGTGTTTCTGGTTGTTGTCTCTGTTTAAGTGACTTATCTTTGCGTAGTGATTAACTAAAATGTTAGCTTGTTGTGTGTATGTTGGGATATTATTTTGGCTGCGACAGATAGCCGCGTGTGAGGTGTGAATGCCGCTGTTAGAGTGGGTAATGCTGTTTATAGTCTTGTATAGCCTGTATGTATCTGTGGAGTGGTTTAGTGTTGTTATGAATTCCCTGAATGTTTCTGTTTGTTTTTCTTTGAGTTTGTTGTTTATTTCTGTGTTGAGCTGTTGTATCTGCTGCTTTATGGCTTCTGTGTGTGGTGTTTGTGTGTTATGTTTGAGGTTGTTACGTTGCCTTATGAGGTGGGCTATTTCTCTAGTGTAATTTGGGTTGTATTTCCTAATGTTGCCCTTGGGTATGTATTTGTTTGCATTATTGATAATCTGATTAAATGTCTTGAGTGTTGTATCGATGTTTATGATGGGTGTGCTGTTTAATGTGGTGAGTTGTTCCTCAGTCTGTATTTTGAACTGTTCCCAATCAGCTTTCTTGTAATTTCTGTAAGTGTGCCTAAGGCTGTTGGGGCAGAGTGTAGAATGTGTTGTAATGATGATGGGCAGGTGGTCTGATGACAGTTGTTTTTCTGTTCTCCATTGTGTATGTGTTGCTAGTGAGGGGGAACAGAACGTTATGACAGTGTAGTTGTGGCTACAGGCTCCAACTCCGCTAGCGAACCCACACTAGCGACATCTGTAGCGCCCCCACGCGACACTTCAAAGCGGAGTCATAATGATGAATCGTCTTCCACGTCAGGTATAAAGCGTGCCAGGAGTGCACCGGCTGTTAGACCCCCAGTAATAGAGCCCCAGCCCTCTACGTCTTACAACGTAACCCCCACACTAGTTCCTTCAACTAATAAAGATGTACCCGCTTATTCCTGTTCAATTCCGGTCGCATCCTCCACAGCAGCACCAGCTTCTCATTCTGTAGAACTAGTATAACATTCGAACTGGTGCGCACCGCCACCCCGACCCCAGCCCTGACTAGAAATCGGTACGTAATCAGGGTTGACGAGCGTGCCATGTATAGCAATGGTGTTGAACACGGACTGCGACATGTAGTTGAACGTATTGTGGAGTTTGCCCTTCAGAACAGCGACGGACGTGAAATCAGGACGAGGCTGTCCTTCGGGTTTGAGTCAGATGACGGGGATGTAGATGATTTTTGGGTAGTAATACCATACAGACGCTTGGCCGCTGTAGATATAGAATAGATTATGGGCCGTATAATGCAGGCCTCTCAGAGTAGTACAGCCTTCAATATGGATAACTTCACGATAGATATTGACCGTGTATTCCGTGTTGCGGGTCATACGACCACACCTTATACTCTTAACTTCAATTCTCAGGCTATTTACAGACGGCATATAAATTCCGAGCGTGGTTCCGGCTTTATAGCAGTAGTCTTAGGTCATATGTTTACTGTGCTAAATACAATCGCGTATAATATCTGGTGGCCTACGGTTATGCAGCGTGCCCGTAAACTGGCTTCAGATTGCAAGCTTGAGTTTGACTGTAATATGGGTCCTGAAGAGCTGAGAAGGTTAGAGCAGGAAATAAATGAGGGGTCCCGCATCTTACGGTACCTAAGCGCCAAAATTAAAATTTGCCACAAATCGCCTCCAAAGTTCAGCAATATTCTGGCAATAGTATTTCTATTATTAATTGAGCTAGAACGTTCATTTTTGGCTAACTTAGAGTTCTAAGTATGCTAATGAAGATGTTGATGAGTTTTTGGAATAGATTTTCATATTTTATATTTTATATATATTTTTTAAATTTTTTTATTTTCTTATTATACCGAACTTTAGGTGCGATTTCTGGCACAGAATGAGGTGAAAAAAGTAGTTCGCTTCATAAGGTTTTCAACCATACTTCTAGTGTCGTAAGGTCATTATAACCCAAACCACGCGATAGAGGAAGGGTGAAAATAGTGATATCCATCAAAAACACGTTTCCGCCTGTGGTGGCGCTTAGGTACCGTAAGACGCGCGACCCTTCAAATGTTCGTATAGTTGTATTTGGAATGGATGATCGTCGTAAGACTGTGTATGTTTTTAAAAGCTGTGTGAGAGACCGTACAAGGCCACTACTTACTATAGGGCTGTCAGGGTCAACGTATATCCCCATCCGTATATAAGGGCACTTTACGCGAGTTATGATAAAAGTCGAAAATATGGAAGGCATCATGATTTGTGTAAGGGTTGTCTCGAGTTTGCAGATGATATAGTGAAACACTGTAAGGAATGCCACATGGTATGCGAGCAATGTAAAAGCCCCAAATGTGAAAGTGGTACAGTTGAAGCTGAGAAGAGGGACTGTAATGTGTGTAGACACACATTTTTCAATAATAAATGCTTTGAGCTCCATAAGTCAGTTGGCATTTGCAGGAAAATGAGAATCATCTGTAAATGTAGTATGTTTCTTATGATGGATAATTGGGGGAAATTCACGCATAAATGTGATGAAATTCACTGTTCTACATGCCATGAGAAATATAAGGCGGATGGTATAAAGCATGTATGTTATATGAAAGATGCTAAGCCTAAAAATAGACCTTGTATAACTGTGTACTACGATAGAGAAACATACATTTGCTGAAACCAAAGAGGTTATCCCACATCTACTTGTAAGCCAGACTATCTGCGATGAGTGCATGGAAGTCGAGTGTGATGAGTGTCACAAATGTGGTAACGGACAAACGTTTTTAAAACGAATGCACACGACAGCCGCGTGAAACTCTTTGTGTCCTACATTCTCAAGTTAGCGGACAAGTTAAAAAAAATGACGGTGTATATTTTTGCCCATAACGGCGCAAAATTTGGCTCACAATTCCTTTATAAGGAGCTGCTTGAACACGAGTCATCGGAGATATTTACAGGCGACCCCTTGAAAAGAGGAAACAAGCTTATACAGATGCAAATAAAAGGTAATGTTCAGTTTAAAGACACTTTATTATTCACACCTTGTAAATTAGCAAAGCTACACAAGGTCATGGGCGAGCCGCCGAAGTTTCAAAAGGGTATTTCCCTTACGTTTTCCTCACTAGCGACAATTTAGATTACGTAGGCCTGCCTCCTCCGAACATTACTTTAACTACGCCAACATGATTGATAGTGAGCGTGATGAGCGTGAAGATTTTGACCGCCACCACAACAGTTTTAATGAAGATAATCCTGACAATATAGTGGCTGAATGTGAGCATTATTGCGTGAATGATGCGTGCGTGCTTAGAGTACGTTTCCAGGCCTTTAGAAGGATGTACATAGACGGTTCAACTGCGATCCGCTGCAAGTCGCAACCACGATCGGCTCATTGTGCTTTACGGTGTTCAAGAACAATTTCCTGCCTAAAGACACACTAGCCGTCATTCACAGAAACAATCCACGCAGTTATCAGCATAAGGCTATTTACTGCCTCATATACCTGCTTTAAGGTATTAGCCACTCAACAGTTGTTGCGGAACCATGAGATCGATTTCTTTGGAAATGAAGAATGGCCAGGAAATTCTCCTGACCTGAACGTCTGTGAACACATTGGATCAGTTATAAAGGACAAGGTTGAATGTCTCTTGTTTCAAGAACCTGCAGCAAATCGATTTTCGAAGGATACAATGACGCAACACATTGAAACTGTTTTAGCGAATTTGCGTAACGATCAAGATCTATTCACGTCACTTTTGGCAAGCTACCCAAAGCGAATTCAGGCTGTCTTGGAAGCCAATGGCGGGAACACCAAGTTTTAATTGTTTCTCATTAAATGCAGGATTAAATTCTCTTTTGTAAGGTATGTTTAGTTTTACGGTACCCCTAATGGTTTAGGCCATGGGCGGGGGGGGGGGGGCTAAGGTTTATTGGAGCCCCGTATGGTAGCTCTCCTGCCGACAGTCTTGCATGGACCCGCACCCGCGATCAGCCTATAGGTTCCCAGTCCACTCACAATGTCTTGTGGGAGCATGAATATGATGCACGGATGGAAACAGATGGGCAGTACCGTAAGAAATATACACCATCAAACGTTCAATGGTGTTGGATTCTCTCAGATGCGGCGATAGCTTGTTCGGTGGGCGTACAAATCCCTTCAAGCTATACATTCCACCTGCGGAGGGCGTGAAACTCCATTACTACGACTTCTGTTCTTTATACCCCTACGTGATGAAGAACAATCCGTACCCTGTAGGAGCACCTGAAAAACTGGTGGGTCCAGCTCTGCCCACCATCGAAGAGTTCTCAGCAAATTTGAACGAGAACTATTTCGGTCTTTCTTTCGTAGACGTATTCCCCCCTCGCGACTTATGAATGCAGATCTTACCTGTCGTTATAGACCACAAGCTCATGTTTCCCCTGTGCGTGAAATGCGCAGAAGAGAACAATGGGGCCTGTAATCACACAGCCAATCAGCGGAAGATCAGAAGTGTATCTACAAGCCCTGAGCTGTCCATAGCTGTTCTCCACGGCTACAGAATATTGAAGATATATGAGGTGTGGAGGTTTCAGAAGCTACCCAACCTTTTCATGCCATATGTAAACACTTTTTTGAAGGATAAGGTAGAAGCATCAGGGTATCCGTGAGGAGTTGAGATCGAAAATGAAAAATCGGCATATATTCAGCGTTACCGTGACCATGAAGGGATACAACTTGACCGGGCCAAAATTGTAAAGAACCCTGGCAAGCGCTTTAGTGCAACGTTGTGCCTAAATAGTCTTTGGGGCATGTTTGCACAGAATACAGGTAAGGGGAACGTTCATTTAGCTCAAAGTTATAACGAGGTGTGGGATTATGCCAATGCTCCCGATAAAGAGTTCATGGAGATCGTGAATATAGGTAATACGTACATAATAAAGTACAACATTACCGAATTGGTTACAGATACATCACGTGTTACAAACATACCTGCAGCCAGCTTCACAACCACATACGCTCGCGTCAAACTTTGGGGACTACTGCATTCTCTGTTCTGTACGCAGACACAGATAGTGTGATATTCACAGAGGGGGAGAGTGAATACATGCCGCCTATTGCACTTTGCACTAAAGTGTAACATATTTGTGGAGAGTAGTCTATTATGACTTGATCCTCTGGATCGAGAGATTCTATCTTTAGTTTTAAATTGATAATTAATTAGTTTTAAATTAATAATTATTTAGTTTTGTAAAAATTGATCGTTGCCAATGTACAGGCAGTTTTTACATAAATTTATTATGTTCTTGTGGTTCGGAACCCACGTAAAATTGTAGGTCCCCTCCGCCACCACGGAGGACATACACAATACACAATTACGAACACAGTTAGGTAGACCAGCCATGAGTGGATCCTAGGGTCTTTGTTGGACTGAAGCATTATAACATTACATTATATTGGGGAATTCCTCAAAGAGTTGACTGATGAGATCAAGGATGAGTATGGTGATTAGTGCATATGCTTCTTTTGTATTAACAGGTCCAAAAACTTATGGGGTACGGGTGAGGGTGGGGGAGAAGCTGAAATATATCGTGAAGTCGAAGGGCATCACGCTTAACCAGGTGAACCAACGGATTGTTAACTTTGACTCGTTGAAGGAGCTAGTGTGCTTAGAAGATGAGGGCGACCAACCACCCCAACTGACTGAGGGAACCCACAATTTTCGGACAGAGAAACTGGGGGGCGTGAAAAAACTTTGAGGTACGAAAGTGTTTCTGTGGCTCGATTTACTTGTTCCTGTGGAAGCTCTTCCCATTTTTGAATGATGATCTCGCGTAAATGAGCGACATCTTTCATCCTAGTCCTGTAGACTCGCTCTGCTAAGTTCTCCCATATTCCGGCCAAGAATAAAAAAAGTTATTGAAATGGAAGGAAAGCATTTCGAATTTTTTTAGTAATTTCAGGTAAATTGTACGTTAAAAATTATTTTTATAAAAAATATTAAAAAGGTTTAATAATTTTTGCATGTTAAGTAGAAAAATTATCCTCTTTCGTTAAATATTGATAGAATTTGAACTATTTGATATTTTTGTCTGAAAACTTGTCTACTTATAGATAAATACATATGTTTTATTGTGTAGAAGTTTCATTAAAATTAAATGATAAATGTTGATTTTATAGCCTTTTTAAACTGCACCCTTTTTTATGGCACACCCGTTACATACACCATGAATTATTTGTTGATATGTTTATAAAATTAATCATGTTTCAATTAGCGTTTCATTTTCTCCGTGTGTGTGTGTGTATGTGTGTCTGTGTAGGAAAAGGCTAAGCACCGCCCACTGTATGATCAATCAAAGGGTCAAGTGACTCCTGCTACTACCTGGGCATATCTCTACCCCTTTGGGCTCAGTTGACGGCAGCAAGCCTTGGATCTCAGACGTGTATTTTGAAGAATTCTTGCGTAGACGATAAATAGTGATGGCTACCTTTGATATTGTGTGCTCGGCATTTATGAAGTGGTGAATACTGAAAGAATCCCTAGCCCTCCCTCTGAGGCTTTTAAGGCTACATTGAACCGTGCGAAGCGTGAGGGGCAAGAGGTTCAAATACGCTATAGATATTCTGGCGAGAGCATTGCGGGCTTTCGTGGCACAAACGATGTAATGGACTACGTCGTAGGACTAAACTGTGTAAAGGCGTACATATACCGTGAAGTGAAAGAAACAATACGTGCAGAAGAGAAGCAACGGGTATGGGTAGTGAGTCTTGTTGATGAATGGTGTGACAAGCAGTATTATGTCATGCTGCATCATACCGAGTACGCATACCCTGCGGCTGAAAATATAAATCTTGTCATCATGGACAATCTGAAATATTTTTATCATTACATTCGTATATATCATGACGAGGTTCGCAGTGAGGTTGTGGCTAAAGGCCTGTGCGAGTTTTTAATAGAGTTTAGAGACGAGTATCGCTTGCTAAGCAAAAAGGACAAATATGGGCACATGTTTCTCTCAAATAGTGCGCTGGAGTGTTAATAAAATGTGCGTCTGTTGCGCATTCTGGGAAGTGGGAGTGGTAAAATATTAAAGCCGTTATTACTTCATGTATCAGAAAAATTCTGATTTCCCGGCATAATGGGACACAAGTATTCACATGACTCTTTCATGCTGGAACAAACCCGTACACGAATCACTAATGCATGGTATGACACTCCGTGTGACTCGTTCCTCCACACCTCCCTCCTTGCCAAACCGCACACCGGCTGCTCATAGTCATCTCAGAGCTTGACCCGACTAGACGTGCACTCCTCACAATAGAAAACGATGGAGCTTCCGTTGAGCAGCATTCTCAATGTCGTATACGATGTGTCCGTGATGAAGTCATTGCGTGTGTTCAGGCGTAAAACCGGCGCCGTTAACTATTTACTTGAAACGACTTGTAGACAAACTCTGGTAAACGGAATGTTATTTATTTAAGTGTTGAGGAGATGAGTAGAATCTTCGTGATAGTTGAGAAGTGGGGTGAGGATCGTTATAAAATACCTGCAGGAGTGCAGGTGTAGGCACAAAAAGAGAAGAGATTAGTGATGCACACTCATATGCCATTATTTGTAAGTTATGTATAAATCGCGACCATCCATGTATTGATATACGGCTGCTGTGGAAGAATACGTTTGATAATAACGTCCTTGTCCCCACGCGAAACCGTTTCATGCTCGACAGAATGTTTGAAATCGTCGGTTTCCTCAAGCTAAAGCCTATATTAGACGCACCTGTCGCTGACATGCTTTATTTTGACATGGTTCTTGAATACGCATATACCGCTCTGCTCGACGGGTTTACCGAGTGTAGGACTGAACAAGGTGAGAATGGTCTGGAACTGGATGCGTATTTAAAAGGTATATAGTATAGAGTATAGACTCTTCGAAATATCTTGAACTTTGGTACAAAGAACTTGAACGGTACAGGGCTGAGCTCACCTACACTGTTCACCTTGAAGAGATATTTCTTTATATAACGAGCAACTGTCGCTACGAATTATAAGATTATTTCAACTGCCGATATGCGTTGTGAAGAAGAGTTCACGGTTGAAAAGCTCGGATTGGAAAGAATAAGCCCTTAATTGGAAAGGAGTGTTTATAAACTTGAATTTAATAATGATGTTGTGGCGAACGATGCCCGCTTTGTGCATGCTTTTGATTGTATTCTGTCCGTGTTTAAAGAGAGTGATAACTTACCAACCAATTGTAAAGTGGGCACAAAAATAGTATTGAACGAATTGAAGGCCCTTTACATCGAGTATAGGCATCCGCATACCTTGAGTAGTGAAATAATGTTAAATCGTATTTATTGCATAGTACAAAGCAACGATGATATAACTGTAGACTCGATCACATGCGAAGTTAGTATTTTAATTAAACGTAGTAGAACATAAAGCGCGTGTATTTTAATGTATATTATTTTGAAGTTTATATATATAAGTGTGTATTTGCTTGTACATATATTAAATATGTACATAGATTTCTCCTGTGCTAATATTATTATTTAAGAATATATATATATATATATATATATATATATATATATATATATATATCCTTCATTTAATGTGTGTATTTTTGCTGTATAGATTTCTTCTGAACTATTTTTGATTGTATATTTATTTCCTATATATTTCCTGTATGTTAAATTACTTGCATTAATTCATCTAAATAAACAGAATGATGTAGTTGTGTTTTATTATCCAATAAACGATTGAAACATATGCTTTTCTGGGTGTGTGTGTATAATATATATATATATATATATATTATATATATAAACGATATTAAGGAATAACTGGGATGATGGGAATATATAAACGATACATGTATGCTTCAATAAATATATATATATATATATATATATATATATATATATATATACACTATGCCAAATGGCTGGTTATGCCTTCTGAGCCAACTGGCTGCTTAAGCCAGTTGGCTGATTAAGACTTCTAAGCCAAGTGCGGAGGTCAAGAGCGTTCATTAAGCGATGCGACATGGCTGCAAGAACATCTCTTCTCTCCTTCTCTCCTCTCTCTTAGGTTAGGTTTCGGTGGCAGCTTGGGAGATTCCCCCTAGCTTGTGGCAGCTTGGGGGACTCCCCCTTGCTTCCTTTTTTTGTGGTACTTGCACCCTTGGGGGAGGGGTGTTGGCACCTTTCAACAAGGGGGGTTGACATTGGCACTGGCACTCAAATGATCAACATTGCATTGCACTTTAACATTTTGCGGTCATACTAATATATACATACACATATATATATTACACCTTTATCTTACATTGTTGGGCTTGAACACCCGTTCGTGATCGACCTGTGTTCGACCCCTCTGCAGTATCCCGCCTCTTTGAGGGATCTGATGAAGGAGAAGGTTGTTTTTAGCTCTCATCCTGCCCTCATAGTCAGCTTCGCGTGGCTGGTTATGGAGTTTACACAGGAACCTGTCGAGTTGGTTTTTGAAGGTAGCTAGGTTGGTGTGTTCGAGGTTCCTTTCTTCATTTAACAGCACGTTAGTTTTGGGCCTCGTATTCTGAGAGTACATTCCATCCTCGTTTTTATGTCCCCTGTTCTGCCCTAGCTGGGACAGTATAAAAGCGACCTCTTTCCCATTCAGTTGTTTTTATTTCATTTCTAATATTTGAGACACATCTCTTGTGTATTTTCCATATGTACGAGTATATCATCGTGTAACGCTCACGCTCTCTTCTCAAGGAGTAGTTTCAGTGAGTGTAATTGTAACCACTAGTCTTCATCTTTTGTTTTCTCTCTTTTAATTTAGAAGTAAAAGTCTTTTGTATAGCTCTTATGTTTGTAATTGTCTCTTTTTCTGTATGGGCTTTTGAGTACCGAGCAATACTCAGTTGTTGGTAGGACTAAATTCTTTCGTACGCTCAGCATGACGTTTACTTTTCTGTTATGGAAACTCCTCCAGATAATTCCATTATTTTTCCAGCTGCTATAATTGTGATGTTAGTGTTCTCTGAATTCTGCATCCGATAACATTATTACGCCAAGATCCCTGACTTGTGGATTTGGAGTTATCTGTTTCTCCTGCAACATTTTGTCCTTTTTATTCTGTAGCTCCTTGTTACCATATTTTAAGAGTTGGAATTTTTCTTCGTTGAACTTCATATTGTTGTCTTTCGGCCACCTGAGTGTTATTATGTCATCTTTATTTTCTATTTCCTCGCATAGCTTTATGTCGTCTATGAAGCACAATACGATACTGTCTTTATTATCCGTATCTATGCCTTCAATCAGTAATATAAACGGCAAAAGAGCTAATACTGTACCTTGTGGAACAGAGATGACGACTTCTAAGATTTCAGATTTAACTCCACTGTACCTTTTGAAACAGAGATGATGACTCCATTTCCTAATTCTCTTTGTGTTCTTTGGGTTAGAAAATTAAATGTTCATCGTCCTAACTTTTCATTAAATTTTTTTTTAACATTCAAAACACTTTATTTAAAAAAAAGAATCAAAGTGACAGATTTTACAATTTTTAGGTATTTGTTTTGACATTAATATATTCACAGTACTCTCATCTGAATATGCCGTTGGAAGCTGGAGGCTTTTTAGGCAAAATTAATGGCATTTACCTTATTTATTACATAAAAATAGTGAAAGTGGCAAGTAATAATAATTAATAGAGACAACAAAAAATAATAATAGCAATAATAATAATAAATACAATATAAAGTTTAAATTAAATAATTTATTGTATATTTAGTAGAAAATATTACATAAAACAGTGAAAGTGGCAAGTAATAGTAATAATGACAACAAAAAATAATAATAATAGCAGTAATAATAGTAAATATTGAAAACTGAATAACCTACATTGGTAAAATAAAACAGTATTTTTACAATTTATAATGACATAAATAATTGTGAAACTGAATTATTTATTTTATTCAAAGTTTACAAAATGTTGCATAATTTTAAATTAAATGATTTATTGTATATTGAGTGGAAAATAAATGCTCCTTAAAAAAATATCGAAAAAGAATAGATTACAAAATGAAAGGTGCTTAATGAAATTAGCATATTTGAAATAGATGTTTACAAAATTGATTGCTATGGTAAAAATCGGATTAATGAACTTATACATCAGTAGGAGCTGATGAAATGATGTTTTACTGATTTGCGAAATACATTTAGTGAAGAAGCCTGCCTGATATGCATGGGAATTGCATTCCATACATTTGGTCCTTTGAAAGAGTGTATTTCCTACAGTTTCTATTGTGTTGTTAGGTTTATGTATAAAATCACTGGGCAGTCGTCTGGTGTTGTAACGATGATGCATTTGATGGAGATTGATTGCTCTTTGGATGGGAGATGTATGTAGATTTTTGTTGATAACTTTAAATATATTGATAGCAACGTTGAATATGTATAAGTCATTTCGTCTTAAAATATCGTATTTAGCTCTTTAAACATTGGGGAAAAATTTTTCTTAAATTTGCACAGTATGCTATAATCCTATTTATAATTTTTTTTTTTAGCAAAATTAGTATCTATATCTATATTTTAACTTTGACACAATGTTTCCAGTATTTTATTTTGGTGGTTTAATAATTGTGATAGGCATGATCTTCTAACCTTGAAGCTGTCTTAAATCGGTTCAATATCTTCTTTTTTTGTCGATAACACTGGTTGCATCAATTTCGCTGTCAAGGGTTTTGTAAGTGATTCTTATAGAGTGTTTCCTGCTGATTTCGAATCTGCAATCCGTTTTTCTCAATCAGCTCAGGTTATCCGGCTATGGCCTCATAAGTAAAATAGAATTTTTCGTGATTTTGTCAAAGCGGAATTGGAACAGTAACATCTATCATAACTTGTTTCACTTGTATAATATCTTTTTTTACTTTTCAGGCATATAGATAAAATATTTCATAATGAATAGAGCGTGTAAAAATGATCCCAATAGATTGTGCTACATATGTGGGACGGTTACCATGCCAAATAACCAGTCCCAAATCACTAAATTTGTGAAGACAATGTATAGAGCATAGAGCATACTTTGGAATTAAGCTACGGGACCAGGACAAAAATTTCGCCCCTCATATGTGCTGCAAGACGTGCATTGAAAATTTGAGAAGATGGAGCAAAGCCAGAGCGAAATCTTTGCCTTTTGGAATTCCCATGATTTGGAGAGAAGGAAAGGATCACGTGACAGATTGCTATTTCTGCATGACAAACCTCCAAGGTGGGCTTATAAATTTATTTTTCTTAAATATTTTGAAATCCTCGTATGAAACTTGACATAATATTCACCATAATGTAATATTCACCATATATAGCATAATATTCACCATAATGGTAATCATACATTTACATATACATATTGTTATAGAAAATACATTTACACATACATATTGTTATACAAGTTAATTTACATATACAATGATTGTATATTTCTTTCTTTTTCATTCATATTGTCCCCGAAGGGACAATATGAATGAAAAAGAAAGAAAATATACAGACTCCATCGACCTATTTCATATCTTACAGACCGCAGCCTTCCCTCACGAGTCGCCACTGTCTGAATGCTTCTTCTATTTCATATGCAAGTTTTATATCCATGTTTCTGTGTTTCTATTTTCAGGAGTTAACAAGAAGAATAAACACATTGTTGTATACCCTGACATTCCTTCTGCTATGAGACCTGTACCCATGGTCCTGGAATTCCAATACCCGACCCACCTCAAACCCTGGACTTCGATGATTCTGATGATGAATAAATGACCAATGCCAATGACCAGTCCCAGTCGTATATACATCAAAATACCGCTTCAAATGAGCCGAGGCCTCTGAACCAGGCCAAACTTAATGATCTTACCAGGGATTTAGGACTTTCCAAATTAGCTGCCGAGATCTTGGGCTCACGACTTCGAGAGGACAACTTGCTGGCTCCGGGAACAACATTCTCCTGGTATAGGAAACGAGAGGAAGAATTCCGCAAGTTTTTTGCAGTGCACGAAAATACCTCTTCCTTAGTGTACTGCTGCAATGTTGAGGGGCTAATCGAATCCTTGGGCCTGCCATATAACGCATCAGAATGGGGGCTATTTATAGACTCGTCTAAACGAAGTTTGAAAGCAGTACTTCTCAACATTGGGAATAGGGTTGCATCAGTCCCTGTAGCACATTCCGTACAACTTACTGAGAGCTACGATAACATGAAAATTTTACTGGATGCTCTCGTATACGACCAACATAACTGGAGGATCTGTGGAGATTTGAAGGTAATACTAATATCATAAGTAAACTATTGCTATTGACTATGTTGTTTTTCCAAAGGTTATTTGAGAGCGTATAAGAACACTTAACTTCCCCACAGAAGTGATACAGTCCAATGCATAGATTTTTTTATCTGATTGAACAAATTCTCTAAATTCTTTAAATATTTTCATTTTTTTTCAGATTGTGGCATTTGTATTGGGAATGCAAGGGGGATACACGAAATACCCATGTTTCCTCTGCAAATGGGATAGCCGAGCGGATGAGAAGCACTATGCACAGCGTGAATGGGCATCCAGAGAGAATTTTGAACCTGGGTCGCATAATGTCGTTTCAGTGCCCCTTGTACCACCAACAAAAATTTTGCTCCCACCACTTCATATTAAGCTGGGCTTGATGAAAAATTTCATCAAATCAATGAATAAGGAGGGTTCAGCATTCCGATATCTCGAGAGTAAATTTCCTCATATATCTGATGCTAAACTAAATGCTGGGGTTTTTGATGGTCCTCAAATTCGAACTTTGATCAAGGATACTTTCGAAAACGCAATGACTCCACTGAGAAGAATGCCTGGCAGGCATTCAAATCAGTTGTCACTGATTTTCTTGGCAAGCGTAGAAGTCCAGAATACGAGTCCGTTGTCGAAAACTTGATGGAAGCTTTCAAAGCTCATGGGTCGCGCATGTCCATAAAAATGCACTTTTTGTGGTCCCACTTGGACTATTTTCCTGAAAATTGCGGGGATTATAGTGAGGAACAGGGTGAACGATTTCACCAAGATATCAAAATAATGGAAGAGAGGTAGGCCTACCAGGGAAACTGGGATATCAATATGCTGGCGGACTATTGCTGGTGTTTGAAGCGAGACGTGCCCGAAGAAAAACACAGACGGAAAGCCAAAAAAACTTCATTCCTTCCTCAATAAACTTTTGTCCATATTCATTGTATGAATAAAAGTATTTATTCACACAATGTTTTAATTTTTCACGAGTGTTCTTATAATATTACTCGTATCTACAGTGTTTAAGCTAAAAAAAATCAATAAATTTGGGGATAAAATTGGACTTATAATAAATGGCCAATAGAGAAAAAACCTGACTTGATTGAGGAAAACCAATGTCATTTTCGAATTCAGCATGGTCGAATTATATAATATGAGTTGAAAAAACCCTCACAGCAGACAAAAAAATTTCATATGCATACCAGTGTAATAAGCAATTTTGACCCTGTTTACCCGTGGGAGGTCAATTCTAGTGAGTGATAATTCACTGGTATGCAACATATCTGATGTTTCAACATATATAACTGTTTTTTGTCAATTCAAGTGTGCTGAATCCAAAAATTACATCCATTTTTTCTCATCACATAGTTTTCTAGGAAATACCTATCACCCATTTTGTAAGGGGTTCCAAAAAACCTTAGCCGCCCCCATTTACAGCTTACATGTTTACTTATATCGAAATATTTTTTAGTGATTATAAAAATATATAAAATTCTTTATTTATTGTAGGTATTAAAATTACTCTAGCTGATAAAGTGATAATATAATGGCTTCTCAATTAATTGGTGATTCGGAGAGGCAACGTGTGATAGATCGCATACGAGCAATAATATTTCGGGAAGCTCGTGATGCTGGAGCCACCTTTATAATACGTTCATGGGTTGCCAAAAAGTTGCGAAGAAGTGAGGACTTCGTCAAAAGAAATTGGAATAAAACTTTGGATGAATGTGAAATAGATACAACCAAATCTGGGCGCCCAAATTTGCCACTCTCTCAGGAAACAAAGGACATCATTGAAAGCGGTACGCATAAGCTGAAAAACAGCTGTGCTAAACTTTCTAGAGATCGAAGTGTTGAGAGAAAAGATCGTTAGTGGTGAGATCATTCGACTGTACCGTCATAGGCAAGGTTTAAAGCCTTGGCATGAACTTCCAACTAGTGCTTGCATAATACCGAAAATTTTCAATACCGGTATTTGGAGGCAATTATGCTAATCCCGGTATTGATACCGGTATTATGAAAAAAATAATTTTTTTGATTTATTATGGTGCCACCCTACCAACCCTCCCACAAGTCTGAGGGACTTGCAGTACCCACCATATTTACTATAAATTAATGACCCAACTCCAAATAGATGGCATTCTATTCGAAAAAGTTTATACAGTAAATTACTAAATTGTAATAAAAATATTATTTGAATTTTTTTTTAGCATATTATTATACAACTACTGGGGTAGATAGAAATAGTTCCACGCTAATGATTTTCTTGACATTCTTGACAAAAGTTTGAAGGGGTATATTAGTTTTAAAAGTTTTCTTCATATAAGAATATCGCAAAAGTTATTTGTAAAATGTTTAAATCAAATAGATCTATTAGCAACACAACCTTCCTCTACAATGTTGAAAATCCAAGTGACAAATGTAAGAAGAAAGAACGATGCATTGGGATTTGGGAACGCGATGATTTGAAATCGTGTGCATACGTTTTTGAACGTATCTAATACGTTTTAAAACGTTTGAAGCGAAAAAATTGACAAAATACGTTACAGTTTAAAGCATTACTTATTAAAGTCTCATAGAACACGATAAATCTGGTTTATAAGAATTATTATGTATAATAATATATATATATATATATATATATATATATATATATATATATATATATATATATATGTCTGCAATAAAGAGTTTTTGTTTGTTTTGTTTGTTTGTTATAACCTCTTTTCATGATCCATACATAATATAAATTTATAAAAGTTAGTGCAATAAATAGTTTTCTTTGATAGAAAGGAATAGAAAACGAAAAAAAGAGGTTAACTGCAAAATACCCCGAAACCTTTTTTTCTCCGAATCCTCCAAAAACAGTTTATTTGCCTATCGGAGGACTAAATTGCCTAAATTTTACAATAGCAATTTTTGTCAATACCGAAAACCTATAATATCGGTATCGGTATTATTTGTACTTCTTCAATACCGGTATTAATACCGGTATTTCAATACCGGTTTTAACCCCTACTTCCAACGCCAAGAAAAACTCAACTTAACATCGATGACAGAATGTGGTTTGCCCATTATCTTGAAGATTGGGATGTGGATGATTTCATGCGTTTAGCTGTCTCCGATGAATTTTTTGTTTACGCAACACGTCGGCCTAACTACCAAAATGATCGAGAGTGGGCCACAACACCAGATGAAATCGATGACAATGAACATTATCGCGAATTATTAAAAAGTCCAGACTGTGTTGGTGTGTTTGTTTTGTTCACTGCAAAGAAACTCATGTGGGTGCTGAAGCCAAATGGTCAGAGTTGGGATGGACAGTATTTTCGTGATATTATTCTATCCCAGCATGTCATTCCTTTTCTAAGAAACCCAAACAATGTTATGGATGTCGATCAGGTCACACTTCTGTACGATAAGGCCCCCTGCTTTAAGGCATTAGCCACTCAACAGTTGTTGCGGAACCATGAGATCGATTTCTTTGGAAATGAAGAATGGCCAGGAAATTCTCCTGACCTGAACGTCAGTGAACACATTGGATCAGTTATAAAGGACAAGGTTGAATGTCTCTTGTTTCAAGAACCTGCAGCAAATCGATTTTCGAAGGATACAATGACGCAACACATTGAAACTGTTTTAGCAAATTTGCGTAACGATCAAGATCTATTCACGTCACTTTTGGCAAGCTACCAAAGCGAATTCAGGCTGTCTTGGAAGCTAATGGCTGGAACACCAAGTTTTAATTATTTCTCATTAAATACAGGATTAAATTCTCTTTTGTAAGGTATGTTTAGTTTAACTGTACCTCTAATAGTTTAGGCCATGGGCGGGGGGGGGGGGGGCTAAGGTTTATCGGAGCCCCGTATGTGTGGTATATACTGTAGACATACACCCAATTATGCAATATACAGTATGTGTAAAATATATACATAGAATGATTTATTCATTATATTCATATACTGATTCATATATATATATATATATATATATATATATATATTATATATATTTGAAAAGCTAGGCTGCAACATGAGTCTAAATTTTTACTTCCTTTACTCGCATTTGGACTATTTTCCTGAAAACTTGGGTAGTGTGAGTGAGGAACAAGGAGAAAGGTTCCACCAGGATATCCAGACTATGGAAAAAAGATACCAAGGAAGGTGTGATGTCAACATGATGGCAGACTACTGCTGGTCTCTGAAAAGGGAAGGCTTGGAAGAAATGCAGCACAAGAAGCGAGCAAAAAAGCGACGATTTTCTGCTACTGATCAATCCTGATTGATCTATTATGTAGCAATTAAGTATCAAAGATGAATTTACTTTGCAATGTATTGTCTTTGTATTTCTTATAATTTTGTACTCTTGGAAATTTAGTTGTTTAATACATACTATGAATATATCTGACTTATATTTTGTGAAAAACCCTGACGTGATACATAAAAATGGTTGTGAAATTTGAAATCAGTATCAGCATGGCAAAATTGTATAAGATCACGTAATAGAAATAAAACATCTCTTACTCTGGTTTGAAATGCAGACTTGTGTAATTGTTAGGCATTACTATGTTACCTCTTTTACCCCATTTGAATATATATATATATATATGAAAAGTTTTATTGATAGAAGTATGGAAACTATATATATACTGTATAGTTACCATCATTTATAGTCGATATTGCAGATTGTCAATTGAAAACGTCTATCCACGAATCTATTTATGTGTGCTTATATTGCGTCTCTACTCTTCCCCTAACTCTAGATTCTAGAATGTAAGACATTTTTATACCCCAAATGAGTAAACAAAATATCTAAAATGAAACTATATATAAAAAAAGACAGGTTCAAATTTATATATGCATCGGCCGAGAAATGTTTTTGTTTTTTAATGTTTTTTTCCAATCCGTTTTGATTTTAACATACATCGATGCAGTGATATTCTCAGCCTATAGTTTCCTTATATCGAATTCTCTATAAGTAAACTATACTCAGGAAATTCCTTTATATAATACGTATGAATATTAAAAAAGTAACAAAAATGTAGATAGTCTATAAAACTTCTTTACAATAGTCTTCTTCGTCTTCTTCGATAGAGCAGATTATCTATCAAAATGTGGCCGAAAAGAGTCATGACTCATTTCATTCGTCTTCTCGCTTGCATTGAGTGTTTGGCATCGGAAAGAGTTTTTGAGTCACCGCGAGTCGCCTATACTCGAGTCACATGTTTTCTCCTTCCCTGTCGAGATCATCTTCAAAACGAGAGTGACTCTCTCGTCATTGAGCTGTACGAAAGGGTTTGTCATTGTTCGCGGGATGGGGATGGTGCGTGAGCCCAGCCGCTGGAGACTCGTTGTGATCAAACTCTTACAGTGAAAACGAGTTAGGAAAGTTATTTTGACTGAGTTTGCCGTTATCTTTTTGGGTGTGTTTTGACCGTGAAAAAAGGTGAACTACGAATGACGATTGGTTAGAAAAAAAATGTAGAAAAAATGTAGGTTTTAATAAGTAACCGCAATTTTTATAATTATGATTTTAGATATTAGATTTAATTAATACTCATAGTTTACCAACAGTATCCAGTGAAGGCCGATATAAACCGATATTTCGTCCTTTGAATAATTAAGCTATATATATATATATATATATATTATATATATATATATATACGAGTAGGGTATCTTGCTTTTGTAAATTGTGAAAATAGTGCATACCCCACGCACGCAACATCAAATTGTGCCCATTGAATTTGACATTTATAAAATGTCTCATTCCCTCGCTTGACATTTTGCAAAAGACCAGCATTTAGAAAACGGCGTTCATCATGCCACTTAAATTTGTTTATATCAACCAATTAACTCGTGTCTGGGGTTGGTCAAACGCAGTGAGAAAGTGTTTGTATTAACAGGTGATTAATATTCTTTCAAACATTTGTGTTAATAATTAAAATCCCTATTATATTTATTTGCTTTAAGTAAAATATTCGCACATTTTAAAGCAAACTTACCTCTATGCGTTACCTTACAGCGGACGTAGGGTCATTGGGTGGGTGGTAAACGGCGTTATAATAACATACTTGCGCGGTTGTCCCTTAGGCAAGCACGGGTTCATTTTTTTTTTTTTTGCGGCATGATGTGAAAAACTCCCAGAGTGTATTTCAGAAATGATTCCATTTATCATATAATTGTAATGTTTGGCATTAATTACGTAACTGTTATAGAGTATGAAACAGTGTTGATCGAGCGAGTGTGGGTCCCCGATCCTAAATATCTAGCAGGAAAAGTCAAAGTAGCAAAGAAAAAGGAGCTTCACCCTATTTTGTGCAGTAAAATAATGGTATAACATGAAAACCTTAATGCATACGGGAACGTACGAAGTAAATTTATGTTCGTTAAGAGAAACTATAATGGGAGGCAGCGTTGTAAAAGCTTTATACTTGCAATTTAATAATACTTTCATTAAAAATAAAGATTCTAAGACGTCATTGCATTGTTCTGAAACAATATTTCCCTTAAAATGTATGAAAATATACTGCTTTCGACAGAGCGTGATTCGCCTAGGCCTATATAAGCAGATCTTGTATTATATACAAGCTTCAATAATAATCATTAACTTCAAGTTAATTAACTAGTTAACTTAAATTAAATTTTAATTAACCATAACGATTAAGTTAATTCTCTAATAATTACCATGCTTCCCATTACAAATTATAAAATTACGCCAATAAACTGTGGAAAACTTTTGTAAAAATGGTAAATAAAACTGTTTATGCATTGTACCTCTTTTAATTGTCTGTGTCAACGAAGAAACGTGTCATTTGCAATCTCTCTCTCTCTCTCAAACTATATACAGTATATAATCTTCATTAACCTTGGTTTTGCTTCCTCCCGAATTGTTCATTCTGACAAAGGTCAAGCTTGTTGCTCCTTAGACCTACAGCTTAAAGTGGAATCCTAACCACGACCCACTCACGACCTCGCAATTAAGCAAATCCTAACCACGACGCACTCACGACCTCCCAAATTGATGTTAAATACTTTATGTACTTCCAGTGAAAACTGACTGACATTTGCCTTTCCATCGCTCTGGTTCTTACCTTGTAATCCAGCTTTCCCTCTTTTGTGTGTGAGAGAGAGAGAGAGAGAGAGAGAGAGAGAGATTTTCGACATACTGTTGAGTTACGCCGCGATAGCCGCGTCCATTTCCTGATCATCCAGAAATCTCTCTCTCTCTCTCTATACCTTTACCTTTGGTTAGCTTCCGCCCGAATTGTTTATTCTGACGAAGGTCAAGCTTTTCACCACCTTAGACCTACAGTTTAACGTGGAATCCGAACCACGCCCCATCAGCAGCCTAGCGTCTTAACCAGTAGGCCACCTAGGGTACCCATTTATCTACCAACCACTTTCTTTATTGTGTGGAAGGATGAACAGCTGGGTTTTGCTGCGCGCCGGCTGCCTTCGGGTCTCGAACCCGGGGCCGATAGATTCGTAGTCAGCGACGCTAACCACTACACCACCGAGGTGTATATATATACACACACACACATTTATCTTATCGATGTTAAACAAACCTGAATCATGCAAACATCTTATATTTTTATTTGAAGAACGTGTGTTTGTGTGCGTACGCCTGAGCATAAGTGAGGTCGAGTGTGTGATAATTCACAGATGTAGTGAGGTACCGTAACACTCGGTACCTCGCAAAATTGTTTATATCAAAAATCTAGAAATATTTTTAATGTCAGAAAAAGGATATGTTAGGCCTGATTAGGCTAGGTTACACTAGATTAGAGCGTACATCACTATTTAATGATTTAATAGAAACGACCCTCTGAGCCCTCATTTGCGTCCAAATCCCTTAACAAACCTTTCTCGGTTCGACGACACTAAGGTTAGGTTAGCTTAAATTAAGTTTGGTTAAATTTTTTTTTTTTAGATATATGGATTTTAAAAAGTCGGTACCTCGCTTATACGGTGTGTGTGTGTGTGTGTGTGTGTGTGTGTGTGTGTGTGTGTGTGTGTGAGGCATACTTGTCTTTTTCACTCGCATGAGCAGAAACGAACGTACATCCTATCCAGCGCATAATCGGAATTGACTTCGGAAATAGAATTAATCTAAAAATTCGAATTCGGAAATTCATTCCTTTGAAAACGGTTCACGTTCCACAAACCGATGTATTTTCCGATTTCTATTCTTTTCTGATAATGAAAGTAATTTTTGGGGAATCTGTTTTATGAGACTGAAGTAATGGGTATACTCGCGTGAACACATTATACAAAATATTATGTGTTCTTTGTTATGGAAAGGTAAAAGACGATAAATTGGGAAATTAGGAGCTAGTGGACCCCGAACCCGGGACGTCACACGGTTCTAGAGTCAGCGCAGCTACTGATCACACCATCCAGAACCCCCCAAGAAAGATTTATTCGAGCCTGAATACTCATTTCCGCACTGTGTCGTGGGTGAAAGTGCCCCAATGTTCACCTGAGCTCGAGTATTCACGGGGTGGGTGGCCTGCTCAACCCAACCCAACCCAAGAGCCAGTAGTAGGAAGCGAAACCAGAGTCTCACCGCCCAGAGTCTGACACCGATATCACTGAGCTACCGGGGCCTCTGTTCATTCAAGCAAGGCCAATATTTACATTTCGACTCTATGTTATGTATATGTTTTATAGTTTTTCTCACGTCTAACTAAATATATAGTGATTGAAGCTAAGTCCTGCACGAAGTCATCAATCATAAATCATATGATCATTCGCGAAATATGTACGTTCTTCATCCCAACGAAAGACAAATTGGTTTCTTCAAAAAAAGGAAACGCATTATTTTGGGGACGAGGTAATGATGATTGTGCCTCGTTTTTCATGGGGTTCTATCTAGTTTAAAGGGGCGCACGTAACAGTTGGGAAGCCATACTGAGCCCCGTAAGAGAGCTCGAACCCAGTCTACTTGTCTTTCGAAGCACAATAGTTGCATGTTCAAAGAGATTCATACTGAATTTACTGAGGATCATTTTTAATATAGTTCTTCGTGTCTTCATTTTGAATTTGTAATTCTTCCTAAGAACTTTAAAACACTACTACTGCTGCTACTACTACTACTGATAATAATGTTTTTTTTTAACCCTCAGCGTATATATATATATATATATATATGTGTGTGTGTGTGTGTAAAACTAGTACATGTACGAAGTGCAGCGTGATGTAATTTTTGTGACGTCACTGTTACGTCATAATATATGAACAAATTGGAAAGAATATACTGCACGAAGTCTCAATAACAAGGTTAAAAAATTGGAGCACCTTATTTTATCAGTTCGTTCTAATCATGAGTTCTGATTTTTTTCAGGAAATGTTATCGCTATATACAGAATGCGACATTCTACCTGCGGTATTTTACAATAAGCTTTTTTACAGTAAGACATTCATAGCGTATAGGCTAGCCTATCATTCATTCTATAAGCACGGCCTGGGGCTCTACTTTGACTTTTTAATTTTTTTCATTGTCAAATGAACCTTTATAGACGTATGTGTAGTGAAAATGTGCTTAATTGTATGTTAAGTGATTAAGAGGATTGTTGCTTTATTTTATTAACTAGAAAAAAATTAGAGCCAACTGACTGTAATAAAATTTTAACCCACCCGAAGCCTAGAGCGCCTAGGCCTACCACTTATCAGAAATAAACTTTGCTTAAAAAGTAAACAAAGGAAATATATATCGTAAACTTTAAATTCTGAAATATGCACAATATCAATAAAAAATCAAACGCAAGTGCTATGAGGAACTAAATCTTAAAAAATGTCGAACGAGCTAACGAACTCTCATAAAACGTCAACTTTTGAGAAATCCAGTATTGATGAAAAACAATTATTTTGGTTTCTGTGACGATACGAATCACTTTGGTATGGAGTTAAAGAGATATTTTGGTTCAGTGACATCTTTAAGTGATATTTGTGATACATTCGATGTTTTTGCAAATGCAATAGTAGTGATTTTAATACTGACGTTCTACTTGTGTAGCGGACGGAGGCGTGTATGGAGGAGGAACGATGTTTCAAATAAACATCTCCAACTACAAATTCCAAAAAAATATTGGGGCCACAATTTCAGAAGTGTTTTCGTGTTAATTTTATCCTTTTGTTGGTGCTTACACGTGGGTGAAACGATAATACGATGGATATATTCTCAACAAAATAAATTAGCGCTTTTAATTTTATTAGCACCTTTTACGTCACTTATTAGCGTCATCTTTTCTTTGGTGTATTACGAGTGTTTGGAATCTTTAGCGGCTCACCCCTTGTACCTGGTGCTTCCTTTACTCCTATGGGGACTGCAAATAATAAGTACTAGCGCAAGATTTTATGAATTCATTTGTATTTACAGTGTAAACTTTTATGCTGTAGCACCTACGTTATGTTTAATTAATATTTGGTTTGCCTTTGTCTTCTCATCGTTGACTTCACTACAGTAATATTATGGGTGAGTAAATGGTGTTTTATTAATAATTATTTTAAGCTTAATTAAAGAGGTCAGAACAGGTCAGGCCCAGTGTAGGATAATAAAAGAAGACTAAATTGCGTAGAAATACTTAAACAGCCCAGTTAATGGAGGGGCAGATCAAAGATTTATGAAAGTGAGCTTCTCATACACGAATAAGCACCCCCTCTCATAATATATATACTGTATATATATTATGAGATATATATTCGTATTCCCGAACTCGAATCTTCCCCATTACATGATTACCCTCTAGCTTCGGCGCCGCTGATTGGGAGGCCCTAGGCAGTACTTGTGTGATTTCCCATGGAATAATTACTGCTTCCGTGGCCGGGGCACTTCTGGGTGTGCTGAGCACATTACAGAGGTGATTCTCTCGGGCATGCAGGCGTACATTCCATATTCTGTTCCTACTACTAATGCAAAAAAACCTTGCTTTAACTTTATTTATTCTAATGCTATCCGCAACAGAAGGTACCATCGCTATCCAACTAGTGTTGAAAACCGGTTTAACCGGTTTTCAACCGGTTTGTAAAATTCCCCTAAAAATCGAAAACCGAAAGGAAAAACCGGTTTTATCGATTGATTTTTTTATTTGGCTCAAACTTGCGCGAACGTGCAGCTACGCGCTACAGCGCACAAAAAATAACTTCGAATACATTACCTATTAAGTTAAATTGTGACAAACTGGCAACTGCTCTTCAGTATCATTTTTGCCTATCTGGCAACTCGATCTTCAGTTTTTCTCATCATGTAGGCTGTAGTGTAGAGTCAGTCGACTAAAGCCCTATTCGCAGTATAAGACCCTTAATGCCCTTTGTTTCTTAAGATGTCATTTCCAAAATAGGGATAAAATCTAAATTAATTTATATATTTTTTCTTACACGAAGAGTCAATTTTCTGTTTTCTAGGTAAAGTTTTTTTTATTAAAAAAATTTATTTCAAGTTTTTTCCAAAATAGAGATAAATTTTATTTTCATTCTTTATAATTTTTTTACAAAAAGAAGTTTATTTCTTTCTAAGTATAGATGTTTTATTTTAAAAAATTATTTCAAATCTAAATTGTTTGAATAATGTATTATTTTGGCTAAAATAAAATATGTCAAAGTTGTCATTTTCTTATTCATATGCATACATATGATGCTGCATTTTTGCATTCTTTTGACCAAAAAATAGGCGATAAGCTATGCTTGTTAAGAGTTAAAGTCAGTACCTTTCAATTGTGGCTTTTAAAAATTACTATACTTTTCGGTCATAACCGGTTAAAACCGGTTTTCAAAAACAGATCGATTAAAAACCGGTTTGTAAAGTTTCGATTATTTTTCAACACTATATCCAACTCCTGACTCATTCCTTCATCCGACAGAAATGTGGAAACCTATCCAATTCTAATTCGTCTCACTCTTTCTGATATCTAGCTAAGAACCTCTTCAACAACTTTACTTCTTCTTTCCCTCCTCTTTTCCATTCAGACAGCTCAGTTGCTGTCACTTTTGAAAAAGCTGAACTCTTCGCTCAAACTTTCGCTTACAATTTAGCCCTGGACGATTCCGGTGCTGTTCCTCCATCTCCTCCCCCTAAAGCTATTAACAGTGGTGTTCCTCAGGGTTCTCTCCTGTCACCCACTTTTTTCCTTTTATTTATTAATGATCTTTTAATTCGTACTTCCTGTCCTGTTCACTCCTATGCCGATGATTCCACTCTTCACTTCTCCACCCGCTTCCCAAAGCGTCCTTCACAGCAGTCACTTCATGATTCGCGTGGGGCGGCTATATCTGACTGGGGCAGAGAAAACCATGTGGCTTTCAATGCCTCAAAAACTCAGTTCCGCCATCTGTCTACTCGTCACAATCTTCTGCACAACTATCCCCTTACCTTCAACAACACAGCTCAATCCTTCCTCTTCTCTTAACATTTTTGGCGTTTCCTTTTCTCATGATCTTTCCTGGAAAGATTACACATAGTCCCTTTCTAAAACAGCTTCTAAGAGGTTTCTTCACCACCACTCAGTTGCTGTCTCTGTACAGGGGTCTTGTTAACCCCTGTATGGAATATGCTTCTCGTGTATTGGGTGGCTCAACCCACACAGCCGTACTTGACCGGGTGGAATCAAAGGCTTTTCGTCTCATCATTTCCCCGCCTCTTCCTGATTGTCTTCAATCTCTCTCTCTCTCTCTCTTCGCCGCAACGTTGCCTCACTCTCTCTTTACTATCGCTGTTATAACGGACATTTGCTCTTCTGAACTCTCTAACTGCATGCCTCCTCCTTTAAGGCGAACACGCAGTACCAGACTTTCTACACTTTCTCATTCCTTTTCTCTCCAACTATCTAATGCAAGGGTTAAACGGTATTTTCAGTCTTTCATCTACTCAACTGGTCAACTCTGGAACAATCTTCTTCAATCCATCTTTCCTCCTGTCTATGACCTCTCATCTTTGAAACGCAGAGTGTGTAGGCATCTCGAAACCCCCAGACGTTGATTTTGGCTTTCTTCTTCTTTATGGGAGGGGCGCTTTTTGCGGACATTTGCCCTTGGCCCCTCCTTCCTGCATAATATATGCATAATATGTCGGTTATAAATAGATATAGAGTGTAACATATTTGTGGATAGTAGTCTATTATGACTTGATCCTCTGGATCCAGAGATTCTATCTTTAGTTTTAAATCGATAATTAATTAGTTTTAAATTGATAATTATTTAGTTTGGTAAAAATTGGTCGTTGCCAATGTACAGGCAGTTTTTACATAAAATTCTTATGTTCTTGTGGTTCGGAACCCAGGTAAAATTGTAGGTCCCCTCCGCCACCACGGAGGACATACACAATACACAATTACGAACACAGTTAGGTAGACCAGCCATGAGTGGATCCTAGGGTCTTTGTTGGTCTGAAACATTATAACGTTATTATATATATATATATATATATATATATAATATATATAATAACATTATTATTATATATATGTTAACCCCTCCGTCTATGGCCCTGGGGTGGTTCGGAGTCGACGGGGGTTCTGGTTAGGAGGCAGCAACGGATCTGTTACTTGCAGTAGTTTCTTCTATACTACTCTCCGAGTTCTTCTTTAGTGGCTCGGAGGATTCTGAGAGGCTTATTAAATTCTTTGGGGTTTCTCCCCGATTCTTCTTGTAACTTATCGGGAGATTCTAATGACTAAGTTTTCTGAAGAGAGCACGGCTCGAAGGAGAAGATAAAGACTTTTTCTTACTGTGTTTTACTCCTAAACTGTTACAGGTAATGCTCAGCCTCGTAGTTGGAATCAGAATAAACATGGAAGAAATTTGTGGGGTTTATATACCCCGATTCTACTAACATCATCATTATTAAATGTTGAAGAGGCTGCATTATTTTTGCACAATATTTGAAAATAAAGTAAATCTTTTAGCTGTGGTAAGGTTTAAACGAATAAACAAGATATTTGAAGATGAAGCCATATTTTTATCTTAAATTGCGTATTTTCAGATCTGATGTTATCATGATCTGCCAAGTTAACTAAAAGTGGAAATTGAACTATGCATCTTTACACAAATATGCATATGAGTAAAAATTAAAGGTTTAAGATTTACAATTAAATGCTTAGGCAAGACATGACTTCATCTTTTATAACGAAGAAAGAATGTATACAAAACATGACATGGCAAAAGTTACTCAGGATTCATTATTAAGCTAAATCTAAAAAATGATTATGAGATTTTAAAAAAACAACAGGTCATCAATTATTTGGCAAAGTAGAAAGCACATCAAAATTTATGCCAACGGAAAAATAATAATAAAAAAAATAACAACAGTATCGCCGATTCTACATTCCTTATGGCGACATAATGTCGGGTCGGACATTGAGTACATTGTAATTTTGGTCTACTGTAACTATGATTATAATTACCAATTCATTTATTATCGTTAACTACAATTTCATTAAAGTACATTGACTACGTCATTTAGTACATTACAAGGTATTATTAATTACAGTTTTATTAAAGTACATTACGTTATATTAAAGTATTACAGTTAATTACAATTAAACAGTTACTATAACTTTTTGTTTTTTACAGTGTTTCATATTAATAGACAATTAAGATGTTAGAAATATAATACAAAGTACATGGGCACATAACACACATAATATAACATAACGCATGATAATGTTATAAATTCGAATCAGAGGGAAAGGAGACTTTTTAACTTTGAGCGTTCGAATTCTGCTGTGATGAGCGGAATTTCGATCACTTAACCTCAGCATTTTTGAGTTCATCTCGGGAGGTCAATATAATTAAAAATAAAAATGAAAAAAATAATACGAGAACGTATTTTTGCGTTTTCGAACGAAGGCACGAAGTTTCGCGTTGACACGAGTAAAAATGAATATTTAATAAAATTTATATTGGATAATGGTCAAGAAAACATGAATGTAAGAATGAGTATGGTTCAATAATAATGTTTATGCTACATAACATATAAATAATGACCTATAGAGTGTTTAGTCCTTAGGGAAATAAATGACGGGAAAATGTGACGTCATAGTTATTGAATTTTTACATATAGTACAAATCATTGTTAGGAAGATTTACAAGAACGAATTAGAGAGACAGAGTGGGAAACGTAAAGAGAATAAAGTTATTTTGTGACGTCATAGTGTATAAGTCATTATTAGAAAGATGAATTAGAAAAATACAGGAATGAATAAAGACGTACAAATCGAAATTCTATCCAAAACTCGCTTATGTGATTTTTGGTTTCTTATGTAAAAATGGACAATGAATTCATATAATGATGATGTAGGAATTGTTCATTGTTCACTTTTTTACATATATATATATAATATATATATATATATATATATATATATATATATATATATATATATATATAATATATAATAATAATAATGTTATAATGTTTCAGACCAACAAAGACCCTAGGATCCACTCATGGCTGGTCTACTTAACTGTGTTCGTAATTGTGTGTGATATATATATATATATATATATATATATATATATATATATATCGAGTGGGGGAAAGCTGTAGCGAAACCTTATTTTTCCTATATCATAAGAACAATATTTACCCCGTGTGACTTGGTACTGGATTTGCCCCTAGTATATTTATACTTAACTTTAGGGATAAATGAAAATGAAACTGTTTATTGGCAGACTATAGTCCACATGACAAATATTATTAATACAATGACAGTTCATATACTAAGGATAGAAATACATACAATTGATTAGAAATAATACTGTAATGTCGAAGTTAAGTGGAGCTACAGACAGACGTTTTCGTACCAAGAAGTCCATAGCTTAGAGGATAAATGGCAGGACTCATGGATAGCTTGGATGATCGGGTTGGTTGATTTTTTAATTCTTTGCAGTAATCTATGTAAGAGTCTAAAATACCTGTTGTACAGCAAATTTAGAGTTCTGCCAGAACCTTTTTTATATCAGGTCATCTCATAAGTAGTGTTTTTTAGATCGGAATTTGAAGGACAAAAAAAACTCAACTGAAACTTTTTAGTCTAGTATATATTTTCCATCGGAATCAATGACACTCTGCCAACGTCCTACAAGCTTTTCAATGCCATGTTTATAAAATTCAGGCGGTTTTGAGGCAAAAAACGTACAAAGACTGGTGTGCAGGTCATCTAAAGAAGTATACTGTTTCTCGTCAAGATAGTTTTGCAGACTCCTTAAGAGATGATAATCTGAAGGCGCAAGGTCTGGAGAATATGGAGGATGTGGAAGTTTTTCTCACCCAAGCTCCTCAATTTTTGCAGAAGTGATCCGAGCGGTATGAGGACGTGCGTTGTGGTGGAACACGATTCCTTTCCGATTAACCAAAGAAGGTCTCTTTTCTTTTAGTGCAGTGTTCACTCGATCCAGTTGTTGACAGTAGACTTGAGCTGTGATTGTTTGGTTGTGTGGTAAGGTTTCAAAGTGTATTACACCACCTTTATCCCACCAAACACTAAGCAACACCTTCCGAGGGTGAAGATTTGGTTTTGGCTGTGGTGTCGCTGGTTCTCCGGCACAAACCCACTGTCGACGGCGCTTAGCATTCTGGTACAGTATCCACTTTTCATCACCAGTCACTAAACGGTGCAAAAATGGATCTTTGAGTTCACGGGAATGAAGAGCTGTGCTAATGTTTACCCGCACCCTCAGATTGTCGACCGACAATTCATGTGGCACCCATTTTCCTAACTTAGGCACTTTCCCGAGTTGTTGCAAATGTCGATGGATGGTGGACGGGGATGAATTGAGTTTCTGGGCCAATTCTTCGACAGTTGTTGAACAGTCTTCTTCAAGTGCGGCTAACAGCAGGTCATCATCAAACTCAGCAGGGCGTCCAGAGCGTGCTGCATCTGTCAAACAGCAGTCCCCATTCCTAAACTTTTGAAACCATCTTTGACATTTCCTCACATGCACAGTATCGTTGCCATAAACGTCCTGAATGTTTCGCGTTGCTTCAGTAACACTATTCCCTTTTTTGAACTCGTAAAGCATTATATGCCTGATATGCTCTTCTGATACCGCCATGTTTATGAGGGGTTCACATAAAGCAAAACACACGTCTTCACTGGTCAAGGTCTGTAAAGTATGTAGCGAAACACGATAGATCTCCTCTTTGATATAACCTTCAGAAAATTTATGTTTAAACCGAGTAGGACTAGTTTGAACTTAATCTATCGTAAAAATGACATTACTTATGGGATGACCTGATAATTCACCCACAGACAGTTGCTGTCCGTATATATTACTGCAGAAAGTACGAAAGAGAGTCTTTAGCTTCACTTGTACTGAATCGAAAGTCCTTATGGTCATATTCGCTTTAGCACACAGGCTTCGAGATTGTTTTCTTATATCCGGGTCATCACTCAAGGAGCTGGTAATAGTTTGACCCAAATACTTAAACTCTTGTACTTCCTCAATTACTTCACCATTCATTTTAAACCTTATATCAGCTGGCTGATTACAGCTTTTAGGATGAAATTGCATAACCTTAGTTTGTGTAACATTAAAAAGAATATCATGTTTCTGCGAATACACTTCGCAGACTTTTAGTAGCCGATCCAGACCTTTAACAGAGAGACTTATTAACATCATATCATCGGCATAAACCAAGTTATTTATCCTTGTGTTATCTATACAACATCCCACTGTTGCCTCATTAAGTGAAGCAATTAATCCGTCGATATACACATTACACAGCATAGAGGAGAGCAAAGAGCCTTGTCTCACCCAGTAAGAGGAGCCAAAACACTCGGATAGTACATTGCCCGACCTAACAGTGAAAGATTGGTGGGAATACCAAAATTTCAATAAATTTAATATGTACATGGGAACCTTCCTGTCTTCTAGTCTTTCAAATAAAATATTGTGGTTCACCCTATCATATGAGCCAGCATGGCTGATAGGAGCAATGATTTAGGCAGACATACTACGTCATTTGCATATTTTAAGTGCTCATTCGATAAGTCATCTACCCCTGACGCAGAACCAGTCTTTAACTCTTTAATTAACCTCTACTTCAGAAAATGCTATCAAAGTATTTTCCCTTGTCCCTCCCGCAATCGTTTCGCTGCAATCTATCCTAAGATTATCCCTACTTACACTGTTAAGAATGTTAGAATAGTGGTTTTCCACAGCTTTGCAATTTCATCCTCCCCCGACACCCCATCGATTGTCGGAGGGAGGACATTTTTGACACCCGTTTGATTCTTAACAAATTTCCAAAATTTGTTATTATCGTTATTTATGCGAGCTTCACAGGCTTTTGATGCTCGAATAGACTCTTCTTGTTTACATCGCCTTATGGCCGCCTTATACTGACCCCGACTTCTATACATATTCAAGTATACTGGTCCTAATCTGGGTCTACCATGAAAGCACCACAAATCATAGGCGTCTTTCGATTCCCTCTTCAGGGGGGCAATAAAATCATTCCATCCAGGAATAATCTTAGTATGATAGTTGTAAGATTCAATCAGGGGGCTTCCTGCTTCTTTTAACAGGGATATTATCTTACTATAATACCTATCTATGAGTTTACAGTGAGAATCATTTGAGCAAGGATTATTACAGGCAAGGTGCAAAATTTCTAAATTATTAAAGAGGTGACTTGTTCTGTCTTTGTATTCTATTCTTTGCTGCATCGTAACATTGGACCAATCGACGCGATTATTCTTACCTATTGAGTTCTTGTTAAGTCGTGTTGCGCATAAATTGGTAACGTTAATTAATATTTCTAATGGTCTATGATCAGAAAGAAGGAAATCATGCAGAATATGAACTCTAACAGTTCGATCCTTTAGATTATTACTAGTGAGACAATGATCAATCCACCTGGTGGTACCACTCATATCACTAACGTATGTAAAATTACCACTGGCTACCCCTAATACATCTACATCACTTATACTTAAATTGGCCGACTCGCACATGTTACCCAATTCTACAAAGAATTCCGAGTTCACATGCGCGTTAAAGTCCCCCATTATTATACAGTGATAATATTTGGGATTATCTGATAATGACTTAATTTTGTACAGCAAATCAATGTATTCATCTAGATTACTGCCGTTGTTATATGGTAAATAGCAGTTTACAATTAATATGCAATCATTGTTTACTTGTAATTCATTGCCTAACAACCTTACATTATCGCTTGTTAAAAATTTTATATGTTTTGACAAATTTTTCCTTATTAAGAAAGCAACACCACCAAAAGGCCTATCGTACATTAATTCATCTGACAAGTCTACTGCTGATGACGCATGGTACATAAAGTCATCATGGATGGATAAATGGAAGTAGGACAATATATATATGGAAAAGCAACAACAGTTGATAGACACATATTTATTTTAAGGGTTTCCCAAACCTCTGCTAGCATCTTCATTGTTATAAAATTGGGAAAATAACAGACTTTTATATTACAGATAGCCTTAGTAGTATGGGCGCAAAAGGAGAGTGCAATGCAATTGCAAATGTTGATCAATGCTGCATAAAATATGCAACAAATGGGGAGGCGGAATGTTGCAATATGTTATGCAACACAGGGGGAGGGGGGTATGTTGCAAGAGCAAAAAGGAGTTATGCAACTTGGAGGCGGAGTTATCCCCCAAGAGAGAGGAAAAGGAGAGAGAGGTGTTCGCCTGGCAGGAGCCAAGCGCATATTAAGACTTCAGCCGAGCGGCCGTTGTGTTGATGTTCCTAATCAGCCAGTTGGCTTATCTGGCTGAGCTGCCAGATTGCGCTATTTATTTAATTAAAGTATATATTCTGGATTAACCAGCCAGTTGACTTAGAAGGCGTAAATGGCTTGTTCAGGTGTACATTATTGAGTTGCCAGATTGTGTTTATTTATTTAATTAAAGCATATATTCTGGCTTAAACAGCCAGTTGACTTAGAAGGCGTAATTGGCTTGTTCAGGTGTACATTATTAGGGTTGCAAGATTGTGCTATCCAGATATTTTTGACAGTTGGCTTAGAAATCCGTCACCCGTTTTAGAAGGTAGCCATTTACTGTAATTAAATGTCGTGTAGAACCAAAAGAATTAAATAAAACACCATTACATCATTCTGTTTATTTAGACGAATTAATGGATTCAATTTCACGAAATATATAGAAAATAAATATACAATGGAATATATATGATCAAAAATAATAATAGCATAAGAAATACGAACAATGAATATATAATCAAAATAAATATACAATGGAATATATATGACCAAAAAATAATAATAGCATAAGAAATACGAACGAGAAGTATATGATAAAAAATATACAAAACGTTGTAGTATAACCATCAATATATTAGTACAGGAAATATATATATATATATATATATATATATATATATATATATATATATATATATATACATATATACACACACAGTTATATTAAATAATTAAATATATTGAAAATAATAATATACAAAGCGAAGGAGTATAATCAGTTGCATGTTAGTACAGGAAATATATATATATATATATATAATATTTATACACAATTAAATAATTAAATATATTGAAAATAAACATACATCAAAATACTTTGTTCTACGGCGCAAAACGCTAAACTCACACGTAAGAGAGTCTACATTCACATCGTTATTACTTTGCACTACACGGTAAAACCGTCCAAGCATTACTTCACCGCTTAAGTTATACGGATACCAATACTCGATATAAATGGCTTTCATATCGTTGAGTACTATTTTTGTGCCCACTTTACATTCGGTTGGCAAGTTATCTTTAAATACGGCTAGAATACAATCAAAAGCACGCACAAAGAGGTCATCGTTAACCACAACATCATTATTAACTACAAGTTTATAAACACTCCTTTCCAATCGAGGTTTTTTTCTTACCGCCCCGAGCTTTTCAATCGTAAACTCTTCACTCTGCATAGCGGCAATTAAAATAATCTTCCAAGTCGTAACGACAGCTACTCATTATATAAAGATACAACTCTTCAGGGTGAACATTGTAGGCAAGCTCTGCCCTGTACCGCTCAAGTGCTTTGTACCAAAGTTCGGGATATTTCGAAGAGTCTAAACCAGGGGTGGGGAACCTTTTTTCATTGGAAGGCCGCATTTCATTTAACCAAGACCCTATTAGGCCGCATGCTGAGAATTTAACATATACAGTACAACAAAATGTCATATTTTAGTCTACAATCTACATATTTATTAATTTTAAATCAAACTTGATAATACGTGAGGGCTTTTATAATAAATAAAAAATTCAGCAAGTGCACATTTATTTTTGTGGGGAATAATTAACAATATAACTAATATTAAGTGAAAAATGATATTAAGTGAAATGATGTTAACATTAAGTGAAAAAGTGATAAACCATTTAATAACTTTTTTGTGACTGCTTATTGCGGGACAGGAGTCGTACATTTGGTTCCAATATCGTTGACCGTAGTTTTAGTTGGTCCTCCAGGTGAATATTCGTCATCTGAGATCTCAAGCGCGTTTTGATTTGAGTCACATATGAAAACGTTGATTCACAACAGTAGGTTGCGCCGAAAGAAGGCAACATTCGACGAGCATGTTGGCGCAGACGTGGGTATTCAACGCCATTTTTCCATATTTCAACAGGATCCTTCTTAGTATCAAATAGAGACTTAAGGATATTATTTTCTAATAGCTCAATCAACTCCATCTGTAAATCTTCAGGTGCTTTGGAGACGCCAACCAGGTGTGGTTGGAAAGCTAGTTTCAGTCTGAAGTCATGTTTCTCAAAATCTTCAAATCTTTCATTGTATTCTTCAATCAGGGAGTCTAGGACAGCTGTGTATTCTTTCACATCGCATTCCCTTAATGATTTGCTTGTATCTTCTTCATCAATTACCTTTGCCAGTTCAGGGAAGTGTTCAGCTGAAAGTTCCGAACGGGTAAGGATAGTTTTGAAAAAGCGCAGCTTCCTCCGAAAAGCCTGGAGTTTTTGCCACATTTCATATATGGATTTAGTTTTACCTTGCAAAGAAATATTCAGGTAATTTTGCTTGACATTACGTCACACAAAAATGCAGCATTTCTGCAGAAATCCTTTTTTGACAATTCACATGGTTCATTGAGTTCCTTAGAAAATCTTGTGATTTGTTTTCGCAAAGACAAAAGTTTTTCAAAGACTTGCCCTTGTGACAACCAGCGCACTTTAGAATGATACGGAAGATCCACACTGAATGTTTCATCATCAAGCATAAGCATATTGCGAAACTGGCGATGTCGTGATGCATTTGCTCTAATGTAGTTCACAATACGTATAACCTTTAAGAATAGAATAACCTTTATTAATAATAAAATAAATACAGTAGTCTTTTTACAACTTACAATTTTTACAATGACATAAATAATTGTGAAGCTCGACTATTTATTTTTTTTATTTTTAATTTGGCCCTTAAGCTTTAGGCTTTACTGGGCTCTCATTAAAAATAAGCAGCTAGCCGTTATAAATTAATAAAAATAAAATAAATAAATAAGTAAATAAGTATTATTAATAGTTAAAGCCTGTATTTCAATATTAAACAATATTAATGGACAATATAAAACATTATTAGTGGACATTAATCCAAGATTTTTGTTAGTATCCCATTATTAATCGGGATTTTAACTTGGTTTTAAACAAATTTACATTCGCAATATTTTTTATATCGGCATGCAAGTCATTCCATAGTTTCAATCCAATGAAAATGGGTAGTTTTTGAGATGAAGACAATCTAAATTGAGGTATAACAATCTTTGATCTATTTCTGGTCTGATACGGGTGGATTTCTTGAGTTACAAAATATCTATTTACCCATTGCAAATTAATGATTTTGCTCTTACACTTGTAAATAAAAATAAAATGTGCCAGTTTGGTTATATCATTGAGCTTTAGTAGGTTTAGCTCTTTAAATAATGCACTAGAGTGATCAAGGAAATCAGCATCAGATAATAACTTTATTGCTCGTTTTTGGATGACAAAGATACCATTTAATGCGTTGTTAGCGGAGTTTCCCCAAACAAGGGTGCAGTATGTTATATAAGGAAGAACAAGAGTATGATAAAGAGTCAATAAAACTTGTTTAGGGACTACATTTCTAAGTTTAAACATTATAGCAACGCTCCTTGAAATCTTTTTCGCGATATAATTTACATGATCACTCCATTGCAAATTCTTATCTAGCATTACACCAAGAAATTTTGTTACAGTACACTCCTTTATGGTGATTTCATTAACATTGAGTTCATCAAGATATACATTTCTTTTATTAGTAAAAATCATGACATTTGTTTTACTGGTATTTAGGAAGAGTTTATTCGTGGTCAACCATTTCATTACACTGATGAATTCTGAATGAAATATATTCTTAGCTGTATTAACATCTTTGCAAGAAAAGGAGAGAGTTGTATCATCTGCAAACATTATGAAGTTCAGTATATCAGATGAACGTGGAAGGTCATTTATATATAATAAAAATAACAGTGGACCCAGCACTGAGCCCTGTGGCACACCATGTTTGACAAGCGCTTTAGTGGAGCAAAACTTATTTACTGATACAAAATTATATCTATCGGACAAATAACTTTTAAACCAATCACTGATTGCCCCTCTAAAGCCGTAACAATACAATTTATTAAGTAGAATATTATGGTCTATTACATCAAACGCCTTACTCAAATCCATAAATATTGACATCATTATTTCTTTGTTCTCCTTAGCTATATTTACATTTTCCATAAGATTTAAAATAGCCATTTCCGTTGTTCTATTATTACGGAAGCCATATTGATTTGGAGATAATAAATTGTAAGATTCTAAATATTGCTGCATTCTACTTTTTACAATTTTTTCGAAAACTTTGCTGAACACAGATAATGAACACACTGGCCTGTAATTTGTTGCTAGTGTAGGATCACCCCCTTTAAAAAGGGGTGTTATGCAACCAGTTTTTAGCATTGATGGGAATATTCCTTTGGAAATACTGTGATTGATAATTTTAGCCAAAGTTACAGATATCTTATCTTTAACAAGTTTCAATATAGGTACGTACAGGAATGTTATGAATGTTATTTTTTGTATTTTTTAATTTACCAATAATAATATTACTTAATATGTCACTTAAAACAGTAGATTTGGCACAGAGATTCTGTTGATGCAAAATACAGTGAAAGGAAATCAAGCTATCTGGATTTGGCAGTTCTTTTTGTAGTAGCGCAACAAATCCTGCACATTTTCCTCTCATGGAAGGTGCACCATCTGTGCATACACTTACTAAATTACATAAATTCAGTTTCGCTTCACGGCATTTTTCTTTGAAGAGAGACAAGACGTCAATTCCACGTGTCTTCCCGGTAAGAGTACCCAAAGCCAGTAACACCTCGTAGCATTGAAAATCTGCAGTTATAACACGAATAAAAAGTGACACTTGCGCTGAGTCAGTAATATCAGTGGACTCATCCAAGGTAATCGAATAATAAGTATTTTCGCTTTGGCATATTGTATGAAGTTCAGTTGCATTGAGGGCTAATTCATGTTGCCGATCAGTTATGGTCCTTCTTGAAAGAGGTAGTTGTTTGTATTTGTTAACCTTGTCTGAATCTAAAGGGGCTACAACTTCAACAATGCATTCTTTTATGATTTCCACATCACTATATGGCTTACCTCTTTTTCCACATACAGTATATATGCTACTTTATAAGTTGCTTCAGTGATTTCAGTCCCTAGGCCTGACATCGTTTTAAATACTTGCTGCTGTTGCTGCTTTTGAAGTTTCATCTTCGTAAGTGCAAACTTTCGGGGTTCTTCTTCCAATATAGCATACTTGTGGTTCTTATGAGTTGCATAATGCTTATATGCATTGTGTTTCTTCACTGTTGCAATTATGGCGCTGCAGAGCAAACACATCATTTTATCTTTCTCAACAACTATGAAATACTGCAATTCCCATTCTTCATGGAATATTCTGTTCTCTTCCTTTAATTTTCTTTTCACAGTTTTTGACATGATTGGGGTACCAGAAGATTTTTAAATAAAAATGGTACACGAACTGATCAAAGATTTACAGTTTTAAAGGAAACAAGCGTGCGTGTCACTAACGGAGAATCGTCAGTAACTGTCATCCAGTCAGCCAGTCGAGTTGATCGTTGATAGGTAAGGGCGTAAGCCGTAAGGCAACTCTGCCAGTTTTAACTGGCAACGTTGCCATATTTCCTATTGTTCAAGCCATAAAGAAGGCTTGTATGTGTAAGAAGCAGTGAAGCTGAAACCATGATCTAATGAAATAGCCTAAAGCCCTAAAGGGGTATCAGTTGCTGTCCATTATCGTACGGTATGAATTCTGAATGTCAAATAGGCAGAAGGCCGCAACTAGTACCCCAAAAGGCCGCAGGTTCCCCACCCCTGGTCTAAACCTTTTAAATATGCATCCAGCTCTAGACCATTCTCGTCTTGTTCATTCCTACATTCGATAAATCAGTCGAGCAGAGCGGTGTATGCGTATTCAAGAACCGTGTCAAAATAAATCATATCCGTAACATGAGCGTTAGGGTGGATCACTTTTCACTTTTTAAAAGAAATTATAGCTGGTCAAAGTTTTTCCCATGATTTGGTTCAGTGGAAGTACACTGACACCATTTTTACCAAAATCGATCAATATTTAGGGGTCGCGCATCGACCTTGAAAATTTCAATTTTGGAAATTTGGCCAAATTGACAATTTTTTACTGAATAAAAATAAATCATCAAATGACCATATTTTCTGAATCCTCTCAGTGAAAGAAATCCTCTCAGATACTTACCAAGTTGATAGGACAAGTGGTTTAGAAGTTATACTCACCTTGAGATAGCATTAAAATTTAAAATATCGTATTTGTCCCCGTACCTCCATATGCTGTCTGCCATTGTCTGCTTTTTAGGATAAGATAAAACGAATAAGGAAAGATCAAATGTATTTTGTATTAAAACGGTTTACCGATATCACTAAAGGCACTTACTCCGGTGCCCCTAACTAGGTTCAAAAACTGTATGAATCGTGGTTAGAACACACGTCATCTTAAGGCGTGCGCCATGTACTCTCTCTGCTAACTCCCTTTCCCTCTGCGCTACGTCATCTTGGCAAGTGACGACTTCTTGAAGTCACCGAGTTCTTTCCGGCTCTTTTCCACGAGCTGAAGAAGACCCTGCAGCTGTGACTCGTCTTTTGTGACAGTGTTCGCGTAATCTTCTATCAGTTTTATCCCTCTCTCTGCCACGTCGTTGGTAACTTTCAGATGCGAGATGACATTCTTCAGATCACAGTAGTTCTTATCTTGATCCCACTTATTCACCGGCAGAGTGAGCCACGTAGACGCGCACACCTGCAGGCCTGTGAACACGAACCACGATGACTCATCGATCAGGTCCGGAAGGCGTGTCGTGTCATCAACCGAGACGTTGTCATACGTGAAGTCCTCGGGCACAGCGAGGCGGCACAGCTTCTTTGCCATCTCGTGCTTCAGTGTCTTCCACTTTGTCACTGCAGAGGGCGAAAACGACGGTCTGAGGCCTCAGATACCACAAGTGCCGCCTGATCACTGCCAGTGAAGCCTCTGCAATTTCACGATCCACAGCCCTGTACTGCAGAAGGCTTCTAGGACAAAATCCCCCCGTGGACAAAATCCCCTCGTGGACAAAATCCCCTCGCGGACAAAATCCCCCCGGACACAACCCCCCCGGACACAATCCCCCCGCGGACAAAATCCCCCTAAGGCTTTATTAAAAAAATAAGAATACGACTGACTTTATTAAAGTTTTAACAAAAATATCACGACTTAACCTAACCAATCGTCAAGGGCGTACAATTACCTAACCGGGTAAACAAATAAGAATACGACTGACTTTATTGAAGAAGAAAAATTAAAAACACAAAGTCAAACAAAATTCAAAATTTAAAAAGACAAATTAAAAGCAATTCCCTTAAGAAAATCAAAAATAGACCTGTTGTTATAGTCTTGTACAATTTTCAAAATGCGAGAAGAAGAAGACTTATACTTCTTCCTTTGCGGTTCTGTCGGCAAGCCAGCGATAATTTGAGAAATAAATGCCTGTTGGTAGCTTATTTCTTGCCCTAAAACTTTTAAAAATTTCCATATGTTTGGATGCGAGCATCCTGTTAGAGATGCAAAGCGTCTATGCCAGCCTTCGACAGAGTTATTTGTACGTGGAAGTTCTGTAATTGTTCTTGAGTACATATTCCCCCGCGGGGGGATTGTGTCCGGGGGGATTTTGTCCGCGAGGGGATTTTGTCCACGGGGGAATTTTGTCCTGATACCCTGCAGAAGACGCTGGTACAACACAAGGTCATTCAGCGGGGCATCAGCTGCGACAGGAGCCGCCAGCCAGGCAGGTGCGTAGAGGAGTGCAGTAAATAGTACCACTCTCTGAAGTTTCTGTACCAGCTTGTCGTCGAACTCCAGCTGACCGCTGAACATCAGGAGCTTCGTGTAGTAGATGATCTGAAACGAATACGCACTGTGATGTATAAATACCGATACCACTCCATATAAGTTTGTTTAATGGTAAATTATTTATCTTATTTTTTTCTGGTAGGGACTTCAAATGGCTGTTTGCAGAAGGCAATACAATATTTAACTTCTAATTCAAAATACCAACCTTGGCCATCCACCTCGCATGATGGTAGGCTCCTGGGCGCATGAAGTGTGTGCCACGACGTGGCTGGGCCCCGAGTACCAGGAGTGTAATTCCGCCACTTCTCGGTAGTCTTCTCTGACAAGACCAGAAGCGGTGCCGAGGAACTTGACTGCCTCATCTCGGAGCTCCATCAGCCACGTCACCTCCGCCAAATGCTCGATCTCCAGCTCGCGATAAGCGAGAGGTCGAGCTTGTCCCACCTGAAAGGGAAGTTATGAAAATATTGCATGAAAACGACTGAAGTTTCCCTTTTCGACTGCTATTAACATCATTAGTAGAAGGACGCTGATATCTCAATTGCTCTGAAGGCAAAAAATCATTGGAGAAAACAAATGTGCCTTAGACTTGAAATTCACCTTCTCCTCAGATACTGAAACAAAGGTTCAGTTGGTGCTGTGGTTCTTCCAAACGCGGTGATGACCACTGCCCCCACGATGAGCTCCATAACGTGATGGCGACAGCCCAGCTGGAAGAGCGGTTTACCAAGCATGTTCTCCAGCCGGACCACCGCACCCTGCACCCTCCCCGTATTGGAGGAAGTTGTGTCGAAGCACAGTCCAATCACGTTGTTCTCGCATCCCCAGTCTTTGAGAGCACGAAAGGTCGCCTGGGCCTGGGACAGACCGGTGCCGTCAGCAACAGTCGGAACGGCCAGCAACTTTCCTTCTGTGCATTGGGGAGCTCCGGAGATGAGAATCGCCTGGCGATGCTCCAATGATCCAAGAGAGTCCTGAAACGTATGTCATACATGCCAATCCATTATCGTCCACTGGAATATGTCAATCCACTGTCGTCACTGGAACATGTTAATTCACTGTCGTCCACGGTGAGGGCAAAACTGACCTTGATTACTTTACCGTCCCAGTGGAGGACAGCATGCCTCGGAGATACGAAGGATTTCTGCACAGCTGTCGACACTTCACAACGATGTACCACTCTTCCACGGTGAGACGTGTCCTTCGAGATACTGAATTTGTCCAGGTCTGCGGGCGGATCTGCCGAACGTAGGACTGCCGCCACAACACTTGCCACCTATGTGCGAAATTGAAAGGAAATTGACAAGGATGCGTATGGTTTTTATGTGACAAAATAATCACTAAATTTTCCGTCGTTACGTCTGTTATATCTTTGTCAAGAAAAGATCATTACTGATATATACACACCTGATTATTGGACATCCGGAAGCGATCAGCCACTTCAATAACAGCCGGTGCATTGAGGATGCGGTGAGGAAGGCTGATTGATACAGTTGATTCTCTCGGCTGTCGGTATGGTGGTTCTAGCTGTGATTCGGAGTTGCTGGACGATCTGCTTTCTATAGATTCATCGTCGCTCTCAGCTTCGGTTCCTAATTTCGTTTTTGAGGTGCCTGGCTCATCACGAGATTGTTGTCTTGAGAGTTGCCATTTTCTCTTGACAACGAACACTTTATCATTCCCACTCATTGTTGCCTGGCGCAGGCCCCGTTGATCCTCATAAAATTTAATATCTTCTTGTTTGTTGTTGTCTGAGAGCAGTCGACTTTTCTGTATCTCTTCAATAGCATCGGGAGCTCCGATGTCCCAGAGCTTGTTCAGATTTTCTGAAAACTTCTCCCTGCCTTTTCCCGCGTCACTGTCTCTCATCTTGCTCTTCTGCAGCGAGCGCCACTCTTCCCACAGTAACTCCAGTTTTCTTTCGCAGTTACGCCTCGTGATCGTCTTTATACGTGCCATGTTCCAAAATGCCAGAACATTGGCCACCGTGTCTTTTACGGCGGCCTTCCTGTCAGTAGTTTCCTGCTTGGCATAGAAGAAGTACTGGAGAACTTGATGGGTGGTTGGCAATTTGGCACCACCGATCGAGGAAGATGGCTGACCAATTAAGACGACGTCCGTGGCTGACCTTAGAGAAGGTGGTGCTGTTGTTGCTGCTTTCTCTTTTCCAGAATAAGTAACTTTCAGTCTTCCCACTCCTGGTTGTTAACAGTTTATCCATTGTACTAAAGTCTAGACTTATCAAACAAGAATCAATTGACACAGTTGATCTGTAAAAAGCAAACTGTGATTAGTAAAAATATTGGTCATAGACATAGCGTGTGTGTGTAATTGGGATTTTAGGATGCGCCAGCTACTGATGCTATGATTACGTCCATAACGGGGGACAAATACGGTATTTTAAATTTTAATGTTATTTCTAGGTGAGTGTAACTTCTAAACCACTTGTCCGATCAACTTGGTAAGTATCTGAGAGGATTTCTTTCACTGAGAGGATTCAGAAAATATCGTCATTTTTTGATGATTTATCTTTATTCAGTAAAAAATTGTCAATTTGGCCAAATGTCCAAAATTGAAATTTTCAAGGTCGATGCGCGACCCCTAAATATTGATTGATTTTGGTAAAAATGGTGTCAGTGTACTTCCACTGAACCAAATCATGGGAAAAACTTTAACCAGCTATAATTTTTTAAAAAAGTGAAAAGTGATCCACCCTAATGAGCATCTTATATAGGCTTCAGATTGCGGAATCCGACGGTTTCAAACATTCTGTCGATGATGAAACGGTTTCGCGTAGGGACAAGAACGTTATTATCAGATGAATTCTTCCACATCAGTCGTATATCAATGCATGACTGATCGTTATTTATACACAACGTGCAAACAACGGCATATGAGGGGGCATCACTAATCTGCTCTCTTGTACCTACACCTGCAGGTAATTTATAATGGTCCTCTCCCCACTTCCTAACTATCACGAAGACTCTAGTCATCTCCTCAACACTTAAATAAATAACATTACGTTTACCAGAGTTTGCTTGCCTGCAAATGGTTTCAAGTACATAGTTAATGGTGCCGGTTTCACGCCTGAACACGCACAATGACTTCGTCACGGACACATCGTACGCAGCATTGAGAATGCTTCCAAAAGGAAGTTCCATCGTATTCGCACGTCCAGTCGGTTCAAGCTCTGAGATGACTATGAGCCACAGGTGGGCGGATCGGCTCGACGGGGGGGAGTGAGTCACGCTGATGAAACGTGTACGGGTTTATTCGAACTTGTGTGTTTCGGAGGGGTGAGGTACACGGATGGGCAGGTCGATGGGGGGAGCGAGTCACACCATAAACTGCTGAAGCGTGTACGGACTTTTTCGAATACTTGTGCTCATTATACTGGGCAAACAGAATTTTCTACTGAAAACTTTGCCTAAGCAAATTTTTTGTTGTATAATTCTTAAAATGGCTCAAGTTTTTCTACTTTAAAAGGTACGGTACCGTATCGTAAAAAACAAAACAAACCTCAGATCAAATTAGAAAATTAATTGTATGTTTAATAAGGCTTGTTTTATTTACAAAGCTCATGCATCTTAGAGGCTTTAACATCCTAACCTGAAATTTAAAATCATCATGAATACCTACAAGAAAAATAGGAGCCATAAAAATTAATAAATACTGTGGGAGGGAATTTTTTCCCTTTCCAGGAAATGCGCAACGATCTGCGCAGAAGAGGCAAAATTGAAAAGTAGAAGACACCTCGAAAAATCGACAGATTCTCTGCGACTCTCAGCTTTCCGGGCAACAGTATCCTCTCTGCGACTCTCGGACCTACCGACAGCAATTTTGCTCTCAGCACTCATACTTTCACCGTTCATACTGGAATTTTAGAATTTTGCCGTGCAAGCAACCCCCACTGTAGTTATAAATTTTTCCCCATGCAAGACTACAGGATCATGGAGGGGCAAAACAAAGAATTTGACCACAACGACGGCGGAAAGGAGACACGGGGCCCCTGGTCGTGACTAACTTAGTCCCGACTCTAAGATTTCCAAACAGGAGCAGTCCCTGAACCAAGAAGAAATTAAATGGTGAAGGTAAGGATTGTTAAGCCAAACTTGATGCATTAGACTAAAACAATACTTCCCATTAATGATAACTCTTGATCATTAATTCCAGCAGTCATGACCGTAAAAATAAATGAAGATTCCTCAATACTTCATTACTACCGTAGAAATTTCAATGATTCGTAGTTAACTCTGACCTTTGCTGTTTAAGGCTAATTCGCCCAGACAACAACAAGCCTTGTTAGGCTATGATCTATTTCAAATTTAGTATATAGATGAATATTTATAGGTGTCCGGCGAATTTGTCACAACAATTTGTCTAAAGATACAATTCATCTACAACAATTTGTCTACAACAATTTATCTACAGCAATTAGTCTACAGATACAATTTATCTACAGCAATTAGTCTACAGATACAATTTATCTACAATAATTTGTCTACAGATACAATTTGTCTAGAGAGGAAAAATGAAAGCTATTTGATGTTAATTATTATTAAGTTTTTCAAAAAAATGAAAAATTTGTTTCTGCAATCGGTTTTCTTGAGAAATGATAAAGAAAAATGTTATTGGATATTGAATAAATTTATTTACTGAAACGACGCAATACACTCCAACATCTTTTTGAATAAGTCCGAGCTGGTGTGGCGCTTACGCCATACAAATTCACAAAAAATGACAAGAATTAGTGCGATATCTTGCAAAAAACAATAGTATAAGAAACTCGATTAGGTCAGGTCAGGTTAGGTTAGGTCAGGTTAGATTAGGTTTCTCAAGAAAACCGATTGCAGAAACAAAATCAGGGTCATCGACTGCCTCTGTTTTCAATTTCGTAGGAAAATCGAGAGCAGTCCATGAAACATACTAGGTCCAATATTAGTAATAGTTTCTCTAGACAAATTGTATCTGTAGACAAATTATTGTAGATAAATTGTATCTGTAGACTAATTGTTGTAGATAAATTGTTGTAGACAAATTGTTGTAGATGAATTGTATCTTTAGACAAATTGTTGTAGACAAAATCGCCTAAAACCATATTTATAAATTTACATTACCATAATCGACCACATTTGGCCAGGTTACTTAAATTTAAAGCTTGATCAGAGAGGGTAGGCCCTAAATAAACTTAATCCATTTTACAAAATTTATACAAGCCTTGTTAGGCTATGATTTATTTCAAATTTAGTATATGGATGAATATTTATAAATTTACATTATCATAACCGACTTAATTTGGCCAGGTTACTTGAATTTAAAGCTTAATCAGTTAGGGTAGGCCCTAATTAAGCTTAATCCATTTTACAAAGTTTATAAGACGACCCGCAGGTTTCCGAATGGTCTTCCCTTCAAATAAAGGCGACAAAAGCAGAAATTTTCCATATTCTTGGATTTTGGAGCTAGGTAGGGTAATTAAATTTATGCAGATTCTTAATAAGGATCTCGTGTAAAATCAAATTTCGGCCAAATATATTTTCAAATTTCATATTTAGTTCAAGATACTCGTATTGAACTACTATCATATTGAACTATCACAGGCAACTTTTGCCATTAAATTTAATATTGCAGATTTTTTTCTGACCAATTTGTTAATTTAAGGATTTTCAAGATCAAACAATGAAATATTAGAGCTGGAAATCAGCTTTTAGAATCTACTTATGGTTGTATTATATTAAGTCTTGCAATTACTCATAGGCCTAGCTACCTACTCATATTAAATTAAAATTAGCCCCAAGGTAAATTAAGACTAACAATTTCAGAGGAATCTCCTTGGGAAGAAGGTTAGGAGAGGCAGAGTGGGCTGCATCCCTCTACCTCCCTATGGAGTAGAGGACCATTCTGCAACAACTGGAAGAGTCAGCCGTACCCTTGCACTGAATATTCGCAAATTTTTAGACCATAGTACCGTACCTATTTTGATTAAGTTTCAACATTGTATTTTATCATTTAAGATATCGGTATCTTAAGATTAAGTTAACCATATAATAAAATGTTAATTTGTGTTGAACTTAATATAATTTGCCTCCCGGTTAATCTTCAAACTTTTCTGAACATTTTTCACTACATGAAGCAATACCGGTTTTAATGTTTTATCACCCACCAGACGTTCATTTCCACAAACTAAACACCTTCACAATCCAGTGCACTATTTGAGAGAAACATATGCCCATATTTATCCTTTTTGTTTAACAAGCGATGCTCGTCTCTAAAGTCTGTTAAAAACTCACCGTGGCCATTAGCCACAACCTCACTACAAACCTCGTCATGATATATATTAATATAGTGGTAAAAATACTTAAAGATTCTCCATGATGACAAGATTTACATTCTCAACCGTAGGGTACGAGTAGTCGGTATGATGTAACATGACATAATATCACTTGTCAACCACTCATCAACAAGACTCACTCTCCATAACCGTTGCTTATCTTCTGAACGTGTTGTTTCTTCTACTTCGCGGTATATGTGAGCTTTTATAAAGGTTAGGACTACAACATACTTCAATACATCGTTTGTACTACGAAATCCTACAATGCCCTCGCCAGAATACCCGTAGAGTATTTGAACATCTTGGTCCTTCGCACGGCTCCATGTAGCCTTAAAAGTACCAAAGGAGGATGGAATAGGGTTTTTCAGCAAAGTGCCACATCTTGGCACTTTGCCGAATACCACTTCATGAACGTTGAACACGCAATATTAAAGGTAGCCATTACGATTTTTAGCCTATGCGGGAGAATACACGTCTGAGCTCAAGGGTATGCAGAGGTCAACTGAGCACGCTGGGATAGAGATATGCTCAGGTAGTGGCAGGAGTCACATGACCGATCTTACAGTGGGCGGAGCTTAGCTTTTTACTGTACACACACACACACACGCACGCACGCACGCAAAGGAGAAAATGAAACCTTAATTGAAGCAAACATACGTGATAAATAAACATATCGTTAACAATATAGATATACTGTAAATAAATACAATCAAGGATTAAGGTAACCAAAGGGTACGGTATCACAGGTACCAGGCACCTGGTAACGCTTCCTATAGGTGTTACGGCATACCTTCGTGCCCCTAAGTTTCTTCACACACACCCCAGTTTCTGCGCCCGAAAATTATGCGTCCCCACAGTCAGTTCGGGTGGCTGGTCACCCTCATCTTCCAAGCACACTAGATCCTTCAACGATTCCAAGTTAACGACTCGACGGTTCACATGGTTAAGCGTGATACCCTTAGCCTTCACGATATACTTCATATCATCCCCTACCCTGACTCGTACCTCAGGTTTTTGGCCCTGTTGGTACAAACGAGTCTGCGTATGCACCATCACCATACTCGTCCTTGATCTCATCAGTTAGCTCTCCGAGGTATTCCCCAATAGCAGGCATGTATTCACCCTACCTCGCTGTAAATATCACGCTATCTGTGTCAGTGTACAGCACCCTCCGCCCAAGAGAGTGCAGTAAACTCCAAAGTTTGATGCGGGCGTAGGCCGTTGTGAAGCTGGTTACAGGTATGTTTGTAACCCGTGAGGTATCTGTGGCCAGTTCGATGATGTACTTTATTATGTAAGTATTACCTACATTCACGATCTCCATAACCTCTTTATCGGGAGCGTTGGGATAATCCCAGACTTCACTATAACTTTGTGCCAAATGAACGTTCCCTTTACCGGTATTCTATGCAAATTTCCCCCAAAGACTGTTTAGACAACTTTGCACTAAAGCGCTTGCCAGGATTCTTAACAATTTGGGATCGGTCAAGCTGTATACCTTCAGGGGCACGGTAACGTTGAATATAAGCGGTTTTTTCATCTTCGGTATCAACCCCTCGCGGATATCCTGATGCTTCTACTTTATCCTTCAAAAAAGCGTTTATATATGGTGTGAAAAGGTTGGGTAGTTTCTGAAACCACACCTCATGTATCTTCAATATTCTATACCCATGGCGAACGGCTAGGGCCAGCTCAGGGCTTGTATATACACCTCTGATCTTACGGTGGTTGGTTGTATGGTTACAATCACCGCTGTTCTCTGCACACTTCACGCACAGGGGAAGCATAAGCTTGTGATCTATAACGACGGGTAAGATCGGCACCCATAAATCGCGAGGGGGGAGCACGTCTACGAAAGAGAGTCCAAAGTAGCGCTCATTCAAGTTAGCTGAAAACTGCTCGATGGTTGGTATGGTGGGACCCACCATTTTTTCAGGCGCACCTACGGGGTACGGATTGTTCTTCATCACGTAGGAGTATAAAGAGCAGAAGTACTGTAGTAGTAGTGGAGTTTCACGCCCTCCGTCGGCGGAAAGGATAGCTTGAATGGGTTTGTGCGCCCTCCAAATAAACTGTCACCTCATTTGAGGGGGTCCAACACCATTGAACGTTTGATGGCCCTTATTTCTTCACGGTACTGGCCATCTGTTTCCATCCGTGCATCATACTCATGCTCTCACACGATTTTGTGAGTGAATTAGGAGCCTATAAGTTGATCACGGTTACGGGTCCATGCGAGGCTGTCGGCAGGGGATCTTCCATAAATGTCCCCTGTGACGACACATTCAGCGCGCGGGCATCCATGCCACCAGCAGCCGTTCAAGGAATACACTGTCTTCTCACTAGTGGCTGGATCCTCACTTTGGCCGTCAACCCAAAAAACACGACCATTGACCTTAACGGATACTTCACCCGTGTTACGGGCATGTTTTGTATATACACCCCGGTCTGTTGCTGTAGGTGTATGAGCCAGTAAATAGACTTGTGCCCATAACTGCGGGGGTTGTTTGTGTGAATGACTGATAAAGTGTCTTTAGGCATGAAGTTATACTTGAACACTATAAAACATAATGAGGCGATCGTGGTTGCGACTTGCAGCGGATCGCATTTGAAACGGGCTATGTATCATACATCCTTCTAAAGGCTTGAAAGCATACTCTAAGGACACATACGTCATTCACGCAATAAATCACATTCATCGGCTATATTGTATGGACTAGCTTCATTAAAACTGTTATAGTAGCGGTCAAAATCTTCACGCTCACTATCAGTCATGTTGGTGTAGTTAAAGTAATGTTTGGGTGGAGGTTGTCCTACGTAATTCAAAGTTTCGTTAGTGAGGAATGTGTAAGGGAAATACCCTTTTGAAACTTCAGCGGCTACGCCCATGACCTTGGGTAGCTTTGCTAATTTACAAGGTGTGAACAGCAGGGGTGTCTTTAAACTGTACATTACCTCTTATCTGCATCTGTATTAGCTTGTTGCCTCTTTTCAATGGATCACCTGTAAATATCGCAGACGACTCATGTTCAAGCAGCTCCTTATAAAGGAACTGTGTGTCAAATTTCGCTCCGTTATGGGCAAGAATATACACAGTAATTTTTTTGAACTTGTCCGCTAATTTGACAATATAGGATACAAAGAGTTTCACAGGGTTGCCGTGTGCATTCGTTTTAAAAACGTTTGTCCGTTTTCCACATTTATGGCACTCGTCACACTCGAGCTGCATGCACTCATCACAGATAGTCTGACTTACGAGTAAATGTGGAATAACCTCTTTGGTTTCAGCGTTCGTGCAAGTTTCTATATCGTAGTACACGGTTATACAAGGGCTAATTTTAGGCTTAACATCTTTCATATAACACGTGCCTCACTCCATCAGCCTTATATTTTTCATGACACGTAGAACAGTGAATTTCATCGCATTTACGATTGAAATTCCCCCAATTATCCATCATGTGAAACATACCGCACTTCCAAATCCTCATTTTCCTGCAAGTGCCATTTGATTTATGGAGTTCAAAGCAATTATTGAAAAATGTGCGTCTACACATTACATTCTCGCTTCTCGGTTTCAACTACAAGACTTTCACATTTGGGGCTTTTACACTGCTCACATACCATGTAGCATTCCTTACAATGTTTCACCATATCAGCAAACTCGAGACATCCCTTACACAAATCATGATGCCTTCCATATTTTCGACTTTTATCATAACTGGCCTAGAGAGCCCTTATGTTACGGATGGGGATACACGACGTTCCTGGCAATCCTAAAATAAGTAGAGGTCTTGTACGATCTCTCACACTGCTTTTAAAAACATACACAAACCTACGACCCTTCTCGGCTCTTCAGGACCCATATTACACTCAAACTCAAGCTTACAATCTGAAGCCAGTTTACGGGCACGCTGCTCAACCGTGGCAGCCAAATTTTTTGCGTCCAAGTATTTAGTACAGTGAACATATGAGCTAAGATTATTGCTATAAAACCACAACCACGATCGAAGTTTAAATGCTTTCTGGAAATAACCGGAGAATTGAAATTAAGAGTATAAGGTGTGGCACTATGACCCGCAACCCGGAATACTCTGTCAATATCTACCATGAAGTTGTCCATATTGAAGGATGTACTACTTTGAGAGGCTTGCATTATACGGCCCAACATATATTCTGTCTCCAGCCGCCAAACGTCTGAACGGTATGACTACCCAAAAATCGTCCCCCTCATCTGACCCGAACCTGAAGGATAACCTCGTCCGGACGTCACGTTCGTCGCGGTTCTGAAGGGCAAACTCCACAATACGCTCAACTACGCGTCGCAGTCCGTTGGTATACAGGGATCCAGGGTCAACCCTGACCACGTACCGATTTCTAGTCAGGGCAGGGGTGGGGGTAGCGGTGCGCACCAACTCGAATGTTATACCATCCTCTACAGCAGGGCCGGATTAACCATTAAGCAAAATAAGCCCGTGCTTAGGGCATCAAGGGAAGGGGGGCACCACAGAAATTTTCCATTGTCGGATTTACCATGGATTTATTATACTATTATAATCGCGGCTTATAGCCTATAAGCTGTTGAAAACTGAATTATATATTCATATATAGTATTTATTTTTTCATTGTTTGAATTTGTAGTGAACAACAACCCTTTTGAGAGAATAAATATATTTCGTTGTAATCACACACTTTACGCTTTGCGTTATTATTTTGTTTATATCAAATCTTTGAGCGCCATATTAAAAATACATATAGATTAAATATTTTCGTGTGCTATAGTAAATGTAAAAACAAGATTCAGTCATGCTGAACTTATAAAAATAATGTAGAAGACAATATTGAGTGTGCCTTCCCAAATGTAGAAATTGCCTTTCGTATATTTTTAACATTAATGGTCACAAATTGCTCAGCTGAGCGTTCATTTTCTCAGTTGAAGTATATTAAAAATACCAACAGAACAACTATGCAACAAGGCAGGCTGGATGCCTTATCTCTACTAAGTATAGAAGCAGATGTGTTACGTAAGATTAGTTTTGAGGATCTGATCAAAGACTTTGCAATTAAAAAAAGTAGGGGAAAACTTTTCAAATATAAATGAAGTGGAAGTATACAAAAATAAACATTATTTTCCATCTTACTGTAAGTTTTGTTTCATTTCAAAAAATAAAATTTTATTTTATGGTTTATTTTTGTTTATATTTTGAATTACATATATATGGGGCACCAAAATCTTTTAAGTGCTTAGGGCCTCTAAAGGTCTTAATCCGGCCCTGCTCTACAGTATGAGAAGTTGTTGTGGAGGAAGTACCCGGAACTGAATAATGGGGCATATTTGAGGGAAGTACTATTGTGGGGGATGTCTCGTAAGACGTAGAGGGTTGGGGCTCTATTACTGGGGGTCTAACAACCGGCGCAATCCTGGCACGCTTTATACCTGACGTGGAGGGCTCTTCATCATGCTTCCGCTTTGAACTGTCGCATGCTACAGGTGTCGCTGGTGAGGATTCGTCAGCGGGGAAGGGTTCTGTAGCTGCACGGTCATCGGGTTCGTCTGTGATATCGATGATGGGGGCTGTACATCGCCGTCATTCACGGTTCTGTGGAAGAAGAAAAACAAATTATAAGGAACAGCACTCAAAATTTGTAATATTTTGTAAATGACCCACTTAGGGGTGTGACGTGTTAGAGATGGAATCTGTAGAAAAATTCAGGTTCACAAGCCCCTCCACATGTATTATATCTGGCCCTACAGGATGTGGAAAAACTGTATTTATGCTTAAAATCATTAAAGATAAGGGGGAGATGTTCTCAAAATTTGTGCATAAAGTAATATGGTGCTATTCGACGTATCAGTCAGTGTTCAACGAGTACCAAGATGAAATTTTGTTCCACAAGGTGTATATGACGTTAATTCGTTAAAAGGTAATGAGCATACAGTTATTGTAATTGACGATCTCATGTTGGAAATGGATAAAACGTTTGCCGAGACATTTACAGTGTTCTCCCACCATCTTAACATAAGCGTATTCTTCATCAACCAGAATCTATTTTTCAAAAATAGATACATGCGCGATGTGTCGCTAAATACACAATATCTAGTCTTATTCGCACAACGTAGAGATGTGTCACAAATTGGGGTATTAGCCAATCAAATGTTCCCGAATCAGTAAGGAGTTTTTGGAGGTTTATAAAGAAGCCACAAGCAGCGTTATGGATATTTGCTTTGTGACCTTCACCCGCGAAACACGTTTAGGGTGCTTCTAAGAACGAATATATTCCCAAGCGAACCTGAAACGGTGTATATTCCAGAATGACAAATAGGCTGAAGAAATATCGTGAATTAATAAAAATCTATCAACGATTGCCCCGGGCACTGCAACAGATGTTTGTTAAAAATATCGACTCCGACTTTTTAAAATGCATCTGTGAAATCTGTCTTAATGTTATAAAATGTAATGTGCCAATGAAACCCCTCAGAAGGCTCGCTTACGTCGTTACAAGAACATAATACGAGCGCTCGCTCATAAAAGTCAAACTGTGGGTAAGAAAAAGCGAATTATTGTACAAAGAGGAGGATCATTCCTACCCATCTTATTTTCAGTTTTGGCTAGATTAATATAATGAAGAAGTGGTTGTGATTCCGCACGAGGTGTATGCTTCATTGCAAAGTTCAAAGATTCCAGACACGGCTCTAGAACCCCGTAAAAGTAGGCTTAAAAGAATGGAAAGCGAGTTGCTAGCCCTATTAAACAGTGAAAAGTCACCTGATGAGAAAAGGATCTTGTACCAAGAGGCTTTGCAGAAATTTCTTCATGAGTACGAAGATTATAAGAATCCGACAGAGCTCCCCGTGGTTATTAGGCACAGCGCGAGTAGCGCTGAGCATGGCGACACAGGACCTGGGCCCGACGTTAGAGATGACCAACCAAAGAACAACGGAACACAACACATCGAACATGTGTTAAAAAACAGTCTCCCACATACATTGAGGAATAAAGGCTTAAGTCTTTATAATCTATTGAGTGAGGACCCCATCATACAGTGGGCCGATACAGGCGAGGTCATTGTTGAAGGAACAAGGGTACAAGGATCCAACATCGTTGATATTGTTCATGATCTGGTGAGAAAGTGGGACAGGCCCTCACCAACAGGATGGAAGCATATTAAAGCAAGACTACAACAAATAAATGTCCCCAAAACATTGATAGGTAATCTGAATAGGTTAAAAGACCTGGATCAAGTCTCGCATGTGTCACAACTGAGTACGCCATCGCCCCAGCAGCAGCGTCTCTGAAGAAGAAAGAAGAGAACAAACGGCCAACCTTATCCACGTGTCTCTAAAATACGCAAATGGCTAACATATTAAGTAAACGCTATTATGACATTTCTAACCCCGCCTCCTATGGTGGCGTTAATAGACTGTACAGAGGTGTTTACGGAGTAGGAAAAAAGATGTTGAGCGGTTTTTGCGGGAACAGGATGCTTATACACTTCATAAACCGGTGAGAAAAAGGTTTAAAACGGCCAAGACAACAGCGGATTCGATTGACTCTATTTGGCAAGCGGATTTAACAGACATGCAAAGATATTCAGTGTATAATGACGGATACCGCTACATCCTATTCATAATAGATGTATTCTCTAGATATCTGTGGCTAATTCCACTGAAAAATAAATCGCCTGAAACAGTTGCTAAAGCGACCAAAACGTTGATGTTAAAAGAAGAAAGGGTTCCTGGCTATTTTTGTACGGATATGGGGAAAGAATTTATAGGTCGCGCTTTTCAGAACATGCTGACAGAGTTTAATATCAGTTACTACACTAGCAGTTCTATACATAAGGCCTCTTTAGCTGAAAGAGTTCAACGTACCATAAAGGAACGCATGCATCGCTATTTTACACATAAAAACACATACAGATATATAAACGTTCTCGGTCATTGGCATCATCATACAACCGTTCACACCACCGTACGATTGGCACAACACCTAACGAAGTTTTAGAAAGAGGTACGCTGCCAGAGGTGAGAAGAGATGGAGCACCGCCACCACACTCTACACATTTCAAAATCAATGATTATGTAAGGCTATCACGTTCGGGAAATAAATTCGCGAAGGGATTTGAGCAAGGATGGACACGTGAGATTTTTAAAGTTCGTGCTATGAGACCTAAAGGTGAGATAATGATGTATTACGTTGAAGATTTGAATGGGGAAGAGATCGCTGGAGGCTTTTACCGCGAGGAGTTGCAGAAAGTGACATTTAATTTAGGAAAAAGTGTGTTTAAAATTGAAAAAATTTTAGGCAGCAAAGGTTCAGGAAAGAGAAAAATGTACCTGGTGAAATGGCTGGGTTACCCAGAAAGCTTCAACACCTATATAAAAGCTGCTGCAATAATGAAGCTTAATAGTATGCAACATGGCGCCTAGCCACTTCTATGTCACACTCCCGTCCTCTCTTCTCTGTCTGTACATCCTAACAACACCCTGCCAACTTTGTGACAGAACTCCACGGACCCATTGAATTGGAGCGTGATTCGTATGAGGTGGGTTTATGTGAACTCCAGTTAGTCTCCAAATTTTTAACTCTTGAAAATGAGCAAATCATATTTCTGATCCTTAGAAGAATCGATGAGTGCGAAAAATTAGACATAACCTTAGACAATACTATGCGATCAGTCCTGTTCGGTGAGGACAGTACTATAGCACAAATGTATCGCTAGGAATCGGCATTATGATACAGCCATGGACATTGTGACGGGGTTAAACAAGAGTCTTGAAAAGTCGTACCTGACAAACGATTTACTTTTTGAAGTCGTAAACATAGACACGCCTGCATGCACATTGAAGTTAAAATCAACGCTTAGTAGAAATATTAAAGATAAAGAGCTGTTCACAATTGTGGCTGAGGGCCGATATAGCGCAGCTCTCCAAAGAGATACCTTTCACGAGGCACAGCATGACTTGTCCAGCTTAATGTATCAATTGAAGATGGAGAAATTGGGTGAAAGCTCTCCACCCCAGACATGTGCTATATTTACAGCAATATCGTAGAGCACCAATTTGTTGGGGACACCCAGGCGCGCCTGCTGCGCATTGCACACATCCCCAACCATAGAGGGAAAAGTTTGAGCATTACATATGACAAGCCCCATTATGTGAATGTTGCGACTAATCTATTAACCAACATCTCGATATATATAAGAACGATTGAGGGAAAAAATTTCCCATTCGGTGATGGGAGCTTAACAGTGAAACTACACTTTCGTCGTTTATAATGACCCGAAGGCCATTCACAGTCTATCGAGGAGTGAGATACCAGTGGGAGTGGGCTTGGATCCATTTTTTCATCCATACTACGCACCGCTGTCCCACTGTTGAAGAGGGGTGCCAGGTACCTAGGGGAGAAGGCGTTACAAACAGGTTTTAACGCGGCAGAAGACATAATGGGTGGAACTAAGCCTAAAGAAGCTCTAAAAAAACATTTAAAACGTACACGGGACGAAATCATCAAAGATGCAAAGAGAAAAATGCGTGGTGGCGGAAAGAAGAGATCTGCCAGGAAGAAGGGGTTACCATCACGTGGCGCTAAACGTAAAAGGAAATAAAAAAGAAGTGCTCTAAGCGTATGAAACCTATGGCTGATCATTTTTTTAACTGATATAAGCTGAGGACACTACTCTCACGAATCATAGGCTGATTACTAGTTGTCGAGAGGGTGGCACTATTTCTGACTCGTCATGGCGCGTTTCATCCATCCGTGTAGTTCACAATGCTGTAAATCGGAACTGTCCCTCTTTGATATGCCCCCACTCAGGTCTCTATTGAGCATAGCGACTTTATTACAATTAACCCATTAAACACAATTAGTTCGCCGAGTGCCCCTATAGAATTCGTGATACCCAGCTCAGGCCCTTACTTTTTTGACCCGAGCTGCATGCACATGTACGCTAAACTGCGTATAGCCCATTCTGATGGAACGGACTGCGATGATAGTTACTCTGCACCCTGAAACCAACTTTTTACACTCCATATTCAGCCAGTGTGAGGTGTATTTAAATCAGGTTAACATCTCGGCAGGAACGGGGTACTACACCTACGAGCCTATCTGGAAAATGTCCTCAACTTTTCAAAAGAAGCGAAGGACACCTTTTTAACCGCCGAGGGATATTACCACTAAATAAAGATGAATGGTATAAAGGATAAATTTAAAAATTCTAAAAAAAAGATATACGAATGTTTTGGACGTCTTCATACAGATTTCACATTCCAGGAGAAACTGCTTATGAACGGGGTGATATGAAGTTGAAGCTCACCGCACGATCCTGAGATCTGCATAAATCTGGGGTCTGATCAAGAAGAGGGCGCGAAACCCGTTGTGATTCACATCATGGAGGCGTATTTGCGTATACGCCGAGTGAAATTAAGTTCGCCAAAACAAATAGAAATTGAGAAAGACTTAATACACGCCATAATATATTACCCAATTAACAGGGTACAGATCAAACTATACACGGTGCCCGCCGGGTTGGCCTCGAAGCAACTAGAAAACGTTGCCCTTGGAGTCCTACCTAAAAGGATATTAATTGGAATGCAGGACCACGCCTCGACGAATGGAAAATATAAAAAGAGTGCCTTTAAATTCGAGAATTTCGGCCTTAAAAATATACTCGTAAATGGCATCGCTTGGGAGGGGGTATCGATATCGATTATTCATCAGACGCTGTGTCCCCGCTTTGTGCGAGAGCATAAGTAATCTGTCCCATATTGCAGGTGCCTGTGACGAGCTTTGGTTTGGTGTAACGCAGAAAGAATTTGTCCAAGAATTTAACCTTTATCCTTTTGATGTTACGCCTGACTTGTCTGCTGGCGTAAATACGCACTTAAGTCCACAACAGAGTTGGAATATCTCAGTCAGATTGGAATTCGCCAAGCCTATAGACGTCCCTATTAGTGTACTCGTGTACCTCGAATCACAAGCACTAATAGTAGTTGACCGTTTCAGGAATGTGGTCACAGACTTTTAAAATGGACGCGAATACACTCCAGAGAGCGATGAAAAGTGATCGAATCACACGCTCCAAATTTATCGGCGTGTTTGCGAAGAATGACATATTGAAATTGCCAACTCCGAGAAACTGGTACGGGCTTATCGTTAACACCGACATTGTGGGGGTTGAGGGGATTCGTTGGTTTGCAATCTATTTTTAAAATAGGGAAAAAATGTACTATTTTGACACCCTCGGCACTCAGCCCTGGAATAATTCTGTGATTGTACAGTTTATCAAGCAGATACATGTACCTGAGATTGTGTGGAACCCGTATCGCCTTCAAGAATATTATAGTAACACGTGCGGCATGTACGCCCTCTCATTTCTCTTGCACATGTCACGTGTGATTGGATTTATAAATTTTTAAAAATTATTCGATTTGTGCGACACTGAAATGAACGACAAAACGGTATGCAAACAGATAAAAAAAATGTTTCCATATGTTAACACCCGCTGTATTGTGTAAAGGTGTATATCTATATTGTGTAAAGGCCTATTTGTAGCCATTAAGACTTATTTAAGGGACACTGGTTCCGCTTTGTACATGTTTTCTACCAATTAATAAATTAAATGAAAATACAATGTGTTTTGTTCTTAACCCCCAAAATACTTACATTAGCTCTTCGATGATTTGGCATTCATTGGACCGGTTGTGAGCCAATACCTCGACCTCTGTGTTCAGGTCGCTTGGTTGGCTGTGCGGAGAAGCATCCATAGAATTTATTCCACTTTCATCAAAACGAAAAGTAGCTATAACACGATCAAGTTCCGCATCGGTACTATAAGGAGAAGTTAACATGATTAGTTTATACTGAATCAATTAAAGTTAAGGTAAAAATAAATTAATTTAATTAAAGGACTACAATAACAGAAAATGCCACGATTTTTAAAAACTATTATCAAAAAGCAGATATCCTGACAGCTTTCAAAAGTAAGAGTGCTAAGACAACGTCTGCCGACACCGGGTCTCGATCCCGGGCCCGCAGGCAATTCTTAAAAGTTTTGGTAATTTTAAAATCCTATCTGTAGAACTTTCTATAAATTTTTAAATTATCAAGAAAAGTACAAATAAAACACACCATACCTTTGGTACCATCTCAGTCTACGAAATGGTACGAAACTTTATGCCTCCGTACCTGTTCGCTCAAAATCGCGCAAATACGTTTGGCATGTATTATTTTTTTTATTATTTTAAGTGCGTTCACCCCTCGCAAGATATTCATAAATGCTTATGCAAGTGTACGCAATTCGCTAATCACAGCATAACTCGAACATCTGAAAACGAAAGACCTCCTGTCCCTCTGATTTCAGATTTATAACATAATGATGTGTGTGTCATGTGTATAAATTATCTCATATGTGCCCATGTACTTTTTGTTCTACTAATAAGCATATATAATAACCATATACATTTTGAAGTCCAAGTCAGTTTTCAGTCAGTTCAAGTCAGTAGGTTGCATCCCGAGAGACAACCGCCCCAGAGATTTGTAGAAATACTTGATAGCAGTTCAAGTCAGTCAGTTTAAGTCAGTTTAAGTCAGTCACTTCAAGTCAGTTTAAGTCAGTCAGTCAGTTTCAAGTTTCAGTCAGTTTCAAGTAGTTTCGAAGTTTGTCAGTTTAGAAGTCAGTTTTGAAGTCCCAAGTCAGTTTTGAAGTCCCAAGTCATTTCAATGCAGTCAATTAAATTCAACTTTTTTTTTTGTTTAAGAGAATTTACTTTAAGAGAATTTACTTTAAGAGAATTTACTTTAAGAGAATTTACTTTAAGATAATTTACTTTAAGAAAATGTAATTTAAGAATTTAATTCAACCTTTTTTTTTTGTTGTAAAAGAGAATTAAATTCAACCTGAATTGACTGGTTTGCGT